>JAYKKM010000276.1:7500-607500 GCA_035772405.1 Chrysogorgia sp. JL179-B06
TTACAGTGGCAGAAATTTTGGTGCAGTAGCCTGCCAGTCACTCACTGCTATCATCTCAAAATTTAATGGTACAAATATTTTGCAAGCATGGAAACCAGTACTGGACAAGTACATTATGCAGGTGCGGATGTACCTCAAAATCTGACTGTCGCTCAACATTGGCGTCACGGATGTGACGTCATAAGTGACGTCGTATGACGTCATAAAAGTGACGTCATATGCATGCATAATTATTTTCGCATATTGTATGTGAAATTTCTGACTCTCGCTCGAGCGACATTCGCGACAGTCTGGATCCGCGCTTGTTATGGAAAAAATATAACAATTAGTCGTCCAAACGCCTCAGCAAATCTCCACCCATTTAATAGAAACTAGCGCTTCCTATATAACAGATATTTTTAATACCAACAATTAAGGCACTATATGCCATTATTCCTTAAAATATTTAACATTCACCTTTTTACATTGTTCGTTAAATGTTAAAATCAGTTTAAAACAAAAATAATATATTTCATATCATTTCTTAAAGGCCTTTACTCAAGGGGAAAATCGCAGGTCCTAAGACTGGCTGTATCGGTACAATTGCTTTGTGATTTCTGCAAAGCGTTGAAACTCGAAAACTACAACCAACGACAACAAAGACGATGACACAGAAACAGAACAATTAGAAACACCAACTAATGGAGAAAGTAAGACTGCAGATACAAGCCCAACTGACAACACCAGTGAATCCAGTGTGGATGACAGTGATCATCCAGACAGCATGGAACAAGATGAGCCCCATCCACCACCAACCCATACTGAAGAATCGCACAACGAAGTTAGTGCTGAAACCATTGGCATTTCAGCATCCATTGTTAAATGTTCTTTAACACAACTTTGTAAGTATTTACTATATATACTGCAAATACTTTTTTTGGTTGGAAGGACAGATGTCCGGCCAACACAAAAAGTGCTCGGACATGTATCAATTTTGCTCGGACAAAGTAAATTTTTTGTGTCCACTGACGTCATATATCACGTAACATGGCCGGTATGTTAGCGGCTGAGTTCGGATCTAGTTTTAGGGTTTGATTGTGACTTTCATGGGTCGATTGTGAAGTTATATAAAAATTAAAAAGGCTATAAAAATCTTTCAACGGAGTGACGCCGAACGTGTATGGATGGCGCATCGTTCAATATCGGTGATATGACAAGAATCAGAATATCAACATGGCACGTTTTCATTTGTTCCATTTCCTAACCAGCGCCACGCAACACTGACTTCACTTTAATATTTTTTTAATTCTGCCTATAATGCAATTAAATTTTATAAACAAAAATTATGTATACCATGCTTGTGCTTCCCAGCTTAAACAGCTTAAAAAAAATCGATAAATGTAATCATATATTAACATTTTATAAAAAAAAAATTTTTTAAATTTCCCCGTAGCTTCCTCAATTTTTTATATATCTGTGAACAAACATATCTGCAATCCACCATCTTGTTTTATAATTATATCTAATTAAGTGACGTCAAAACCAGGGCAAACAATCTAAAACTTGTAAATAATTGCCTAAATATCAGTGGAATGCTTTCAAATAGATTGTAGTTCACAGCTTAAAAGTATACGAGAGCCAAAACAACTAAGATTCAGCTTCTAATGACTCGATAATTGCTGATATAAAACATAATTTTACCCTGCTTGTGACGTCATGCATTGGAAAATCTGTAAAAACTTTCTCTAATGAATTAAATGCATCTTTCAAACACGATAAACTTAATTTTTATTGCCATATCCCTTTAACGCAGTGTCCAAAACAACTAAGGCATCCAATTCTCTCCAATAACGTGTTCCTAAAAACATTACTTAATTACAATATCCCTAAATAGTAAAATGTTAAAGTAAATACAATTAACAATAGCCATTTCCACACCATTGCCTCCCATGCTCAGAAAATTATAAATTTCAGTACGATACTTAATGTACATGGAGTTCATTGCATTAACCACATATATGCCCCGTAAACTTCATGTTTTATAAGTCGTCTGAAAGTTTCTACCCTCTCGCACACACAATACATACACTTGCATTATACTGAATACAAAATTACCACTTAATTTACAAATAAAATAAATTTCATTCCGACTATTCCATTTTTCTACGCCGTCATCCTATTTTTTGCACTCACTAGTTTAAACACAACGATTTGATAATCACTCATTCATTATAACTCACCAACAGTATACAGTACCTCAACAGGTTTTTATGCGTTATTTCGCGTTTTTTGCAGGTATTCTTACTAACAAACAATATGTCATTAATGGTGTTATTAACGAAGATATGCCAACTCCTTCAACGTCAAGTCCTCCAACAACAACAAATCCAAACGACCATAAGTTGATCCAGCAAATATTGCTCATCTCTGGAAAGGTTGTTAGTATGTCTATACTACTAAATCAAAAAAGCATTTTCCGAAAACCAACTGGGTTAACTGGGAAACCACTTATGATGAAGGTTCTTCACGACATACCAAAATTAGAATTGGCACAAATAGAAATATTCACGATTCCTGGAAACAAGACCAAGGTAATTATTGTACCGATACATTTACTCAACAACTCCCCTGCCTGTTCATTATTGTAACAAATACAGATTCTTAGTGCTTTAGGTCATAATTATTTTATAAGTGAATAACTTATTGTTACTGAACCTGTTTAGAAATTTACATAACGAAAAAAAATCGAATTTGTCTTCTCTAATTTGTACAACATAAACTAGTATACTGACATTTAAATCTTTCATATTAAATTAATATTTAAAATTTATATTACTACAAAAAACATTAAAAGCATAAACAAAAATACATACATTTGTTTAACTTCGCATACACACCTGCCTCCTCCGCAGGCTCTTAATCGGGAGTGGGCCAGCAATGGTTGATGGGAAGGTGATAAAAACAAGGGTTGATGGGAAGGCGATAAATGAGAATTTTAGAGCCTGCGAAATCGTGTGTCGAAACAATGCAAATTTGATCGAAACATTGGAAATTGGCTTTGGAAATGGCGAAGACGCGAAGTCGCTTGACAAACTTGCAGCTAGAGACGGGAAATACGCCGATGCCATATTGGTCTATATAAATAGCTCTTTGTAGGTGAAAACCGCGTGTGATTATCGTATTCGAGTATTAAATAACAGCGCACGAGTTTATATTAAACGGCGATATGCCGCCGAGTGTTTTACCAGCTTCTCGAGTGCCGTTATAACGGCATATATTTTATTTGATAATCGATATATACACTGTAAAGGTGGAAATCATTCAAACTCAGGTACGTCGGTAGTAATAGCACATAGCAACATAATATAATATAATACATCAGTCATCACCCACCCTTGTTTACAGCTTTTATGACAACGTTACGCCTCCATAGTTATGCAATTTAAACTATATTTTGTCAGTGTTTGACCTGGAATAATTTACTATATCCTACATATTTCCTCTACAAAGCATATTAATATTCATATAAAGCAAAAGTGTACTGGTATTTTGCCGTATATGTTCACGCGAATAATTTAAAAATTGTCATCGAACTATAGTATTTTACCTATAAATCTTTAATTTAAACGTCATCGACAAGTATTTTATATTGTCAGACCAATATTGCGTTGGTGCAATTCCTGTCTCTAGCTGCAAATCCCATTCGCTGATCTCTATATAGAGATTACTCAAATTAGTGGCCATTACAGAGAACACCATTTTGGATGCAGGATTTCCCAGTCGCTTCTCGCTCTCTCCCATTCCCGTCGTTCCTCGCGCGCCTTCCTCTCAAATTTCTGGGCTCTCGTAATTTGCACGCGAGCGACTGGGGACGAGGCAGCATACACACTACGTATCTGGTTATAATGATTTCCATTAGCAAATATAGTTTAAACAACGCTTTGCGTAACGCCACTAACAACACTTTTTTTCCTTTGCTTACAGCTTCATATTTAGAAAGTACTAACTTAGCAAATCCTCTATCCGTGCACATTTTACCATGATGACAATCCAATTGTCGAATATAAAAAATTCTATATACTATAAAACCTTTTTTACATTGTATAGGTATATTTTCTTATTAAATCACAACCTCGACCAGAAGAAAACAGTGATAACATGCTGAATTTCATTCACAAACTTGCGCAAGTGGGAATTGATGCCAAACAGTATTGTGAATTGTACAACTCTACAAATCCTGAAAGGTTTGACTTAATACATCTTATTTTTTGTTTTGCTTCTTCAACCTCACAAATGCTATAACATGCAGTGACAAATCCAATTTGGCAACTTTATACTTCAATAACAATTCATCCATCGTGCATGCTTCAAAACAATAAGTCCTAGTTTCTGCAACTAACATGTCCACTAAGATATAGACTATAGAACTGTATATTATACTGTACTATACCAAACAAAATTTGTCAACATTTTCCACAACTCCTACTACAAATTTAAATGTATTAATGCTGTACATATTTCCACAATAAACAATTTCGACATGAAGTTACGTTCTGGATTATGTTGAATGCATTTCTTTTTGTTTCCAAGTCGTTCAACCATTATATGGCAAGACCACATATAACATAAGAAATAATATAAAACACAAGTTTTAATAAATAATTGTAACCTGGTCTTCATTATATATAGTCTGTTGAACTGCCTTTCCCTTTTACTTATATATATATTGCATATCACAATTTCATGTCTGCCATTCTTATTTCCTATATTTCAATCTTCAATACATAACTTCAACGTTTCCCAAACAAATCTACATCTATATCTATATATTCCTATCTAAACTAGGGTCGCCGCATATTACAACTTCCATTTCTCACAACCATACAATACAATGAATACAGTTATAGAACAAACTCACTATAAATATTTAATAACATTTCATTGTACTTAACTAATTAATATAATAACGTTACTTTTCATTAATATTTTACAGTGAAATTCATAAGAAGGACTACGATAACAGGAAACAAAACCATGTCAGCTCGTCATCAGAAAAACGACCAAGAACGTAGTGTTTTAAACAAGTGTCATAACATTTAATACCTGCTATTAAAACACTTAACTTGTATGCAGGCAGCTCCATGCACATATGTAACGTACAGTAATACTTTCGTACGCAAAAAGAAGTTGTACAGATACAGTGCTGCTCAGATGTAACCCAATGTAGTGATGAAAAACGCGTTCCGGATCGAGTTCTTGAACGCGTTCACAAGCCGTTGCATATAACAGTATAAATTCTCTCATTTTCTTTGATACAGACACAAACTGATATATAAGCGTCATTTGTTCTGCTTATTGCTCATTCGGAATCTTCCAACACCACTCGAACCTTTCAAAAAAAATTAACTCAAACGAACAAGCGTTCACAACACGTTTTGCAACATGTTCAAAGGAACCATTACTTATTACCCATTACTAGCTTGTGAGCAGTACTGCACATAATACATTCCAATACTTAATATGCACATATATAATATAACATTCAAGTTTCCTTACCGTAACTAATGTTGTGATCAGTCACTTCTTTTATACTAATCTCATACTTCTACATTTAGTTAATTTAGTGTTCGATGTTCATGTTATAACGATATTGCTGGGAGAATCATTGACTTTAACCACTTTCCTTTTAAAGTAGTGAGAAGTTAAACAATCTATTAGTGACAAGCAACATTACATGAGTTAGGCTACTCCAACTTGAATGTTTTGCAATTTGTGGGGTTTAAGCCAAATAATGATGTATACATTTTAGAACATGTACAAACAGTGTTATATATAGTGTTATAAGTTCGTTTAATTTTTATCTGATCACAATAAACTTGAAGAAAACGTACATTTTCTTTTCCATGTTTAAGGTACCAATTAGGTTATTCGGCATCGCTTCGTAAAAAAAATCGCATCACGCCCCAATTAATGCGATCACAACGTGTTATACACCAATTTAAAGCAAATTGATCATAGAAAACAGCTTTGAAATCTAATTTCATTGGGGCTGAATTGTTGAATTGTTTTATTTACCGAAAGGAAAAATAAGTGTGTTGGGTTCGGCTGGTTAAACTCCTTTGGAATTTAATTTATGGTTTTCTAGTTTATGCCATTGTAATCTCCGATAAATGACCAGCAAAAGCGTGTCGGTGATTTTTGATACGTTGCGTGTTATCGTTTTTATCGCGTTTTGAATTTAAAAAATATGAAATATGTTGTCACTCCCATGAAAATCATTAATAAAAATTGAACGAAACAGAATTTGAAAAATCGCCGACACACTTTTGCTGGGCATTTATCGGAGATTACAACGGCATAAACTGCAAAACCATAAATTAAATTCCAAAGCACTTTAACCAGCCGAACCCAACACACTTATTTTTCCTTTCGTTAAATAAAACAATTGAACAATTCACCCCCAATAAAATTAGATTTCAAAACTGTTTTCTATGATCAATTTGCTTTAAATTGGTGCATAACATGTTGTG
This sequence comes from Chrysogorgia sp. JL179-B06, assembly GCA_035772405.1. Taxonomy (NCBI): domain Eukaryota; kingdom Metazoa; phylum Cnidaria; class Anthozoa; order Scleralcyonacea; family Chrysogorgiidae; genus Chrysogorgia; species Chrysogorgia sp. JL179-B06. The sequence goes on from JAYKKM010000276.1 coordinate 14,010, forward strand.
ATGGCATTAATAGGGCGCGATGCCAGTTTGTTACGAAGCGATGCCGAATAACCTAATTGCTACCTTAAATGGTTTTTGGTTATGAGAAAATTACATAACTAAACATTAAAATCAAATTTTTGAAATATAGACAACAGAGCTCTCATATTAATTATATATTAGGTACTACTCTGAACGACGAAACATTGGGAAAGTAGAGAAAACTCTACTTGTTCTGACTGGGATTCGAACCCACACACTTTTTTTTGTAGTCTCTCCTTGCCCAGTATAGTTCATCACTCGAATCATTATTCTCCACCCCATTTCACTCTTCAACAATGGCGGTAATTGAAGCACCTATTGCATAGATTATCAGCTACATGAAAATGAGGCTGAGGGGCCAAGCGTTAGGAACAATGCCTTTTATAATATAGGAACCCACTGGATATTAGCTATTCTGCAAGTTGATTGGGTCTCTACTAACAGGATATCACGTCTATCCTCACTTCAATGTAGGCGTGACGTATTTCCGTTTATGCATGTATTAAGTGATCATACCGCTGTGCCATTACACTACTACACGACGCAATTCCCTTGCCATACATTAAACTGTATATTTACTTCGCGATAAGTCTCCACAACTTTCTTTCAACATTCCTATCGTTTTTATTCGTTAAATAATACTTACAACGAAAGTCATTAATAGTGTACAGATCATGCTACAGAAAATGGAATTTTAATCAGGGTTCGTGCATGTCAGGAAGAGTAAAATCAAAGGACTTTTCAAGAACTTTCAAGGGCATGTATTTGGAAATTAAAGGACAAATAGGCTGAGAAGGCTATAGAAATCAGTAAAAAGTCACGTAAAACTGTTAAAATCACCATCATGCTTCGGCTAAGCTAATTTAACGAATGCTTTAACTTCTCTCTCGCCAGGTTGTAAGCTTCTAGTACGATCGCGCTACCATGCAGATAAATTTTAAAGAAAATAAATATATATATATATAAATAGGAAGGATTCAAAGACTTTCAAAAGGACTTTCAAGGGTTGCAATTTTCAAACACTTTCAACTTTTGTACGAACCCTGTTCAATTTACTCTGCCTACGTCCAAAAGTCTAAGAGCGTGTGAAAAGATTCTTTACTGACAAGTTCATTGTTGAGTGCAATGGAAACATTTAATTGGACAAGAAAACAAAAAAATTAATTTCATTCACATTTCATTCTTTGTCAACTTCACACCAAATATGCACGGTTAACCATTTAAAGCTTTTGTTAACACTTTTGTACGATATTTAACTGAATTCATATTTAAAGATAGACAATGTTTATTGCTGCCATTGCTTGAATCTATTGTTTTAAACATTCCCAACGTCCCTCCTGCCCCCACGGTCTATAGAATTCATAAAATTTAAAAACTATATAAAATTATTTGCGACATGCTATTGTTGACAGAAAATGTAATATTATTTACATTGGTTTATAAACTTTTGTACAAACATTCACTCGATTGTCCAGTTCTTCTCTTTATGGCTGATATCAGTAAAGTGTAATACATTTTCAATTTGCGAAACATTACATACTCATACATTCATAACTTCTGTGCAAAATTCCTATAGTATTGTAACTATTTACTTTATCCTGTGCATAATTAAGCAGCCTCTACCATTTCCTTATCAGCGACTTTCTGCCTGGGGCCGGATAGCGCTATCCGCCTTTCGAACAACCGCCCCAGGAGGTTAAGTTTCCATCCGTCTATGGTCACCATGACATCTCACAAAGTACTGCACAGATTTTCATTAAAGTTCAAGGAAAGATTGATCACACACAAACCACCAACCCATTAAATTGTGGTTGCATTTGGGATAAAATTACCTAAACTTTACACACAAATCTGTCTGTTCTCTTCTCCACGTAGCATAAGTGAATAAAATATGCTCGATTACACTTACTTCAAGGTATATCATACAAATCGTTGGCATTTTAATACAGCTTAAATCCTTACACCAAACATTTTTCACATCCATTGTTGTTCACACAACATTTTTGGGTCAACCGAAACTAAAATGTGCATAAGGGATTGGTAAAATGAGCCAACCAACCCACGACGCTTATCCACTATAAAAAGTAATTCCTCTTTACTTAAAATTAATAGCCATGCACCATTCAGTCTCTGAGTGTCCCTTCTTTATAATAAAATGAACTAATTGTTACAATAATATCACACAACATTATTACGGTAACGATATTACAATACCAATATTTAAGAAATAGAAAACATTTTCCCTGTTTCCATACAGTTATACAAACACGAGTCGAACTTTGGGAGAACGAGAAATTGTAGTGAGAACACGATCCCGCAGGGCCAGTGTTTCCACGCTATTTCGAGTTCTCCCAAACTTCCACAAGTGTTTCTATAACTCTATGGAAACACGGAAACAAATGTTTTCTATTTCTTTTATAAAATAACCCGATCAAAGAAAATAAGAAAAAGGTTTGTTTATTAAAATGATGAAGATGTATATTCTCCTTATTTGCACAAGACAACGTCTTCACCCGGTTAAATGACGATAAATACTCTTAGCTGTCAAGAACACCATTGAATGTTGTCGTTTTTCTTTCTGTAGACTACCACACAACTTATAGTTGACATATTTAGTAATTCTTAATAAACGTTTTGTTTTTCAAAAAGGTCGGGAAAATTTCCCTGTTTCCATTGAGTTATAGAAACACGGCTTTTAACCAATCAATACGCAGATTTTCAAAATTTTATTTTATAAAACAAACTGTTTTCTCAACAGGAATAACTGACATAAACATCATTTATAAAGAACACTATAACATTACAAATAAGCCCTCCTATACATTTCAATGCCCTCTCTATAAATTCTTTATTTTATCATTATTATGCTCATCTAGAACATATAACATTAATAAACAAAAACCTCCAACAGTTCATATGCTTTGTTATAGTTGAAAATCTTGACAGCCAAGAAAAAAGTTGCTCGCATGCTTCTGTATTAACATTCTGCAGGAAAAAAATTAAGTATTTTAAACCGGTTAACATTAACCCAACAAGTTCAAGGTTTCCCTTCAGCATTATTTTGTGCCTAACCCCACACTATTTCATTGATCAGAATCACGTCCTAAAATGCACCTAAATAGGTTCAATCATGCTTTTAAAATTAGATTAAAAATACTACAAACGATATGAAAACATACCTTTAGTTTATCACAGTCATAAGGATTGCAGTTCTTGATACACCATTTATCAACATGATTCTTAAAGTGAAATTTATCACAAACAATATTTTTTGATGCAATCACTCTTGCCACTTCAGACAAATTACACCTTTTCGGATTTTGTGCAAACCTCTTAAGATGGCACGCATCATCATAGCAAATAGTATCTAAACAGAAAATAAAGATATGATGCACCTCCAATGACATAAACATTTACAACTACTACAAAGAACCTTACATAGATGATCCCTGTATATCGAGAGCATACTATAAAGCGACCCCTCATACACTTCATGCGTGTAGCTATAACATTATTATAACCTAATTTCCTCTTACCAACATCTCCAATCTTCCCATTCTGAAAAAGGGTATGCAGGTGTCCGTATACTTGACTCTTGCTCTCTGAACCAAATAGTTCCCTTACTCCAATGACAACGCCACATGGCTTTTCAAAAACTAAAATCCCTGCATAAAAATATAGTAAGTATACATTCATTAATAAATTGAACATTCTGCATTTCTGATACTACTGAAACAACGCAGAGGAAACAAATTACACAATAGGTAAAATATCACTTGCTCCACACATACAAGTTTAGCTTTTCATTTCTCTTTGCCTGTCTGTCTCTTTGTCTCCCTGTATGTATGTTTGTCTCTGCGTGCGTGGCTGCGTGCATACGTGTGAACAGAACACCTCAAAAATAAAATGTCGACATGAAATATCCATAGCACAAATATCAAATTTCGGTTGAATGTCCATCAGAAATTATTTAGATATTGCAAAAATATGTTTATACATGTAGGTTACTATGAAGAAGAAATTATTACATAAAATACTTGTTCGCCAGGACTTCCACACCCATATATTATGTAATCTTTTAGTGCCATTACTGTTTATTGAAAATGCGTTCATGGTACAACGATAAATAATAGATTTACACTATTAAAGTCCCACTACGCCGGAAAAATAGTTTATCTTATTTTTACTCAACTAAATTATCATTTCCAAATAGGAATATTGGCATTTTCAGTTTCTCAAAGTATTCTGTTATTCTCGAAATTTCGATTTCTAAAACATGCAAATTAGGTGGTCATTAGACTTACCTATACACGCTAATAAACATTTACAAAATGACTAGTAAATTTGGAAATATAAAAGTACACTCCACTCTACGCATCAGCTTGTAGTTATATAGATGGTTTAAAACCACAACATAAAAAAGATTAATAAAATAACATGATCGACACATTCTAAATACAATATCTACGTGTCTACAAATATTCATATCAATGCATTTGAGTTATAAAAGTTGTTTCATCCAGATATATATATATATATATAGATAGATATATATTAATCATTTTATAAATCCTATTTACCCTATGTTAGTAAATAAAATAACGTAACAAAGCACCTAATTTATATATTTCAGCAAGGTAAATACAATAGTAGTTCAAGTACAAGACACTATATAAAAAATGGTGATATTCTTCACTTGGAAATGATAGTTTACTGCTATCAATTATAATCTTAACACTTTACATTTTATTGTGCATAACACCAGACCAGGGTCGATGACTTTCTTGTGTGCCTGGTACATGTCAACCTCGTACCCAGGGTATTTCCAATAATGCTAGAGAAAAGAAAAAAGTCTTTTCCCCTCGGTCAGAGGAAAAAACCCTGGGTACGGGGTTGGGTACATGTCTGCATGAAAAATGTTAAATCATGACGTCATAAGCCACGAAATACTAGTCGGCTGACTCGGCGATTTTAACTTGTAAGTGCACCAATTAACCGACATTTTCATAGAAGTTAATAGCAACGGCAGATTAATAATTCATACTAAAATACGTAATAAAATAAGAATTTTAAAAACATAAAACGTATTTTATAACTTCTGTTTTTAAAATTTCTACAAAATGTGCCCGCAAGAAACTTGTTTCTGAAATGTGCCTGCGACTGTCCGTGCCAGCGGTCCCAACTTTAAGGACCCCTGCACCAGACCATCTTATTCACCTGCCAGCCATGATGAGCCATTGCTGCTTTATTTGTTAATAATAACCTTATGGCAAAAAAAAATGGAGTTGGTCTCTACTTTATTGTACAACATATGCAAAACCTTATTAAGTCACCATACCTGCAGTTCTTAAATTTTTACATTTGTGCTTTCCTTTCTCTGTCCCACACCCTAAACGTCTTGAGATTCCATCTTCCTTCACCTCATTGTCTTCACTATCAGTAACCGCAAATCCCGAACTACATTTTAAATTAAACACATGAAAACATAAGTAGACCTAGACTATATATAACAGTAAAAATTCCAAATTTTGCCCACTTGAACCACAGTGTAAAATCATTAAAATTAAAGTACATTTACATGTACATACAAACTTAACATAACAGTGCCATTAATTCAACAGTAACATAACAGGCTAATTAACTCAACAGTAACACCCAGCCTTTTTAACTATACTTTCAAGTTTATACAGTATATACAGAGGGAGGCCAAGAGGGGGGGGGGGTACGTCTTGTCACAAGTTCACAAACTTTTATTTTGCATTCCACGAGTCGCGAAGAACTAAATTTCATTTTCACGATCTTTGGAATACGATTTTCACGATTAACGAAGCACAAATAATACCTAATCTTGAGGCACGAAAATACCCTTGAACCCCCCCCCCCCTATACAGTACATATCTATGTATAAACAAATGATAATATTTGGCATTTACACTCGTTGTCAGTAGATGAAAGTTAAATTATGGTGTAAATTCGAGTGTCGTGAAGATATACATTTTTAAGACTCAACCGGGACCAGATTCACCGGCATTACCATTTACATATATACACAGAACTCGCATCCGAGCTCACAGCAACAGCTTCTGTAGCTCAGATGGTAGAGCGTTGGTCTAGAGATCCAGAGGTCGCGGGTTCAATTCCCAGCCGGAGACGTTGCAGTTGCATTTTTCTCAACTGGTCCCGGTTGAGTCTTAAAAATGTATATCTTCACGACACTCGAATTTACACCATAATTTAACTTTCATCATATGTATAACTAATGTATAACCTATTCACGCGCAAGGCTCTCCAATCAACGAGTCAAATCGTCTGGCGCTAGAGAAACTAAAAGAATATAGTAAGGCCTATTCGGGCACATTGCAGCTTAATGGGTTAACATGACAGTGAAGACACATTGCCATATAGTTTGGTCAACCCATTAAAGCGCAAGCCTCTCCCCCTGACAAGTGAAATCGTCTGGCGTTAGTTAGAGTAAAACAATAAAGTATGGCACATTGCAGCATAATGGGTTAATCAGTGGTCAGCATTTGTTTGAGGGTGGCACACTTTTAACATAACATTAGTAACCATCCATGCTTCTTTGTATATTCCAACTGATGAATTGTAAATTATTATATCACGCTTAATCGTGGGTTTACAGCCTTAACTGGCCCTGGCTGTAATCAGTGGTGGCAATTAAATAGGGGAGGTGTTTAATCTACCACATATGGTATCTTTATTACAATTCACTTCTCAAGCATTTCACGACTAAAAACCATAAAACAACATTCTACTATTGTACACTAACAGAAACAATCACCTTTTCATCATAATGCCTGCCTGACCATCGGCATTTCCATTTCCAGTACCGTCCTTCAACACACTCCTCTTTTGTCCAAATTCTTTCACCTTTGTTGTCATCACTTTATAGGACTCTCCGTTTTTTAACATAGATGCAATCTTCTTGGGTAAGTTACTCTCTTTAACCCAACTTTCGAGGCCATTACTCCATAACACCTAAACATATAAATATTTTAATGGCAGAAATTATAAATAAATTGAATTTTTAGCTTAAACCAATAAATTAGATATTTAATTATACACCTGAAAATAATCAATTACACATGAAACATTGCCATACTGACCATATAAATAATGGTCACTGCACTGAACTCTATAAATTAAAACTGTGCTTCCAGTTACAGTATAACAATGTCATAACAATGGTTTAGTCCACATGGAATAAGCCAATGAATTTAAACTTTTCATTTCCATTTAATTTACTTAACGTATCTTTAATACATGCATAAATCAAAATGCCATCGGAAATTTTAAAGAAAACAATACAGTATGAACAATTAACCTTTCCAACAACAAAAGCAGATATGAAATAAATAGGATAAGGATTATTAACCCATAAAGCCGCAATGCCACCTAATGCACCCTACTTTTACTCTGTCTAACAGCACACAACTTTACTCATTAAGGAGAGAGCCCTTCACATTATTGGGTTAACCAAACTATCTGCCAATGACTCTTGTTAACCCATTAACCCACAATGTGCCCTACTTTATTCCCTTACTCTGTCTAATAAATGCCACACAATTTTACTCAAAATCGTCATGTAATTGTTAAATAGTGCTTAAAACTGCAAGTGCAAGCTTAAACTGTTACTCCTTCACAACGAGAACCCTACTTACTTTTAACATGCCTGTTAAAATGCAAACATTTCTCATCCTATTGCACACAATGACACACAAAACTCACTAACATGTACAACCTCACCATATCACTCACAACTATAACTAACGTAAACAAATATATACAAAAAGTTAGGCTTGAACTTCTTCTACCTTTGTCAATTTGCATATACCATACCCACCTATTTCACTGACACAATTGTAGTGTATAAAACATGAGATACCATTTTTTTATATATTACCTGATAAAATTTCCCTTGTCTGGTCTCTTTGTCATTTACAATTTTAAGTGGCAAAATGTCTCCCACATCAGAGATAGTTTCACAGGTTTTATTATTTTCACTTCCCTCAACCATCAATGATGAATCATCTTTAAAATCTGATGCTAAGTTAACATGATCATCACAAAACCTTGATAAGTGTGCAGGGGTGTTTTGACAACCTAAACAATGAAAAACCAAACAATATTATTAAAATTCTTGAAACCAGGGCATGAGATTTGCAGTATCCTGATATCCACAGGATACCAGATTTTAATTTTGGACACTGCATGGGCATCATAAGCTCGGTATACCGAGAGGATACCATAACATTTTTAGAATTGGGATAGTGAACAATTGAACAGCTATCCCAATTAATTGTTGTTGTTCTTAACGACTTGCACAGAAGCTCAGCAGCTTGCGTACATGTTTTCGCAGTCTGAAAATTTTGGCAGAATTCCATGTATTTTTTCAATCTCGTGCCGAAACTCTCACGCAAGGTCACACACTGCCACTTCCAAAGTTACAGCCAAACAGTCACTGAGTATGCAGTTTAATTAAAATGTCAAACACAGATACGATAGTACGGTACTGTACCGTATCATTAAACTCTGTATGTTAATACAGTACTGTATATAATTAAATGATTCATTTGTTATATAAAACATATATTTGAGGTTATATCATTCGCGTTCGATACTGCTAATTGGAATATCTACTATCCAAATGTGGGATACTAAATTTCAAGGAGGGATACCACATCCTAAGTCGCAGTATCCCACTTGGATACTGTTGAAAATTTCAAATGTTATGCCCTGCTGAAACACTCATCATTCTTAATCATTAAACAATAACCCCCAAAATTAGTATATTATAATTATTGTATAAATTAAAACAAACAATTTAGGGAGCCCCCATCATTTACCGAACCTACATAAATAATGACAAGTCCAATGCTATATCACCACAAAAATACAACTCACCAACAACAATACTTCCTTCCATTAATAGTAATATATATATATATATATATATACATGTGTTAGAGACTGGCACTAGCTCTAAGCCAATCAGAATCAAGTATTGATTTGAATGGACCAATCAGAGCAGAGCCAGTCAAAAATTTCCAGGGGGGTGTCGTATTTTTAAGGTGTGGTCACCCTGTATAGAACGACCAGTGATCAAATCAGGGGGGATATGCAGCTGGTCGTATACAAGAGGTTTTTTGTGAATTTTGATATTATTTATCTCATGAAACCTGGTGTTGTTGTACGACCAGTTTTTGGTTTATCCTTGAGTTTGACGACCAGAGAGAGAGAGGAAGGTCAATCAAGGTGATCGTATTTCATGAGATAGATATTTTAAAATTCAAAAAAAAACCTTTATAAACGACCATCATACCTCACCCAATGTGATTTATACTTACCATCAGAAAAACGTCCATATTATTTTTGGAAGAGTTGTACGATATTGAAATAAAAATAATCAAATTTGGGTTTATAGAATTAATCATAGAAATTTCCGCCATGGAGCTCTTACCTCGACGCCATCTTATGGCCGAATGACTGATATTCTTTTGTTACGGTATTTTTAAAAAAAAAGATAAAATTTGTAGAGGGAAATATCTCCAAAAATTATTTGGTGTTTTTCAAATAGATATATTTTTAAAAATGTACTTTAACACACAACTTTTTTTTGAAAAAACAAATCTTTTTATTGTTTTTATTTAATCTAAATACATTTCTTTATTAATAGAACTAAGTATGGAATCATCAGTTATCATAATTGTTGTTAGATATTTATACGGACAAAGATCTCCCCCATCTACCACTTCTAAATATAATTTATACCCGGCTAGCCTACCCAGGGGAGAGTATATACAGTGTCGTAAAATATATTTTTGATTTGGAAAATTCTGTCGAAGAGAATTAATATCACAGCGGGTATATACTTTTTTTTTAATGTTGTTTCTATTAAATACTTTTTCTTCCTTTACTTCGTCATCATCACTCCCCAAAAATGTTTTCAAACTATCATCACTATCAGAATCACTATTATCCTGAATAGGTTTGACGGGTTTAAAGTCCTCGAAATTAAACACTTTCGACGTATACGTATCCGTATCCCGTACACGTACACCGTACGCGTATCCTTCTCCTTTATCGTTGTAATCCCATATGAGAGGGGAACCAGGCAGGGGTATGGGTTTTCCAGTTTCATTCGTTATTTCTTCTTTCGTAGCCATTTTTTTCTTAAACTAAGTTTGTAGAGGGACAATTACGTATAAATGAAAAAGAAAAGTTTCAGCTTATTTATATGAAAGTTTTTTTGAGAAATTTTTTTTTTTCATTTCTACAAAACCTGAGGTATAAAAAACGATATCATAAAAAAAATGGGTCAGTTATTTTTTGTTGAAGATGGCAGGGTATATACCCAAGCGAAAGATTTGGTCATTTCAAATGCGTAATCCAGAAAATGCTGAAAAAATGATAGAGGCAGCGAAATTAATCAATTACTCAACTACTGCACAGAATTGTCTTAAATTAAATGAAATATCGTTTTTTGAATGTAGTCGTGAAATTGTAAAAGATAAAGAATTGGGATTTCTTCAAGGGGTTGTTTATCTCAAAGAAGCAAGAGATTGTATTTTTGATTGGCTTCCCTATGGGGGAGAAATCATTCGTTCTTATGCTGATGATTTCTACCATTGTAAAGGTAGACTATATGATCCGTCCACGTTATATCAATATGGAAAACGTCAGGGTAAAATGGGAAAATTATGGAATAGTGAAAGAATCCGTAAATTAGCTGATTATAAGAACAAACATCGACAAAAAAGAAAAAAACTTTTAGAGGAAAGAAATTCATGTAATAAAAAATAACATTGTTTTTATTAAATAAATTTATACAAGAGAAGGAATTATTATGTCTTTGTCAGTTTTTATAAACTTAACATTTTTATGTAAAAGATGGGACATATCTTCCTCTGATAATATTTTTAGTGTTTTTCCAGATTCTCCATGATTGATAATTTTCAGGGTTATTTCATACAGTTTAAACATCTTATATGTGTTTCAGAAAAGATATAAAAAAAAAAATCAAAAAACAGAACAGTATAAATAGACGGTTTTTTCTTTTTTTAAACCCTTGCTTGTCGTACTTCAGTTAACATAAAAAAAATGAAGTGTAGGAGTAGGAGATGTATAAAAAAAGCGAAAATAAAAAAACGAATACGAAAACGACGACGTTCTAAAAAAATTCAAAAAGGAGGATGGAAAAAAGATCATCCGAATTATAATCATAAGTTTTATGAATTTTGGAAATGGTAGACAATGTATTTTAAAAAAAAAATTTATTAATCCAAATAAGTTTTTTTCCATCTTTGTATTCTATCATCACATTCACATAGTTCAACTATTCTACTATAGATAAGTCGTGAGTAATTCTGTTTACAGGGATAACAATAATGATGGTTTACAAAACATTCTTTACATCTGTAATGCATGAAAAAATGATAGAAAGAATTCACTTCACAACAACAGAAACTGCAATAGACCATCTTGACAATATTTTTTTGAACGTTTTTGTGAAAATTTTATAGTTTGACAACCTACTTTTATAGATTTTTTGCAAAACTATATAAACAGGGTATCAAATATATTTTTTCAAACATGTGGCTGCGTTCAATGATTGATTTTGGAGAATGTGAATCTCATGCTTATCTTACATTTTATTATCGTGCTCAACCCATACAATTAGTAAATTATGAACCTGTGATTCCCTCGTTGTTAAGATATGGATATTATATATATCTGAAAGATTGGCAAGGACCTCGATATTTCAAATTGATGATAGTAGACGCGTTTGGAGCTCCGGAGGAGAATTTACAGAACCTCTTATTATCATTGAAGGGAAAATATATAAATATTAATAATGGTAATGTAAAATTAGCAAAAACTCAAACACCTATATTAAATATTAAACCCTACAATTTCATTAACCATAGGGGTAGAGGGAAACAAATATATTTATCTTTGTAATGTTTTTTAAATAAAAAACCTTTTAGAAACAGAATATCGAGTTTTTATTTTTGTGTAAAAATTTTATTACAAGAAAAATAAATATGTTTACAAATTAATTTGTTGTGGAATTATTGAGTTACCATTTATTAGTTTAATTGTTTTATACACGAGATGATCACTTTTAGTTTCAAGAATTGTTTTTAGGGTTATTCCCTTCTCTTCTCCCTGTATAATAATTTTCAGAGTTAGTTCGTAGACTTGAGGTGGAGAACAAAATGGAGGATTACATTCTTTACATAGTATAGCAGGTTTACAATCCTCTACCAAATATGTATAGTTAGGAAAATGTTTTTGAAGAAAATTACATGAATAATAACGAGGAGTATTGTCATAATATGCTACACCCCTATAATTGATACAGGTCACGAGATCTTGTACTTGATTCATCTTGTTATCACTATGATTAAATCAAATATGTAATCTTATATATAAATAAAAAACACGAATTTTTTTTAAAAAAAGTTTTTTATTGAGTATATGCTACAGCTTTCATGAAATTATTAGAATCTATTATTAGTGTAATTTCTTTTTGTAAAAGATCAGAAGCATCATAGTCAACAATTGTTGTTATGTTTTCACCCAGACATGAACAATTCCATTCATCATTTTCATATTCATGTTTCTTTTTAACTGCCAGAGCTAGGTAATATGTTTGAGGCGTTGAGGGTATATCTTCATAGGGTATATCTTCAATACATTCGCATAATACCGTAGGTTGACATTTCTTTACAATATAGGTAAAGTGGTGTAATTCTTTGGCTAGAAAACGACTTGGATAATAGTTACTTTCATCTTCAATTTTGTACGGGTTAAAGGCATCAGCAATTATTCTTTGATAACGTCTACCGGTATGTTCATCACAATCACGATACTGTACATGTGAATTCGGCATCATTCACAAATAACGTACCCCATGGTGGGTAACGCGTTTATATATAATTTTTTATAAAAAAAAATATAAAAAGAAAAATCAAAATTAAAAAAGACAGATATTCTAAAATAAAAAAGAAATTTTAGTAGGATATAAATAAAAATGTAATACAATGGTATTTACGAAAATATCATGGAAACCGTGGATGCACGATATAATAGATTATTCTATTCAAAATATCCCTGTGGACAATGTCTTAATGGAAATATGTGTGGGGAAGTGTGTGCGAATTATATACTGCGGAAAGATCCAAAACAAAAACGTTGTTGTAGATTAAAGAGATGGTTGTTAAAGAAGATATGGTGTTAAAAGATTTAAAGAAGAAAATCCATAAAAAAAAAGAAACAGTATAAATAAGAGTAAAAAAAAAATAATTGTTTATATATTTGTTAGACAATGGAACGTAAAGAAACAGCAGATGAACGATTTGAAAGATTATATTATAACAAACATCCTTGTGGAAGATGTATTAACAAACACCCGTGTCCGATTCATCCAGATGAATTAAAACTTTCAAGACTAAACAGTTTTAAACGTCGGGTGTTAAACAAGTTAAATATACGGTGGAAATATACAGTGAATGTTTCTGTGGAAATAGGTTACGATGAATAGAAGAAAAGACGTTTTTTTTAAAAAGATTTAAAATGACTGAGCGTGATTTTGACGAAATTCTTTACCCCGACATTCAATATTTATTACATGCTGATTTGTTTGAGATAGAAAAAACACGCGATTCAACGTTTTATTTTTTGGAATGGAGAGAGCATACCTATCAGTTTAGATGTGCTGATTATGATTATAAATATTTTAACATTTATGTGGAAGATAAAAATGAACAATCTATATTTCGGAAACGATATGGTGGGAAAAGATATTATAGATTTTTAATAACCGGTTGTAGCTGGACTATGTCATTTTATGATCAGTTAGTGGGAAAACATGTAGTATTTATTGATAGAGAACCGAGATTACCCACGTTAATTTCAACCCTTGACTGTTTTGAGATAAATAATATCCCATGTTATTCAAAAACGTTTTTATATGGTAAATGTAAGGATTCAAGATTTAGATTAGTAAATTATCATTTTCGTGAAAATTTTGATGGTGAAGAGCTTTATTTAGTTCTTATTAAAGATGAAAATATATTATGTTACAACAACATGTATATTTAGATTGTTGTGGGGAATTATGTAATTTTAATGAATTAAATATTTGAAATAAAAACAGTTCAAAATAAATCGAGAAAAGCGTTTTTTATTTAAAAAAAAAGAATTTATATACACTTCTTGATCTATGAAATTATGTATACCACAATCTCCTGCCACATGGGTTGTTATATATTGTTTATAATTAAGCTTTTTATTTTTTACATACTCCATAACTTCCAAATTTATATTTAATAGATTCATAGGAAAGCATGGATTTAGGATTTGTTCACATTTACGTACAATAAATATTTGATTTCGACAATTTTCTTTAAGATAGTGAAGATCATATTGTTTGGGTTTTGACATATTGCTTGCATGAGATTCAACTGATGAATGAACCAGAAAACACAATGTTTTTTATTTTATTTAGATTAATGTGTTTATTTAGCTTAATGAATTTGAAAAGCTATATAAAGAGTAAGAGATTATTTCAAAATCACAGCAATATGATTGAAACAATTTTAAGAGTTGTTCTTTATTTTCAATATTTTAACCAAGGAGAAATTGGATATTTATTTTGGGTATGTGGATTATTTGATTATTATCGTGGAAAATATGTCACATGTCCCAGGATGCATTGTGAAAACATTCACCCCCCTGAAGAAAGCTATATAGTCAATATGAAAAAAATTCAAGCAACCCATCGAATGGAATCCTATTTCATTCTAGAAGATCGTTTCTCTTATATGATCCCGAATTTACAAGAAAGTCAAAGAAAATATTCCTTGAAGAGATCATGGCTTCAACAACGTACTATACTCGTTGAATCAGACACATTATGCTGTAGTTTTTTTTCATTTCCCGATTGTTTTAAAGAATTATTTATTGTATTACCCCTTGAAGACCACTCAGATTTATTTCAATGTTTAAAAACCAATGATAAGTATCATTATACATATTTTGTACAAAATTTAACCTTTGAAAGAAAATACATATCTTATACCCTGGGTTTTGGAAAAGAAAGTTTAGTAAGCAAATTTAAGCACATACATAGCCAGAAAGGTGATTTTGCTCTTTTTTTAAATATTTATTTGTTAATGGTAGCACCTAGTATTTTCAATTCTTATACTTATTGTAGTTCAATTAGAAATCTTATCATGTTCACTTCATGTTTTATATTTTATTGTCGTGAACATAACCCTATAGGAAGTTTTTTCAATAGACAAAAAAAAGGTCTTTCTGAAAAAAATATTAGATATATTTTTTGGGATTTTATACATGATATAAAAAAGGGTAAAGTCTCCTTTGATAAATGTCGGTATAAAAATTGTAAGAGTAAAAGTTATTTTTTTGAGTTCGATCCTTTGAAATTAAGTATTTTAAACAAAAGTAATTATGTTTTAAATGAAAATCACACCCAAGTTAATCATTCTGTGGGTGTTAAGCAAGATTATGGAGGAATAGGAGAATTTAAGTGTAAAGAGAAAATATTTGCATATGTAATAATGCTTGAGGAAGATGTAATAGAATTATTTTATATGATAAAAAAATATATAAAAACAACATTGAATTATGATTTAGCTGCATACAATCCTATGTATGAAATGACTGAATCGAATGTGAATTGGGATAATTTTTATAAAAGTATTAGTGAGCAAACGTGTATGTTGAAAAAATGGAATTAAAAGACTGTATAAAATTTAAAGTGTTTGCGTATGATGTTATACGAATGGAAGAAGACGAAGAAAATGAAAAAGAATTTTGGATGAGATGTGGGAGATTTTGTTTTGCCCTTCGAAAATTTTATATGGAAAAAAATGAAAAATGGAAAATAAGTGAATGTTGTAAAACTATTCATGAAATATCTATGTCCCATTTAACGAATGCTGGACATTACAGTCAAAACAAAAGATTTGTTGGATTTCATGAGGGGGTTGATCCCCTAGATATTCAACAATATATGGAACATTTAGATGAATTTTACGTAAAAAACTATCAAAGAAAAAATATATCAGTTTTGATTTATTATATTTTTGAAACCATTCATCCTTTTTCCGATGGAAATGGAAGAATAGGGAAAGCACTTGTTGCATTTCTAGAAAATAAAATAGAATGTAAAATAAAAACAAAAAAACAACATAGAAAGTTATGTAAAATTTTAGGAGTTATGCAATGCAAACACAATAGTTTATTTGATATAATATGTTGTAATCAATTAAACACGTTATTAGTGTAATAAAATTTTTGTGATGGAAATTTTTTTTAATTGTGCGGAGGGTATAAAATAAACACTATCCCTACAGTGATTCATCATTTACCCTTCACTCGGATTCAAAGATGGTGGAACTTTACGCACGCCAACAATATGATCATTTTTATAAAATGCAATCGTATACCGATTTGTCTGCAAAAATAATTGCACAAAAAAAAATCAACGGTAATGCTATTCTCGCCAAAGTATATCCGACAAATAAAAGATGTGACAAGTACACATACAATAGCGCTGTTGAAGTGAAAAATGAGCATATTCCCCCATTGTTGAATGTTCTTAATAAGATTAGCATTCAAGAGAAATCGACGCAGATATTTTTTGAAGTGGTAAGATTTGAAAATTGGAAAAAGCAAACATGCCGTTTGATTGTTCGTACAGATGCGTGGGGTGGTTTGGAAATTTGTTATCAACATCAAGATAACGAATTAGCCGATGCAATGGAATTTGACGATGATCCAACACCGACAACCAGCAACAACAACAACGCAACGCCAAGTGAAATCGTATGGTCTGATGATTGGGGTAGTTTTCATATAAAAAAGAAAGATTCCTTGGATGAATATATTATTGCCCTAAGAAAGTATAATCATGCAACAGGTCATAAATCCCAGCCTACCCCCGTCAAAAAACGAGTATTGAAGAAAAAGAAACCCACACTCAATTTTGACGACGACGTCGACGATGACGACGACAACGAAAAGATTAAGAAAATAAAAGTAGAAAGTGATGATGATGATGAGGTTTGTCACCGTTTAAGTCCATCAGTAATGTCAGAAATTTTTTATTATCGTTTTAGATGTTGTAAAAATATACAAGATACATTATGTTTGTACGGTGATACTATAAATAAAGAGTTAGCCTGTAAAAATATAAAAGTTGATTTTATGGGAATATTACGCGACAAAGAACTCGTTGATGAACTTGAAGAATATTATATTAATTTTATTTCTTTATTATAGAAATGAGTAAAAAGAAAAAAACTAAATTTTCTGCTGACTTTATTGAAAAAGCTTCAAGATTATTAAAAGGAGAGACATTAACTGATGAGGATTATTCTAATTATAGATTACATAGTAGTAGTAAAAAAAAATATAGACGTTTGAAATATGCTGTTAATAAAAATAATGAACAATGGGAAATTGATTTAGCTGAAAATAAAGATTTAGCCCGATATAATAATCAATATCGTTATTGGTTGGTGTGTATTGATATTTTTTCAAGATTTTGTTGGGTGAAATTAATAAAAAAGAAAACGTCTAATAATGTTAAAAATAAATTTGAAAGTATTCTTATTGAAGAAGGAATAGCCCCTCTTAAAATTCAAAGTGATGAAGGAACAGAATTTCAAGATATACGTACGAAATTAAGTAAAAAATATAATTTTGAAGTATTTCATACGTATAATAGAGAAATAAAAGCATCCCATGTGGAACGTGTGATTGGAACTTTAAAAACAATGGTTCGTCGTGTTTTAACAATGACTGGAGAATTTGACTATATTCAGTATTTACCCCTTATTGTTAAGCGTTATAATAATTCCCCACATAAAGCATTAGCTGGTGCAACACCTTTTGAAATTTATCGCGAAGAAAAAAAAGGAAAAATACGTAAAGTAAAAAATAAAATGGTACGTGATCATTTAAATTATCCTATTCCCACTCAAGATCTGATACGAGAAGGTACGCGTGTACGTATTGCGAGAGTAAAAAATAATATTTTTGAAAAAAGCAGTCTTCGACGATGGACAAATGAGATATTTTTTATTAAAAAAGTATTTATCACCGATCCCGTTACATATCAATTAGAAGACGAACAACGTGAAGAAATTAAAGGAATTTTTTATCGTGCTGAATTACAAGTTTTAAAAAAAAAATGAATTTACACATTGCTAGTAATTCAATATCAAGAGGACTTCAAAAGAATTTGATTAATGATTTTGAAATGAAAATTGCACAACCCATTGATGCTTTGAACAATGAATGTTTTTTAGAAGTTTTACAAGTTTGTTATCCTCAAACAACTAAAAATATTGTTGGTGATGAATGTTTTTTTTCATTTATCATAACCTATAAGAATTTTATACCCGAAGAAAATAATAATTCGGTATACGCCAACAGTGAGTTCGTTTTTACATCGGATAAATTTATTATACCCGACGGAATTTATGATTTATCTTCATTAATTATATTTTTAAATAATATCTTAGAAGGATTTGAAATTTTTTGTACCATCGGATCAAATGGGAAAGTAATTATTAATGTTAATGTTGAGATTGAGTATTGGGTATATGAAAATGCGAGTAAAGCAGTCGATGGGTTACAGGTAAATGAATTTCGATTATCTAACAAGACTACGGTAGAAAAAAAGGGTATTCAATATGCTTCTTTTAATCAAAAGATTAATATATTATTTTCAAAAAAATTAGCTTTTATGTTAGGTTTAAAAAATGAAAAAGGTCTTGAAATCGTACCTCTCTTGTTTGAAATAAAAAAAGATAATCCTACACCTCGAACCCTTTTTTCTAAACATTTTGATTACTTACCCGACGTATCCGACGGATTAAATAAAATGTTTATATATTGTGATGAAATAGAACTGGGGTTAGTTGGCGATAGTTGTTCCGAATTGTTAACAACAGTACCCATTCAATCATTGAGAAAATTAAAAAAAGACATTATAAGAGAAATTCATATTAAAGTTAAAGATACTACAGGAAAATTAGTTCCTTTTGATTCGGGAACGCTTAGTATTGATTGTTTAATACATTCAACATAATGCTTTTGATTGTTCTTGAAGAAAAAAATGGGGAAATGATAATTAAAGAATATAAAATATTTTATCCTTTTTCTCTTTACGTGTTAGTAAATAGTGGGAAAAATTTTTTATGGAATTTAAATTCGATTGAATATAAAAATATCAAAAATTCATTTCGAATTACGTGTGCAAACAAAATGGATTTCAGTGCAATAACACAATCAAAAAAAATAAATAATGGAACGATTTCAGTTTCTTCATCTACTATTATTTCCAATGCAACACAACGTTTTATATATACTATAAAAGAATTATTTTATATTGACGAAAAAAATCCTTATACATCATTAAATGATGAAAAAAAAAAATTCCCCTATTTTTTATTTATGAGTGATAAAGAGGCTAAACAATCACTACAGTTCTTTATTAACTATGAGAATAACGTACCGTTAAAAGGTGAAGAAATTAAGATATATATAAATTTATTTGAAGAAAAAAATGACTGAAAAAATAAATGAACTATCCGTAGAAGATTACACTGAATTGTTAAACGGTAGAAATCGTGGAAAAAATTATTCCTCATCATATTTTGTTGTGAAAAGAAAAAATAAAGAAAATCCAACTAAGAAAGAAATTTTATTAAATGAGGGTGTGGGATTACCCTCAAATTTAAATTTAGATACTTATTATACAAGTGATAATAAAAAAAAGAGAAAAAAAATAGATCCAAATGTAATACGTTTTTTACAAAATAGATAGACTGTGTAAAAAAAAGTATAAATAAAAAAAAAGTTATATAAAAAAATCATAATGTTGTGTATATTATTATTATTTTTATTGTTGTTGTGGTTATTGTTGTTTTTTAAAAATAAAATAAATGACGCGTAAAAAATACATCAAAAAAAGAAAAAACAAAAGAGGAATAAGAAAACGTAGAAGAAAAATACAAAAAGGAGGGTTTGGTGGAGCATTGGCAATGGGTATGTTACTTCCTCAAGTGTTGGGAACACTTTCAAATATTCTTAAAATTAACGTTTAAAAAAAATAAAATGAGTAAAAAAATTGAAGATGTGGAAAAAAATGACATATTATTTAGCGAGCCTTTACAATTTTTTACGTCATCACCCTATAATGATACGTTTACGGAATGTCGTGAAACGGAAATTATCGCAACGCCCGTAGATAATCAATCGTCAGTATACACGTTTACAAGACATGGGAACGCCGTGGGATTAATGAAAACAAGCGATGCTAAAATAATGGCTAGAGTATCGATTAGAAATGCTGCTGGACTTATAGCACCTGCAGCATCGGGGTTTGCGATGATTACATTACCCCTTCGCACAATGTGGAAAACAAAAGAATTAAAAATAAATGAAAATTTAATTACACCATCAGATAATTTTGCACATTTTGCATCATGGATAGAATTTATAACGCGTCAAATACCATCGGGATATAAAGATTCTAAAGAGCTTAATTTAGCATATTTAGATACAGCCGAACATATGAGCAGTATCGCGGGTTTCACGAATGGAACTGCTGTCGTAAATACAGGGGGAAGACAAAAAACACAGGCATTTCAAAATCAATCGCAGAATTTGATAGATGAGATTGATTGTTCATTATTTAGCGAAGGGGGTACTGAAATATATATTCCTACAGCGTATAAAGTTGAATTACGTTTAACGCGTGCATTAAATACAATTGTAATGATGGGGGCCAATCATGCGGATATGCCCGTTGCTAATACTATAATTACCCTAGACGATTTTAAAATAAAAATTCCTGTATTTAAACCAAAAAAACAATTATCAAATGCTCTTAATATAGGGATGGTGACCAATAATAAAGAAACATTATATTATACAACCAATTATCGTTGTATTACTGAATCAGTAGCTGCAGGACGAAATTCACATCAAGTAATCGATGTGTTTAATGGTAGCGTTCCTACACGTTTATATATTGTATTTTCTCCATTAGCAAATTGGAACGGATCATATACTCATAATATTTTTGAATTTAACTGGCCTAATTATGATAATGTTGAAGTTTCCGTAAATAACGCTGTTGTCGAGAGAATTGAAAATCATGCTGAAGCTTACTCAAAATTACGCGCGGTATTAAATCGCAACTATTCAGAAATGCCAATAACTTATAATGACTTTATAAACGGGTATTCTATATTAGCATTTGATTTAACAGATAATAGACTCTCATCTTGCAGTATTACCCATAAGACCGTCGGGAAATGTTAATGTGGATTTTCATTTTTCTCAAAATACAGTTCAAGGGGCGTTAATATTTGTTGGTGAATTTCGAAATGAAATTAGAGTGGGATTAAATACCCCTGCAAGATTATTACACAGCATTTAATTATCAACATTTGTAAGGGGATGTACAAAAAAAAATGAAGAACACAAAACCCATTACAACAAAGAATAGAATAAAAAAACCAAAAATAAAAAAACCAGTTATTAACAAAATACCCCTAAATCGTGAACATATTCTTGTATTTCCACCGTTTTCAGTTTACGCATAAAAAAAAATGAATGAAGAAAAAAATGATGAATTAAATAAAGAAGAGGAAAAAAAAGACGAAAAAAATGATAACTCAAGAGATGATGGTGATGAAGAGGAGGATGATAGTGAAAATGATAGCGATGTTGTTAGCGATGATGTTAGTGATGAAATGGATAGTGAAAGTTCCGTTACTTCTTCTTCATCAAGTTGCGAAGATGATTAAAAATTTTTAGAAACATTAGTTCAATTAAATAAAATAAAGAAAAAAGCTTTTGAAAAAAAAAAAAAGGATTTTTTACCCTCGTTAAAAAAATATCTTAAAGCAGATATTGATAAAAAAAATACGTTGTTAGATTCTCAATTAATTAATAAATTACAATACATTGCTAAAAATATTTTAAATAAAAATTTCCAGTGATAATAAATATATTTTGAATAAGTTTTCAAAGAACAAAATAAAAGAAAAAGATTTAAAAATATTATTATCTGAGGATTTTCGTATAATCAACATATATCAAAAAGCATACAAATTACTTAACCAACAAATAAAAAAAAATGACCGAAGTAAATAAAATGCAATTAATTAATCCGAGTAAATTAAATGAAATTTTAGATTTAATCAAAACTGATCATGAAAACGAAAAATTATTGCAGGGAATTAACAACAAAAATAATTTCGAACTTATTGAAAGTAAAAATAAAATGAAAGAAGAAATGAAAAAAGTTAATAATGATCAACGTGTCGCAGAGAGTATGGTTAGTTTTTTAAAAAGACAACAAAATATGAAAAGAAAAAGTAATGAACTTGAAAATGAGGTGACCAATGATGAATCACCCGGAGTAAGGAAAACACCGACTGTGACAAGTGGGCAACAAATAAAAGAATTTCTCGAAAGGAAAAAAATTAAAACTGGGGGGACAGATATAATAAAACTAAACGGTGTTGCAATAAACCATCATGATTTATTATACGATTTAACGCATAATGTCAGCAAACAAAACATGTTCAATCTTACACAACAAAAGCAGACGGTTGCTTTAAAAGAATTGAAAAAATTACATATGCCTGCCTATTATATACGAAATATAAAATTACGACAACGTTATATAAATTTGGGAAAAACCCCTTCGGGTCTTGCGAGTCACGAAGAACCATCTACATCACTCACCACACACATTCCTACACCTTCAACACCACCCTATTCAACACAAAGAAAATGGCGACGAAAAAATCAATGAATTTACATTGTTTTTTAACCCAATTTTTATTTACGAACGAGATTAATAAAATTTCAAAAATAAATAAGTTTTTAAATAAATATTATTTGGGTACATTTCCTGCAAATATTTTTCCTAAAAAAATTTATTATCTCTCGTGTTGGATTTGGAATACGGATGAAGCAGATCAAAACGGTCAACATTGGATTGCTATATGGGTGGATAAAGAAAAACATATGAATTTTTTTGATAGTTTTGCAAAAGATGTCTCGTTTTATAAACGTGAATATTGGTATGATTATAGTGTAAAAAAAGGACTAACATTTCAATATATTCAAAGTAAACAATTACAATCCAAAAATACAGCCGTGTGTGGAAATTGGAGTTTATTATATTTATACAATCAATGTCGTAATGAATTCGAAAATAATAATAAACAAAAAATATTTAAAAATGAACGTATTAAACTAAAAAACGATATTAAATTTAAAAAAAAAATAGAATCAATTTTAGGTCGTGTACTCGTGGGAATATATAATAAAAAATGTAAAAAAAATTGTAAGAGTAATAACAATCAGTCATGTTGTAGTTTTAATAATGCCAATTTTTAATTAAACAAAAAAATTAATTATTTACAGTGATTTATGGATTTTTTAATTAAACCAGCCCTTAACATCGCTCCAATTCATATTACGAGTACCCCCTTTTTGTTTTCTTTTTCTTTTTCGAATACCAATTCCCAATTGATTTCCAACTAACGATCCCAAAGGTCCAAAAATATCTAGAGCACTACCCCCTTTTTGTTTCTTTTTTCTAAGGATAATTCTCCTGCTTCTTCTATATCTTCTTCTTGCCATGATTTTTTAAAAAAAAAATGCATACACAATATACACATCCCATACTATATATACTTTTTAAAAAAATTTCAACAACTCATTTTATTTTTTTTAACAAACATTTATTTTTTCTTTTTACATTTATTTACAAATCATAGATTAGCGTTGATTCATGTGGAAATACATTGGTTCTAATTCTACAATTTTCATACCCTTTTCTACAATTATCAAATACCAAATAACCATAGGGTTTCTCATTAATTTCACTTAATACTTTATTAAATCTATTTCTATTAATTTTTTTATTATCACATATCGTATACATATTATTATAATCGCTTAAATTTTTAAACATAACATAATATTGACTATTGACACGTAAATTTCGTAATTTACCATTACCATATGTTAAATTTTGACATGTAAAAATAACACTAATATTACGATGATGGACATCTTGTGTTGCAACTAACATGAGATCATCTAATATTATTAACGTATTTTCACGGGTATTCGTTTGTATATCGGTAATGCGGGGAATACCCTTTTGACAATCGATAAATTCAACACTAATATCTGTTTTTTCCGCAAGAACTTTTTCCATTTCAGCGTACAGAGGTTGATAAATTGAATATAAATAAACAATTTTAACAATTGCTGGTGTAATCATAATGTTAATATTTTTCAATAATTGTAATATCCAATATGTTTTCCCACTTTGACTAGGCCCACATAACGTTAACATAAAAGGGTGTTGAAATGGTAATGAAACATTGTTCATTTCAGTTATCTAAAAATCCAAACGGAATCGTATTAAAATTATTTTTAACAACACGTTTATTAAATGTAAATGAAAATTTTTTTATTTCATCCTCAATAAAAATATGATTCAGTTTATCTTTACATATTTTATTGTGATATTTAATTTCGATGATCTGATCTTGATTTTTAACACATTGTGTCAAGGATAAAAAATTCAATTTTTCTTTTATTGTTTCATTTTTTAAAGTAAAACCTTTCACATGAATACATTCCTGATTTAAATTAGTTATATACGCGTAACATTTTGGACCCGTTGAACAAAAATTTGTTATCCATTCATTTTCATTTAATTCATTCGTTAAATTTCCTAAATATTTTCCCGTTTTAACATCAGTATAATTATTTTCATCAGATATATAAATAACAGAATCTGTATCAAAATATAAAACGCGATCGTCTAATTTAACGAGTAACTCGTATAATTTCAAACGTGCATATGCAGTAACAAAACATGCAATGATTACATTTCCCGTTTTTAGAGGGGTTGTTGCATCATCAATTTTTTCATATGTACAACGTAATAATGTTTCGTTTATAAATTCCATCGATGTTAATTTTTTACTTTTATCATTGGCAATATTTAATAATTCTTCATAATCGTTTAAAAAACACACTTGTGTATTATTTTCGTTTTGAGCAAATTTTCCCCATAACGAATTTAAAAATGTTTTTGCAATAGTTCTTAATCCGGGATTTTTCTCTATTTTGTCTTTATCTAAAAAAACATTTTCATTTTTTAAATAATCATTACAATACTGTTTAATTTTATCATCATTTTTACTTCCATCTGCGTTCAAACAATCCGTAGGAATTCCTGAAGATTCTTGTTTGATTTTTAAAAATTGATTTACGTATTGTGAAAAGATTTTTTCTTTGCGTTCAAAATGATATATTTCGTAAAGAGCAATTATTTTATATCCCTTATCTATAGCAACATGAATCTCAACACTAGTCCAAGTACCCGTCAAGTATCGATCGTTTTCATTATGTTCACATTTATTACATTTATCCACAGCACATTTATAACATAATGGAAATAATAATTTCCCATCTATTCTAACAGGTAAAACAGGAAAGTAAATATTTCGAGGAGGTGAAATACAACATTTTACTAAACCAAATATGTCCTTGATTTTTATTTTATTACAATCTTTCCCCAGTAAAATAGTAGGATGACCCACAGGAAAATCATAATTTTTTTGTACATCAGGGTATAGCGATGTAAAATCTACGTAACTTATTCATTCGTTGGGTTTTGTTTCTTTAAATAAACATACGGGGGAAGTTCGCCCCCCATATAATGCGTCACGTGGTGTTAAAGGAGTAAACGGATAAAATTTTCTTTTCTTTTCAATTAATTGTTTCTGTGTATATTTTTTTTCTTCTAAATAATCACATTCCCACATCTCGATTAATTTGTAACCGGCATTTTTTATTGTCCAAGAAAAACGTTGCGTATTTGCATATAAATTACTAAATTTTTCGTTTGTAAGAACGTTTAATGCATAGGGGTCGAAACATTTGGGACATCCGTGATAAAAACAACCATGAAATTGATATATCGTATCAATATAAAAACCATCGACAAAACGTCCTAGAATTTTTTTCTCCCCATTTTGTGAACAGATATATTCTAAATTTCCTCCTATTTCTCGATTAATTTCATCTAACCAATCAATAGCAATTAAACTCTGTTTTACACCACCCCTATACCCCGAAGCAGGAATAATTCCTACACAATTTTTTTTTAAAAAAATTAAGTCTATACACTTTCAAAGCTAAACTAGCAATCGTAATACAATTTTTTGCATAAAAGGGGGTGATATGACCTATGGTCCCGATCATTGTAGAAAATTTAACACATCCCTTTCTTAAAATATCTACATCACTACAACAATAATAATAAATCTCTTTACGAAATATATATTTCTCTTTCTTTTTTTCTAAATACCATTTTTCAAATTCATTAAGTGTTGCTGTATTCATATGTTTCGTATCAAAAAATTTCCGATCTACAATGTCACCCTCATAAGTTAAATCGTAAAATTCATAAGGATGAAATCCCTTACATTCCCCTTGAAGATCCATTGCTTTTGGAATATCCGCTAATTTCATACTAAAAAACAAATAACTATCGAGGATTCTAATATTTTGTTCTTTAATTATTAAACTCATTATTTTAGTACCGTTCATTATAGTATTCGGCATTATCTGTTTTATTTCTAAAAGATATTTTAAAATAAAAATAGTATCAAATCTACCCCCGTTATGAGCTATCCAAACGGAATTTGTTTGTTCAAACATAAATTCACATAAAGTTTCAATAACATTGTTATCAAAAATAAATTGTCTATTCCCACAACAACTAACTTTTTCAATAGTATTATCGATAATTTCTTGATCCTTTTTTTCAAATATTTTTGTTTTTTTAAATTCAATATGTTGACATTTTTTACATACCTTTTGGACGATACAATAAAACGGTTCGAGCAATTTAGTTTCGGTTACTTTTGTTTCAAAATCAAAAAAAAATAAAGTGGGTTCACTTTCTTTCCTCTTGTTATATTCAAGTGAAAGGGGTTTCACGTAACAAAAATGAGGTTGTTTCATGTATTTATCACAATGAAAACAAAATCGTTTGCTACAATCATGTTTAACTGTTTTATTAGAAAAAATGAAAAAGAATCGAGGACAAATTTTGTTACAGGTTTTACAATAAAAAAAATATTGACACGGTATTAAACGATCATAATTACTTTGAGAAGGTTTAAAAATTTTATTTGTTAAATGATTTGTAAAACAATTTTCATCATAAAAAATTATATCACAACTGCTACAAATAAGTTTATTATTTTTATCTTTACACTTATTCGGATATTTATAACATCGTAAACAAGTTAAGTTATTTGTAGTACATAGGTGATTATCGACATATTCATGACGTGTAAAATAACTCATACATTTAACACAAAAAGAACTGGTACTGAGTTTAGAAAATTCCTTTATGCTTAAGACTACATCGTAATGATTATTATTTAACCATAAACATACAATTTCATTAGTCAATTTAATAAGATTACCTGCACTATCAGTTCGTGAATCATAAATTATATTATCGGAATGAGTGTCAGCATACACTAACAAATCAACACCCTGTTTTTTTAAATAATTATTATATACAAAATGAAACTGTGTAGCATCAACATTACCCTCGGGTATCCCACATTCCCGATATACATTTCGAATTTCTTCACACGTAAATAAATCATCCACGGGTTTATTGGGTTTTCTTTTCATTATTAAATATTTATAGTCTTGTTTTAAAAATGATAAACCCACTAATATTGCTAAAGCAAAACAGCAATCTTTCACTGTACGAAATAATACATGGCTAAGAATATAAAATACCCCCGTGCGAAATTTACGGCCATATTTTTTTACATTACTTTTCACACCACCTTTATCTGTAGCATTTCCCTTATTCAAACTATTGTAAATACTTTTTTTCCTTAGTACACTATTTTTTTTTTTATTTGTACTTATTCCTGCGGGAAAAGTTTGAACAATTACTTTACTATTCCAACCATTAGCTATTATTTCTTTATTACTCTGCATAAATTTTTCCATAATATTTAAGAAATATTTAACGTCAAAGTCTTTCACGGGTAAAACGGCTGTAGAGAAAAAACTTTTTGGCGCATTACTAAAGATAAATCTAACATAATCATCATCACTTTTTACATTTGCCCGTGCAATGTTAATTAAATAAGAAAAAACCAACGATAACGATTGAATAAAACTAATAAAATTAACCGTTTTTTCCCGTGAAACATCCAAAGAAAAATGTTGTTCAGTGACTTTAAATTTTTCTCTACTAATAGTTTCTATATGATTAACAGAAAAATAATCGTCTATTTTTTCATTTTTCTTACTTTCTTTTTTCTTATTAAATAAACTTACAATTTTATCTATATCTTTTTGACTATATTTTAATTTTTTCTGATCATCATTCATCTTCTTTTTTTTTTCTAAAACAAGAAAAACATGCCGTTTTATTTTTATTTATGTTTTCGTCTTCACCATCAACACGATCAATAGTAACATCGTATGAATCCTGTATATTAATACATGTCAACGTAAGTATAGGAGGGATTTTTTTTGAGAATAAAGAACCCATTTAAAAAAAATATATGAGTGAAATTGTGCATATTGAAATTTATTTACAAACGTCTAATTTACCTTATATCGGGTATGAAATTCAAGATAATGATCCTTCAATATTATTTACGCCGTATCTTTTAAGGGAATGTTTACTAAATTTTACAGAAGATAAAGAAAAGATAATACCTATTTCATCAAAGATTTTAAAACAACGAATAACAAAATTTAAAAAAGAAATATACAACTGTCCCGAAGATATTATCTATAAAGTTGAATGTATGGTAAAATTTATTCAGACCCATGAAAAAAATAATGATTATTTAGGAATAAAAACTATTTTTAAAAAAAAAATGGTAGTGTTAAGTTACCCCGAAAAAAAAGACGCAATGATAAATCTCAAAGTATACGTCACGTTCTTCAATGTAGAAGTAAAACCTTAAAAAAAATAAGATGTCGTAAACGAATAGCAAAAACAAAAAAATGTTGGATTCATTTAGCAAAACAAAATAACTTACGTATCAAGAAATCAACGATCCCCAATGCGGGTGAAGGATTATTTGCTTGGAAAAAACCTTTTAAACCCGATCGTAATATTTCTTATTACACGGGTCAAAAAACAACACAGTCCAAATTGGATCGTAAATATGGTAAAAACACAAATGCTGTATATAGTATTTGTAACGATGCAAACACGTGTATCGATGCTTATTTGACAACTCACGCTGCAGCACGGTATGCGAATAATGGGAAAACCGGTTCTATATATAAAAATAATTCCGATTTTGTTTACGACCCCAATAATAAAAAAATGTATTTAGAAAGTATAAAACATATAAAAGCCCATGAAGAAATTTTTGCAGACTATGGTGATAACTATTGGGAGAGAAAACAACCTTCATAACAATGGTAGGAAGAATAAGAGAATTACGGGGTGGTGATTTTAAGGGGAAAAAAAGGCAACGTGGGGGTATTTTTAAAGGGAAAAAAAGGCAGCGTGGAGGAAATAAAACAGGCAAACTTTTTATAAACGATTTTAAAAAAGAGCTTAAAAAAAAAGCTAAAGTAGTAAAAATTATTGCAAAACTAGGAACGAAAAAAATCAAAAGACATTTTCAAAAAGGAGGACTTGTATATCATAAACCCAGAAACCATGTTGAAAAGTTTTTAATGTATTAATTTTTTTTAAATAAAAAACATACATTCAGTGTATTATTTCGTTACATAAGATGTTATTGTCCATTGAATATTTTTCTACATTATAAGCTCTTATTTCATTAAAATTTACACTGATGAAATTAGGGTAATCCACATTACATTCGCATTCCCCTTTACATTTTTTACAAGTGTATTTTATAGTTTTATTATAAACCCAAAAATCATAATATAATGCTATAATACTCCTAAAACACTCATAACTAAAACAATGTTTTCTATCATAATCTAGTATCTTTAAATATTCTCCAATTCTTTTGTCGTTGATACGTGGGGATAGGTTATCATTCCATGCTTCACATATTTTACGAAGAAATTCATAACATTCTTCTGGAATATCGTGTTCCTCATGATGCATAACATACATTTTGGGATTTTTTGAACATTCTACTTCCAGTATAAATTTATACCGTACATATGTTTCATAATCAGCAATAGATATTAGTAGATGATATCTTGATTTTTCAATTTCCACACTTCCTACTAATTGCCAAAAAAAAACGGATTCCACATAACTATATTGTGTTAAATCATGATAAATCTTATATCCCTCTTGATTTTGTACGCGCTGAAACTCCATGACACGTGATCCCCTTTGATAAAACGATCTTTATATATACCCCTATCTACGTATATCCATCGGAATAAACAATAGAAATTTCGTATTCATTATAGGGTTTATCTGCCTCGCCAATTTTAAAACCATATTTCCACCAAAAATTTTCATCTATAAATTTAATGTTTTGAATCGATATAAAATCTTCGTCAGCAGGTAAATTATAAGCTAAATCTACAAAACGTTTATCACCGTTAAAGAAATTTTGCTCGGGATCAATAAACAATTGATTAGAGCTAAAATAGGGTTTATTAGGTTTTGCAATATATGAGCCCCAATCACCCTGTTCGAATATCTCTTTTTTAACTTGAACAATACTCCATCCTAACGCCCCGTTATATGATTCACGAATATTATTTTTAAGTTTTACATCAATACTATGAATTATTTTTCGTTTATGCCAATCTTTTTTTCTTGCTTCTAATTCTCCTGTAAGATAACCCTGTTTATCTGTTTGAAATTTTCTATTTTTACTAAATGTCAATGAATAATCAGTATTTGGACCTGGAGCACGAATATTTGTTTTAAATTTAAATAAACCGTTAAGAAAACTCGCGGGTATTACACCGTGTTTCCAAGACACTTCTTGAAACTCATATATATTATTTGCTGATTTTAACGCAATTGTCCCGAATTTTCTTGGATTCGTAAGATAAAAACGTTCATTATAATGGATGATTTTTTTCTGACTCATTTTAATTCCAATAAGAGAAAAAAAATTAAGAACGTTTTATTTATACTATACGTACAATGATATCATTTTTTATATATTTAAATGTACAAAGAGTTGCTAAGATCATCTTAATTTTTTTTAAACTTCTCTCTCCTTCTATTTTAACAAAAATAGTATTTTTGATAACATGTACATCTTTAACAAAATAATCCCGTTCTAATGTACGTTTTATTTTTAAAATATAAACATTTCTTAAATGTGCTTTGGATAATTTTTTAAACAATCTTTGTGTTTCTAAAAATAAAAGGAAAATACATTCAATCTTTTTTTTTTTAAATCAAAAAGTGTATTTTTTTTATTTAGGAAAAATGTTCAGGAGAGAATAAATTTTAAAAATTAAATTCCTTATCATACATAGCTAGTACCGCTCGTTCATTATCCCCATCTTCTAATTTACGAAACAAACATGCAGCAAATAAAAGACATTCAAACAAACTACAATGATACAATAAACATGTGGGTTCACTAGTATGATACCAACAATTTCTTGGTTTAAGATTATAAAACGAAAGTAAATAATCGTACTTCTCAATTCCAAAATATTCAATATTCACACAATGTACAATAGTTTTTTCTTGAAGTGTTTTAACTAACGACGATTCTTTATCACCACCTTTATATCCAATAATAGCATTCGGGGGAAAAACATTACGAAATAAATAACTTAATCTATTTATAAGTTCACTTTGACTAAAATAATCTCTTGATTTTTTTTCAGTTAAATAGTCTAGTCCATGACATCGATATTGATAGTAGACAGTAGACCGTTCCCTTCGAGTTAGTTCTTTGTAGGGTTTTAACTTCCCATCATAACAATGATAAATAAAATACTTGTTCGTTTGAAGTTCGAGAAGAGTTACTTCACGATAACTGGGTCTCTCTCCCTTAAACTGGTAACATTCACAATCCATTATATGTGTGATACGCGATAAAAATAATTTCTGTCGTTCTGGGGATATTTCTTCTTTACATTTGTTTAATGCACAATTATATTTACCCGCATACAACTCTTCGATAGTCTCTTCATTCTTCTCAGTTGTCTCTAACGGTATGAAATCTTCTTTAATTTCGCTGTTCACGTTCTCAAATATTTTTGCCATCTCTCACTCTCCTACACTCAGACTGATATTAATTATTTTCAACGCTACATCGGCTTTTATAATTGTATCCCGCGTTACTATGTGTAACTGGGAGTAGATTAGTTTGACCAATCAGAGTTCGTTGATTAAAGCTTTCATGTCATCCCGATGATTTGTGATAATGAATGAATGTGTGATAATTAATGAATGTGTGTTTGGGGAATTAGAGACGCGAATCCATAATTAGCGATTTTCTTCTAAACAAATACACGGGGATTAGTTGCACCAAATGCTGTGTTGTAGATTAAAACGAATCCCTAATGTTGTTCTAAAACACACACACGTCTAATCAGTTGATATATTATACATTGTAGTTACAATAATACTTTTTTCAAATTTTTATCGTGTTAAAATCTGTGTGTAGAAATATATATTTAAAGATTGAGAAAATAGTATATATACAAGGCGATTTTTTAAAAAACGTTATCACTTTTGAGAATGTCATTAAACATTGGGAGTAAAAGAACCTATGTGCAAGCTCAAGAAATCAATATTAAGACGCTATTGAAAATTGTGTATTATATACAACATTTTCGTAACCGATACATTGGATTATTATTTGCCGTCTGTGACTTATGTGACTATTACTATGGGGGAATTATCGAATGTATGGAATTTGAATCGAGACAACTTGGTCGTGGATATAAAGACTACGCCTATATTGAAAAAATGAAACCTGAAATGCATCAAGATGAATGCATGGATTGGCGAATCTTAACAGATAAACAACACTATATAATACCCGTTGTTCATACACAACGAAAATATTATATTTATGGTGAAAAACTCTGGGAGCGTTATCACAAATTACTATTAATACCCGCTCAAACATTAATGAAATCTATTTTTCATTTGAATGATAATCATTCTGATAATTTTTTTATTGAAATTCAAAACAGTTATTACCCAAGAAATGATATTTACCACTTTATTTCTATTACTATTAATGATGAGCAAACTACAATTCCTAAACCCATAGGGTATGGAGGGTCTTATCTTTGTAATACATTACATAGACTTAATCGTTGTTTTAGTCATGAATTTACATATTGCTGTATTTATTTATATTTTATAGATCCGTTTTATTTAAAGGCTACTTTTAATTATCTACATAATTTAGATTATTTTGAGAAAATAGTGTATCAACTTGTATGTTGCTTTATTTTTTTTTGCGAAAATCATAACCCTATATCAAAACTTAAAACTAGTAACGATAGGGTTTATACTTTTAATCTCGATAAGCTTGTTAAGCTGATGCATATGAAAACCCCTCCCTGTACCTGTTGTTATAAAAATTGTCAGAAATACTCTTATTGGTTTAAATTATTCTATAAGACAAGTACCCCCTATAAGTTTAAAGTCAGTTTATTTTCAGATCAAGTTAAAAAT
The DNA here is from genome assembly GCA_035772405.1 of Chrysogorgia sp. JL179-B06. Lineage (NCBI taxonomy): Eukaryota > Metazoa > Cnidaria > Anthozoa > Scleralcyonacea > Chrysogorgiidae > Chrysogorgia > Chrysogorgia sp. JL179-B06. Next base: position 47,809 of record JAYKKM010000276.1, read on the forward strand.
AATAGTATTATACAAAATAATAGTCCACTTAGTTTACAATATTACCCCCCGCATATGGATATAATATATAATTTTTCTATAAGGGTAAGGATTACATCTAATACCTGTACATCAACTACTTTTATTATTAAGAGTATTATAGAATCATATAATATTAATTTTGAAGATCCTGACATTATAATACAGAGTATTGAAAAATTGTATTTAGACTAATTTAAAAAATTCAAAGAATATATTCCACAACCCAAACCACGACGTGTGTTTTTTATGTTTTTTATCATGAGGGAATAAAATGAATTTAAGATGTGAATTTCTAAAATCTAAAATTGTTTGACGTATACACATTTTTATATTTTCCTCATTATCAATGTGTTTATATCTAAAAAAACACAGGATTAAAGCAAAAAATGCTATTATTTGTCCAATTTCATGACGCTCCATGCGATTATAGGCATCTAAAAGTTCACGTGGACATTTTAAATGTGCAATAATATTTTTAAATAAATTCTCATGTTCGTCAAGACATTTCCACACACTTTGTTCCATATTTTTATTGATTTTTATTTCAAAACGTGCCAGTTCTTTTACCATGACATTCCACACCTCCATGTTTTCACATTACTGATATTTTTATTTAGAACAATATCATTTTATACATTTCGGTTTCCTTTTTTTCAAATCAGTCTTTCGTTTCAAATCCTTATTATTATCCATTATATATCGTTTTTCCATAAGGTCACTCGTAAATTTTCTAGAACGCCATTGCAAATATTGTTTATTTATATATAGTTTCTCAATATAGAGACCCTCTAACTCACGATATTTATCGCGTTGTGTACAAATAATATCTTGATCATAATTCGAATAGATTGTCATTCGTTTTTCTTCATGATGTTCATCACCTTTTTTTTCACGTTTCATATATATTAACGAACGTTTATAACATCTTTTCTTCAATGGCGGATCGTTCAATACTTCTCGGTCGTCTTCCTCTTCTTCTTCTTCCTCTTCTTCACATACTGGAAATAATGGCTGGGGTGAATTAGGCGGGGGTGGTAGTTGTGGTGATGGTGAAAGAGGAATAGGAGATAATGTGGGGGAAAGAGCATTTGCTAATTCATCCACAATTTGTAATAATTGTTTTCCTTGTTGAACGGGTACCATTTCATCACACATTCGTATTAAATTCGCAGGAGAAGGAATAGGGATTTGACCGAAGAAATCAATGGGCATATCGTATATATAATTATCTAATTCATCTTCGGGTCGTGGCGGTGAGATCGTTTGCGGTGGAATAGGAGATGCATTATACTTTGCTTGCGGTGTTTGAAGCGGTATATTACACTGTTTTTGCGATAATAGAGATGGTGGATGGTTTACTTGCTGGAGTAGAGACGGTACTTGCCGTGGTGACGTGTTATACTTCGCTTGCAGGAGTAGAGGGTGTATGTAACCCTCCTGTTCTTGAGACGATGAATTTACTTGCAGGGGGGGTAGCTTTGCTTGCCGTGGTGACGACTTCGCTTGCCGAGGGACCACGTGACTGGACGGTGTTATCGGTAGAGCAAAATTTAATGGCGACTGTGCAATGTCTTTAGTTATTTTGATGTTCTTTTTTCTTGTGATTTCTTGGCTGTATGCTTGTTCATCATCTGAAATATTCCGTCCCATTTGACGATATTCTTGTTGCTGATGACGGCGTTGTTTTAACATTTTAGGAATATCTTTTCCCCTACTTTCAATCCGTGCAATGGTTTTTCCACTTTCCAAATTTCTATGTGTCTGTTTCACACGGGCCATGCTGAGATTGTGTCTAAAAATTTTGGAAACAAACGTTTATAAAAAAACACGTAAAAAAAAATAGCGTAACCTGATTGGTTGAACTTAATTCCCCAATAAAATATCGGGGTATTCTCATTGGTCGAATGATAAAATCAATATTATAAGATTACTAATACATGTAAATCTTTTTTAATCTTTTTGTTGACTTAATGCAGTACATATTCCCCCAAAATATTTATCAGTAAAAACGTTGCTAGGAAAGATATAAAAACATACGTTAGAAGTCATATTTTATTAAAACACTTTCAACATGGTTGCAGGTACAAAAGAAAATCCACTGTTGGTAATAATTACCGATTTAGCAAAGTATTTTTCACACAATGAATATAAAGTGGTTGAATGTCATAAACTGGAAATGTTACCGTTACCCAACAATGCACGTGATAGAATAATATATAAGTTGCTATTGTTAGGTGATGAATATATATATACCTACTCATCAGAGGATTTTACATCATTGATCGGGCTATTTCTGCGTATAACATGCGATGATCCTCCACCCTATCAGCCATGAATCAAGCAAAAATTATATCTATGAGGAGCTTGAGAGATCTATCTCGTGAACGAAATCTACAGTTAATGGGTTCAAGACCCAAACCTGCAGCACCGAAACAGATGTATGAACTTTTCTTTAAAGATGAAGATAACAATTATTTTAAAATCGAATTCGATTCGTCCGAACACGATAAGATTGGTAAAAACGTGTATCTTACCAATCAATATATTTTTATCGTAAAAGACTAATCCCTTTGTATATATAGACATCTCCAAAAACATTTTAGTATTAGATACGATGACAACAAGCATAGATATAAACGAAATTAAACTTGTTAACGTGAAGTTATACAGTTCTGAATTTCTATATACAATATGCAAAGACTCTGATTTTTATGTGGTTGACTTCATGAAAGAAGATAAAATTTGGTTAGACAAGCGGCGCGGGATAATACTAAAGGATTTTAACCTTACCTCTGTTCTTAATACCCGAATGGGAGTCGAAGCTGGAATTATTGTTGCAATGATTCATCGCCAGGAAAATCAAGAAGATCTCTTGGGCAGACATATCTTCTTTGTAAACTCTTACACGATGAATTGTAACCTCGAAGTATTACGTTAAACAATAAAAAACCATTATCATCTATTTTGACATGTGTGAATTAATTAACACGCTCTCCTTATCGCGCTCACGGGTATCTTAAAATATATACTAAAATGTGTGAAAAGTGTAAAATAAAGTATCAAAAAGCATAAAAATATGCTTAAATAAGTATAAAAATGCTTAAATATCTAGAAATAGACGTATTTAAACACGGGAAATATATATTTCACAGGGTCTAATCCCCTCAAAATGGCCGCTAATCCCTACAAGTAAATAAGGTTAGAACACATTAAAAAATCGCGCTACCAAAGTACACAAACAAAATGGCCGCTAATCCCTACAAGTAAATAAGGTTAGAACACATTAAAAAATCGCGCTACCCAAGTACACAAACAAAATGGCCGCTAATCCCCACAAGTAAATTCATTGTCCTTAACCATATTATATATCAAACTGTTTTGACATAAGGGGAGGAATCAGAACAAAACGCTTCGCGTCCTTAAGCTTCATTGTTCCGACCCTATTATTAATCATACTGTTTTGACATAAAGGGCGGTCATAGAACACGACGCTAATTATATATACGCATCCTTAAGCGTTTAACAACACGTATTGTTCCCCACCTATAATACTTCACTTGTTTTGACATGAAGGGTTTAATGAACGAGCTCTGATTGGATAGATACGGGGGAGGGTTTGATTATAGAAACTCTGATTGGTTAAAACCGCAAACCATTGTAATAGACCGAGAGCGTCATTATAAAATAAATCACGTATGCGTATCTCACACCACAACGATTTCAAGCTAGAACCAAGCAAAAATAAAAAACTCGAAGATGTCGAACCAAACCAACACGAAACCCATCCAGAAAACAACCGAAGTCAATGTAAGTTAGCGCTAAAATGTTTTGTACTGTCTGTATACAAGCGTTATGTAATTATTATGTTTTTTATATTTTCTCTTAGAACGAAGCCATCCCCCCACCCCCGCTTGAAGACGAAGACCCCAGTGTGGAAGCTATCCCGCTTTACGCTGTCAAATGTGAGGTAAGATAGCGCTAAAAATGTTTTTACTATACAAGCGCTATGTATTTATTATGTTTTTTATATTTCTCTTAGAAAGAAACCATCCCTCCTCCCCCAATAGACGACGTAGATGTACCCGATACCATTCCGGGGGTACTCCTGGTGCAGGATCTAGACGGTGAAAGCGAGTGGGCCTTCCGTGTCCAACCGGATACGGAATTCGATTTCGACGACTATGAACCGCCTGTACGCGAAGAGGAAGACGATGATCCACGCGTGTGGGGATACGTCGACACGCGGGGTGAGTCATTTATATATTACGAAAGTACAGATACACTGGTTAAAATGAAGTAAATATTTTATATTTTGTAGGTGTTCAACATTTGGAGAAAATAAACATTTAATTTTTAATTCGTAGGAATAGTCTACAGAGGGATATTATACCCGTGCAGAAAACCCTTCAAAGATATTACAAATTTATTTGTGTAAATATATTCATTCAACTTCTCCATCGTGTGTGTGTTTTTACTATAGCTAACTCTTTCATCATATGCTAACGAACAACCCTTGCGTAAAATAAGCAATTCATTGAACAAGGGATGACCAGATTGTCGCTATGGACCTGAGCCAATCTCATTCGAATCGCAAATTCGACTACGGGTTGATCGCGCACCAATGCAATTTAATAAAAAACAGAACATTGGAAGATGTCAGAGTCTTGTACCGAAGCACAACTTACAAGCGAGCAAAACACAACACAACTGATAAAATATGAAATAACATCTGCTTATATACTAAACAAATCTCTTAAAAATTATTTGAGGTTTTTCTCCATATTTAATAAAACACTTTTACATCTCTAATATTTTTATTTGGGATATTTCATCTAAAATTATTTTGAGGTTTTTTCAAAAACTCTATCTCTCTAAAACTTTTTTGGGAAGCAACACTCCGAAATAATTTTTATCTTAAAATGTATTTGGATTTTTCTCCAAAATTAATAAAACACTTTTACACCTCTAATATTTTTATTTGGGATATTTCATCTAAAATTATTTTGAGGTTTCTCCAAACTCTATCTCTCTCTAAAACTTTTTTGGGGAATCCGAAATAATTTTTATGAGATATATCCTCTTATAATATTTTGAGATCCTTTTTAAAAATACCCTTACTAAGGAATATCAGTCATTCGGCCATAAGATGGCGTCGAGGTAAGAGCTCCACGACGGAAATTTCTATGATTAATTCAAAATGTGTGTTTAAAAACATTCAAATAAAAATAAAACAGTTTTTCCAAAAACTGTTTATTTTTATTCCCAAAAAACATTACAAGTCTTCAATAAATAATATGGAATTTGGATGGTACACGTAAGTATAAATCACATCGGGTGAGGTATGATGGTTATATATAATAGAATTTTTTGTATTTTTTTTCAAAATCAAGGTGTCCGTGGGTATATATATCACAGTGTGAATGATGATTTGTCTAAGTGCTGGCACGGATGCTATATGTGGTTGAAAGCAATGATGTACAAGGAATAGGATGTTTAGTCGTAGAATTTCGTGTTCCGATTAATTGATGATCAGTGTGGAAAAGTTCATCGAGAAACCAAATACTCTAGATGATTTTTGCGAATTAAAAGACATGTTTGGTTTCTGGGGTTTCACTTTAGACACCCATTCGCAAAAATCATCTCGAGTATTTGGTTTCTCGGTGAACTATTCCATACTGATCTTCAATTGGTCAGAACACTAAATTCTACGACTTAAACCTCCTGTTCCTTGTACACCACTGCTTTCAACCCCGTATAGCAAATGATGTCAGTACTTGCTTAACACTATTCACCTTGAATGACCTTCAATCTCTCTGGTCGTTCAACTCAGGATTATCAAAAAACTGGTCGTACAACAACACGACCAAAGTGATATATATACTCTTGACCGCGACCACCTTATTTTGACTAATTTTAATACAAAAAACCTCTTGTATACGACCAGCTTCATATCCCCCCTGATTTGATCACTGGTCGTTCTATACAGGGTGACCACACCTTAAAAATACGACACCCCCCTGGAAATTTTTGACTGGCTCTGCTCTGATTGGTCCATTCAAATCAATACTTGATTCTGATTGGCTTAGAGCTAGTGCCAGTCTCTAACACATGTATATATATATATATATATATATTACTACTCCATTCCATCAAAATGAAGTTCCCCGACATTTCTACATGAACACACTTGTCTCGCATTCTTCATGTTACCATCAAGAACTATAACATTCTTACAACCAGGTGTACTGCACTCATGACCTGTAACAACAATTTTAGATTTGATACCATTAACAAAATTAATAATAAAGAAGAAAATGTTTTACCATATCACCTCCTAATATAATTTCTCTTCTAACACAGAACAAACTACTTGCACAGGAATAGTTATAGACTAATGTAAAACATTTGTGATCCATTCTCTGACCAATAAAATTTTTAATTCTCACAACCTTTTGACTGCGAACTCAACTACAATCTTCGATGGGTAAAATAACAATAAACATGAAAAATGTAAACAACCTATTTAATATGTAAACTCATAATTATTTAAATACTTTGACAGTACATGGTTGCAGTGGCAGAGCTCCTAACCGAGCTCCTGACGGCCCTGCTCAAATTTGGAATGCAAAAAATAAATAGACCACAAATGCAAGTGCGACAGGATATAATATTCAGAAGACAAGGAATCTGTAAAGAGATTTTAATATAGACAAATTCCTTGTTTGACGTCACTTCCGTCAACTTTAAGAGCAAAAAAGTCCATGAAGATGAAATTTTCCGCCGACAAGATATATTACATTTTTAAAGGAGATTTCACAAAGATTACAAATATATAAAATCCCCACAGGCTGGATAGGCACTTTAATAGTTCAGTTGAGGTCTTGAGGACGTCAGTCGTGACTCAGGTAGCATTCAAATGTAAATTTAGACACATGTATATCAGTATATGTCGTTTTCTGACCATCACATTATGTTAAATCTGATGCTGTTTCAGAGCCCCAAGATTTCACACCGATTTCACTTCGGTGTCCACAAACTACTTACAAAAATCTCTAGGGGCCCCCACAATCTCAATTTGCCCCAGGGCCCCAAGGCTGCTTAATCCGCAACTGCATGGTTGTGTTTCTGTTGTAATTGGCATAGGCTAAAACATGGACTGGACTATTTTTTGGACTATTTTCTACTCATTTTCCACTACCTTTTGTAATTTGCTTTTTGAGTTGTGTAACAAATTTTGTACGCTTTGGATCTATATCCACAAACTCAAGACTTGTAATTTCGCTGCTCAAGAAAATAATATATTCTATCGCAAGACAAATCAATAACCACCCTCCTAGTCTCCTACAGTGAATGCAACCATAGTTTGTTAGCAATTCCTTCAATCTCTAGTGCTCAATCAGATTTGATGTTTGTCCGAATGTTAACATTTGCCAGTTTAAGGTTATTAAATACGGATGTGTTTGCGCTACCCTTTCTTGTGATATTTGTTGTTGTTGTGTAGACACAGAAGTATAGACGCCAACTGATGGCATGAGCTAACAAAGCTATTGCCATCTACTGATCGTATATATTGGTAACAAACTATGTTAATTTGTACTGTACAATGCTAAGGTGGTTCATAGAGAGGGTGCTTACTGCTTGGCTTTTCATTAAGGCTGCACGCCGGAGGCCGGAGTTTTGCCGGACCTCCAGCGTTTTTACTCGAGTAAGCCGGAGTTGTTTTTTATATTCCAGCTCGAGCTGTGGCTCCGGCTATTCCGTTTATTTAGCTATATAATAAAAGGGGTTTGGCTAAACTTGAAATAGTTTCCGAAATACCTGCCTTAAAATTTGTTAAAATATCACTACGACCCTATGATATTAATATCCGCTGTGTTTCTTTGCCTCTTGGGCTAAAATGTATATATTCATTCCACTTGTTTCGCATTAATAATTATTTGATACAGGAAACGTTGTTGGTCATCAAAAAGCGAATTACAAAATTTAGTGTAAAATGAGTAAAAAATAGTCAAAAAAATAGTCCACTCCATGTTTTACCCTATGCCCTTGTAATTGATGGACATCATCATGCCCTTGCACTTTCGTTCTATGTATATAGTATATACATAAAATGAAAACAACAGATTCATATTAAAGTATGGGTGTTTGGCATGATAAATGTTCCGGTGTCATTGTTTAGGTTAAACACAGTGGACTATTGTTATAGTGGTATAACCACCAACAACTACAAACCATTACCACACATAATTATACACTATTCTACTTCAAAAGTTACACCACTACAACAATAGCTCATATTATGTTTAACTTCAACAATGACACTGTTACATTAATCATGCACACATGCCTGCGTTTTATCACAGACTATAAACCTTGCTTATAAATAATAAGGTCTCTCAAAGACCTTTCCTTACCATATTCCAAATCTGTTTTCTATTCATTTTGTTAAATAACGTACCCCACTACCCCCCTCCCAAGTAGTACTGTATAATGAAAATTGTATTAATTTACTCATTTGCAATTATTAAAACGTCGATGTCTACAACATCTCCTAATACATATCTTCATATAACACATACAGTACCTGTCCACTTGTCATAAAACACCTTCTCATACTCCCCAACCACCATCTTCATCAAATGATTCCTTTCCAAAGGAACATTTTCAAATTTCATGTTGTACTTCATGATTACTTGAAGTCCCCCAAATAGAAGAAAACCTTCCTCGAGCCGCCTTCTATCCAAAAACTGGCGGACCTTTAACAACTCTCTCATCTTTCCAAAAATTACGGGACTATTTGGATGGTATTGAGGAATCAAAGCTAGAAACCCCTCAAATCGATAGTGCGTATCACACTTTTTTGGGGGAATTTTCTCATAATGATGAATATTAATGCAACGCAAAAACCAGAAGTAACAGAACTTATTAACAGGATTTATTTTAACAGGAATATTAAAAGAGATTGGCTATTTTTATTTACAGGTTAATCATGATGATAATACGACAATCATTGTCAAAAACCAATTTGGTAAATCCCTGTAGGAATCGGTCCACAGACGTGAGTCTGTGTCTAAGGGACGTTTAGCAGGCCATCCTAATTTTCTTCTTAATTCCCCACAATCCTCTTGTTTGTTTTTTTCGTCTTCGATCAGCGATTTTACCATTTCTCTACGTTCATTCAAATCATCGGTGTTTTCATATCCCAGCTGCATCATAGTAATGGTATCAATGGTATCAAGTCTACTTAACGCACCATCCAAGTCCATAACAATTTCCGGCTCATCTTGTTCACGATTTGACTCGTCGTTGGGGATTTCCAAAAGTTCGTGTATGTGCTTTTCTCTGAGGTAGTTTTGCACCACACCATATTGAATATCGCCTAACTCTTGTTGGCTTTCGTACATCCTTAGAGGGTCGCGACTAACCAACTTCGCTAACTTCTCGGTGTCTAACAAGGGTGTCCACAAATATGTATAAAGTCTAGAAAACGTTAAATATTATTTAGTTACTCGTTTTTTGTTTTTTTAGTTATCTCCAAACCAAAAACAACAATCACCCCGATCTCGATAACTTTTCTTTAACGGGGAAGTTGTTGTGTTCAGTATAGGAGAATAATTATTTTTTGTTTAATATTTTATTTTAACAAGTCAAACCCTTTACAAAAGTGGGGGGATTGAGATAGTTGCGCGCGCAGGACTTACGATTTCAGTGGTCTTTCGTATTCTACGGGTCGGCAAAGCAATTTATCGTACCAAAACGAACGGGGTTGTGCGTTGTTATGCTGTTTCGATTCTTTATCCCACAAAGCCCTAAAAAAGCACAAAAACTTTTCAACATGGTTACACTCGATTCGTGGGTAAAACATATTCCTCATCATTTCCGCAATCTCAACACAATAGAGTTGCATCAAGAAGACGAAAATGATGATGAACACGATTACCCTAAATTGGGTCAAAGGAAATTATATATCTAAATAGTAAAGGTGGAAGTGGCATACATGTGGGAGTTCATTGACACAAGCGCATGCGCGCGCTTAAATAAAAAATTGTGTTTTTATCTGCAGATAAAACACAGTTTCACGCCTTACACATTTGATGGATAAAAAAAACTACTGTAACAACAATAGTTTTTTTCCCACCAAATGGTGAAGAACATGAAACTGTGCGTTCAATCTGCAGATGGATGACAAATAATTATTAAATATTTGAAGGTGAGAGGGGGTAGAATATGTTGTGGGAGGAATGCGCACGCACGTATTTAATTCATGTGGGAAGGATGTGGTTTTGAATATTATTTCTTTCCCTTTCAACCGCTGAAAATATATCGGTTCCCCTTTCTGTCGGTAACAGAAAAAGAAAACAGACATATTTTCACCAGTCCAAAAGGACACAATATTGGGCGCGCGCACACACATATCATCTGGTTAATTGTGTTAAAACATTGTGGGATTGTTGCGCCATGGGGTGTGTGCGGTATTTTTTTTTTATTAGTTACCTGTCATCTTCTTCGATGATACATTTTAGGACTCCTGTGGATCCAGCGGAAGTCCATCCTGCCTGGTTTGCATTTGGATTATAGTCGAAACACGCAACCATCAAACCAGCGAAAGCTAATTTCATTTCCAGGGGTATTTTTCCATTATGGAAAATAATAGTAGTGGGATGGGAAAACGTGTACCACTTTCCACGGCTTTTCAACTCTTTGAAAAGGGGTGACTGCAACTTCGCTTTATCTTCGTTGGTGGTGATAAAGTAACCGACCGGTTTTGTGTTTGTTTGTGGATGACCGTATTTCCTAGCCCCTATTAAGCTCTCACCTTCTAAAAGGTTTCGATTATCAGATAGAAAATGAAATATATTTAGGGATGCGTCGTTACAGATTGCTACATCGTAGCCATTAGTGTACGCAGCCAATTGCTCTGCAGACAAGAAGTCACTGGTAAAAGAAAACGCATTCACACATCTCGCAAGCAGAGTGCTTAAAAGGCTTTTTCCAGAACCACAACAACCATGGATAACAACGATGTTTTCTCTGTTGTTTTTTCGCATCAACAAGGCCGCCATTAGATAACGAAAAAAAATGATGTAACTATAACCGTTTTTTTTAAATATTTCACGTAGTTTTTTAGCCCACATTACAATATTTTTAGCTTTGAATATTGAAGCCGAGTCGTCGTCGCCTGATAAGTTTGTCTTAGCGTAGACATCCAAATCTCTATCTAAGCCAGAAACACGTACTAGTAAATCGTACCAAGTACGAACTTTCTCATAACAGTCAGGACTCTTACTGTTACCCAATCGCATGCTATTAGCCCATTCTGCAGCGTCACTCAATATCTTAAGGTTGTTCTCCTTCGTATGCCATAAGACCTTATAATGCCCTTCTAAGTTATGATATGTTGGGTTATCGTTAATAAACTTAAACACAGCCCCCCTGTCATATAAACCTTGCAATTGACATAAACGCCGCCAAAAAAAATGATCGACTTTCAGTCGCAAATGACTAATATCGTAGCTACCTATTACAACCTTAGCCACTTTTTCAACGAAATTATACATAGATGTGATATTTATCACAGTGTGAGACTTCATAAATTCCGGCAATTTCGGGATTTTTTTTTTAACGTACGCAAAAACAACGATGCCACAAAAATTATCCAAGCAAAGAAGATACACCGCCTCAAACCTAGTTTTGAGGGTTTTAATTACATCGTCGACTTCCATCGCACCACAAACTAATGATTTGAAGGTGAGATTACTACGGCGGCTTTTTCACTCGACCCTGTACCACGTGAGCAATGATCGAGTCTAAAAATAGAAATGGCGCCAATTTCAAAATTATTAGAATTTACCTTACACCCCCCGGTTTGAAGGTTTTACTTACGAGTTTGGTATTTCATCTTCATCTTTGTAATTGGCCTCAACAGACAGTACAAAAGATGGTGTCAATTCTGTAGTCATCGCGTTTAACATAGGATAAGGATAATTTTGACTACACCAACAAATAGCCTCGGTGTGTGTCATCCCATCCACTTCTGGCGGTAATGCATCTCCAAGATAACCATGATCACTAACAACCCACTTTCTATTTGTAACGAGGATAAATTCTCGAATTGATATTGTTTGCTCGGCTACCAACGAATCGTACAACTCGCGTTGAAGTGGTGTCAGACATTCTATCGAGCTTGGGTAACTGTAACCTGTAAGGTCAGCCACACTAGACCTCCGCATTGGTTCTGGTAGGTTTGTCGTGTCAAAGCCTTCGTTAAAGCCTTCCTCCTCATGAATACTGTCGACTTCGTGATCACTCAAATCGTTTAAGATATTGTCAACATTCACTTCTTCAACAACCACATCCTCCCCTAGGTCATCAATATTATCCACACTAGCGTAAAACGACACATCGTCGCTTTCAGTCAATCCGTTGTCGCTAATAAAAGTAGAAATTTACGTTTAAAATAATTTAAATTCATTTAAAATCATTTGTATTTTTGTACATATACATACATGAAAGCCCTATCAGAGGCTGTCTCTGAAACATCGTCAGGTAGGTCGCCCTCATCTGTTTGGTAATCGTCTTCTGCTTCGTCTAGGACGAACTTACGCTTACTCATGCCTAACAGAATGTTGAATTTCAAACTTTCCCCCAAAATATTGGACACGGAATGTGATTAAAAAGTTAATTTTTAATCGATTAAAATATTGTTGTATGTACACGCGAATTGTAGCAAGTCAGTGATTTCCGTCACTGTCGGTCCTTGTCGGTCCTTGGCTTTACACAACAGGTCAATCTGTTTCGCTAAAAAGTCTACAACTGGTTGTTTGAAATAACTGTCACACCACCATCGGTCACATTCACTGCTATCGATACGCCGGCGTTTAAAGCTGCTTTCACGAACCGCGACGCGTACTTCATCTTCCGTCTTCTTCTCCACTTTTCCAACAGGCTCTCCCGAAACGATTTCTCCGAAAGATAACTGAATATCAGGGCTTCCATCACGAATTGAATCGCAGCTACACTAACGATAAATTAGACTTAGTAAGGAATTATGGGGTAATTTCTATAGAAGTAGATATAAACACTTACGCAGGTAGAACAACATTCGAAGCTACCCCAGCAATCACACTCGCCGCCGCATCAACTTCGTCTTTCTTTTCAATTTCAACTTCATTTTTCGTGTTATTGTCGAATAGGTGTTTTATACGCGGATGGCGTTCTAACAACTGAACGAGTTCTTTTACCGAGGCATCGTCAAATTTACTCGGTGAAGTATTATTATCCTCTAAACAGTGAGTATCCGACGTTTTTCCCATCGCCAGACCTGTGATATACCGCTTGTCGCTTGAACTTGAATTTTGGAGTGTCTTGTTTCAACTGTCAAAGTTACCTCTATTTGAAATATATGCTTACACCGGTGTCTTGTTACCCCCACTATATATACTTTTACTTCCTCTTTCAAAAGTAAAATATATATAAAGTAGTGTTTTGGGGGGGGGTATAACCCTATATCGTATCGTATATCATAGTATACCCCACCCCGTAAAGCATATATTTCAAATAGAGGTTGAAGATAGCGAAAGTAACTTTTACAGTATGAAACAAGACACCCCCCAAAATTCAAGTTCAAGCGCCAAGCGGTATATTTTCACAGATGGCCAACCGAAGGAAAACGACGCACAAACCGAAAAGGAAGGCTGAAGAAACGACTAAGCGGCGGCGTTTCAAACCAGGAACAGTCGCACTAAGGGAGATTAAGTTTTATCAGAAGACGACTAACAACCTGATACCGCTTGCTTCATTTTCTCGTCTCGTTAAAGAAATCATTCAGAATGTTTCGCTAGACTTGCGCTGCCAGATAAGCGCTGTGGAAGCTCTTCGCGAAGCGTGCGAAAAATATATCGTCTCATATTTTGAATTTTTAAACGACGCGGCGATACATTGTGATAGAGTTACTGTTATGGCGAGGGATGCGAAGTTGGTCAACCGAATCGGTAATGTTGAAACTCACCAATATTCTCCGTCATTTTATCGTCCGCGTTTGCCCAGCAGCCAGCCTACCCAGCAACCTACGAAGCCGACTAAATATTGGGTGGACGCGTCCATCCCCGGATTGGAAAAGACGGGAGACGAGTTTACCTTAGATGAGATTTACAAAATTGCCGACTATCTTGCGAATAAAAACATGTCCACAATCGATTTCTCCGCTGCGCGTGATGTCGTAATGGCGAATAGAAGTAAAGACATGAGAATCCCAACAGCTAATGAGATGATGGCTGCGTTGGGCGATAGATCTCCTTTTGGCCCGTTTGGGGAGTCGTTGGTCGACAAGCTTAGACAAATCGAAGTACATAACTTTCCGGCACCAAACCGAGAAAAAGGACTGTTTAACTTAAAACCAACCGTTGTGTATAACTATGCAACATTACATTATCTACTATCGTATATAGCTAGTAGTCTTCTAGACAAAAACATTAGTGATTGTAGCGCGTCGTTGTTGTTTGACTATATTCTTAGTGTAGAAGAAGACAATGGGGTTATTAAGCACAGGTTCGAAGACGTGAGTTATAATCTATCACTATTGAACCCCCCCGTCTCAGATTAAGTTAAAGAAATCCCGCCTTGAAGGATGGACTATTATTTAATCGCTGCATTATGTAAGTATTTCTCATGGCGAGGCGTACGCAATTAAAAACAATTCTTATGAGACTGTTCTGTTTTTGTAGCGTCTTTTCATTTTGCCAAAAACAGGTATATTGGTTACCTGTTGATAACCTTACGACTACCTTACCTCACGAGTGTGGCGAGACCAGTACTATGTGCAAAGAGAAAGCGCAAAAGGCTATCCCCGAATTATAAATATTCACGCGGTGTTGCTTCCGTGATTTTAAAGAATCAAAGAAGAACACTTATCAGGTTCAGACAACATGTTTATGAATGTCCAGGTAGTCTTCATCTTGTTGGTTTCTATTTTGATGATTTTACTGAAGAACTAATTGCTTTCGCGGAAATCAATGATAGTGTGTTTTTAAAAGATGTGTTTTATAAATGTGAATGTTATAATCCAAAGAGCTGTACCTGCACAAACTCATTTCACGTTTACCTAGAGCCGCGAGATGAGTGGGATGTGTCTGGAATATATGGCACATCTGATTTAATCCACGACCACCCTTACAACGCAGCTGGCGTTAACATTATTAAACTTTTATACCAAGTTTTTAGTGACCAAGCTATGGAGAGTCACATACTATTTCTCATGCTAGTATATCCACTATTCGTAGACGCGTTAGCAGTATACTATCTGAATCATAAAGAAAAGTTTTATGTGGAAAATCAAATAATTGATTGTGTTGAAGTTGTTGCGTCTGCGATGTGTAGATGTGCCAAACATTCTATCGACCACGTGTTATCAACAAACAGACCAGGTGTCGTTTTCCGTCCGGCTTTGTTTGGCATCCCCATAGAGATGTGTTCTTTTCGAAATTGTAAAAAACTTAGCAATTATTCACACGTTTGGTATGGACTTGCACATTCTATTATCAACTTCAAGCGCCTCACCCACGAGACTGTACTTCGTAGAAAACCTGTTCTCTACGTAGAGTCATATGATCGCGGTTTCTCAATCAGCAGTCGCAGCACGACAGTTAAGGTTGTGATCTTTGGGGAGTTGAGACAAGAAAGATTTCCGATTGAGGGTGTTGTGTTACCCTGGTAATTATGTCCTTCTCGCTATCACTTCGCGTGTCTATGTTAAACGAAATTCTAAATGCGTTGCCAATAACAGAAGTCGAAACTGGTTGCCATAGGATAACAAAGTCGTGGGTTTGTAACAATAATTTGCTGATAAGGTTGGAGAACAACGTCTTATACATTTTCTACGGCGGAGGGATAGCTTATAAGCAAGCGACTATTACTGGTTGTTATTTGGTAAAAGATAAAGATGGTTGTTTAAAATTTACCGCAAATTATGAATAAATTGGCACATATCGCGTTTTGTAATAGCGTCAAACACAAAGAATCACACGAGTTGTTTATTTGCGACGATACCCACTTACTAAGAACAAAGTGGCGGGAGCTGAGATTTAATGAAAGGCTTGATGGCTTTAAAGCGACTTACGAATGTTACCTAGCGTTGTATGACAATGAAGTTTCTCGTTGGGATTTTATGGAGAAACATGTCACAACCTCCAATGGCACATACATTTATTCGCGTTACAAGAAGGGATTTGTAGAGATATTTCAACCGTTTGTTATAGGATTTACGCAATTTGAAACATATCGGATTCGACATATGCGTGAATGCAGGAATGACAAACACGAGTTGTCTACAGTAGGTTATATGTGCAACAGGAAACTATGTAAAGACAACAATGACAAGTTGAGTATGTTGTTGAGTGTTTGTCTAAACTATAAAATGCATATTCAAAACAATCCAGAATTCTTAAGAGACATGTGGAACTGGCAATTCGATGACACTATTACAGCAAAAATGTTTAACATTAGGTATCCATTAAATATGTGTGAGTGTCTGGGTTGTAAATTGAAACCACATAAAGTTTAATAAAGTTTAATAAAGTTTAATAAGTTTAAACGGTTAAAAAAAAATAAACGGTTTAAATAAACGGTTTCGAGGTTTCATTCATTCAAATGCAATACTTCAATATGGAAACACCGACGAACAACCAAAAATATCGACATTTGTCAATAAAAGAAGAGCGAAAGATGAGAGTGAATCCTAGGATACGTTTGAGATATGAACAAATCATACCCTATGAAATCACTGGAGAATTTGCGAGTTCAACCGTTGGTCGTCAAGCGTTCGACGTTGCGGCAGCGAAATGTGTTCGCCAAATTGTATCTACATACAACGTTGCGGCTGAAGAAGATATATCAAGAAGAATGGAAGAACTTAAGGTAAAATTTTTAATTTAAAATCTAATAACTCAGGTAAAAGTTCTACGTTTACATTCAAAACATTCGCTAGTTGGGAGCGATTGTCGCGATCACGACCGACCGATGGAGATAAAATGTTTATACAATCAACAAATGAATGTCCTTCGCTTCGCAGTTTGAAATAAGCTATACTATATAAGCCACAATCATTAGAATCTATGCGTTGAATAGTTATCACGTTTCGAATTAACTGCGATCCCTTCGTGAATTCTTCCCAACCAGGTACGTTGTAGTATAACGTTTTGCTAGGATGTAACCCAAAAGAGTCAAATAGATATATTTTGGCGTCGTGTTTCTCTATAGCTATCCAGTGTCCTCTAGCTATATCTTTTTTGAAACCATAAGCTATACATGGCGGATTAATCGTATTTAACAAGTCCACATTGATATCCGTTAATTCGTAGTGTTTTAGTAAATCTTTAACACTCTCGCTGTCCATAATTTATTTTCACAAATATGTTATTCTTAACGCTGCTCCTCCATCTAGATTGCCAAAAACTACATGACCGGATTGGACACAGATTATTAACAATTCCTTCGCTGGACTTGATGCTGTCTTGAACTTGGCGTTTACTTGGATGTTATCAACTATTAAAAAGACAAAAAAAATGTTAATTTACCACTGTAAATGTTTATTTACGTTCTAAATGTTTATTTAAATTCTTCATGAATTATTCGCGTTGTAAATGTTTATTTTTAAATTCTTTCTACCTTTGGTGGGGATGTAAGCGTGAGGAGAGTCGCCTAGTGTTGTAGGGGCACTGACACCAGCAGGGAATAGGTAAACGAAATTCTTGTGGAACTCGTCACTTGGTAGACGATGGTTTTTGTCGTTGAAAACCGTCTTGACATTCTCGTAAAGTTTCACCTTGTTGCTGGATAACGTCTCAACGTCTGTCGTCTCGTTGTTGTAAGAGTAGTTAAATTGGGGGAACTCTATTTTTTGCAATTCAATGCCCTTATACCAACAAGCGTTTTTGGCAGCTGTTACAGCGGCAGTTACCACTATTAGTTTCAAATTTGATGATTTATCTCCCTGCGTAATAGCTTTGTCTGTTGACACTGTGTCTGCGTTGGAAGGGATAGGCGTGGAGTTAGCCACCAACTTGCTGTATGGGAAAGTGTATGGGCGCTCCTTCAAAATTTTCTCCAATCTCATTTGGAGATCGTTGTTTTTTATTTGCCTAGTTTCAAAATCGACTGTGATGCTTGTTATTGTGATACCATTACCAATCCCAGAATGGTGTGAAGGTGTAAAATATACAGGAGATAATTGACTTTTTCGTATTTTGAACGTGGCTTTTCCACAACCGAAAATAAGTTGCGTCGTGTTGAAAACGTTTGTGTTCTGTGTCAAATGTATTGGGTAGGAGACCGTTTCATTGGCTGTTCCAGTAGGGTATGTATCGAAGTGAATAGAACCAGGCTTAGGGGTACTCCAATCTCCACCAACGTATAACGGGTCTTTACATTCCGCAAACGTATATGACGCTACGCGGTCAACACTCAACTGGTACAAGTTTCCCATAGATTCGTCGCTATCGAGATCGTACACTTTGGCGATGTCGAGACTGGGTTTTGTTTTCCCTATGTAGTTAAGTATTTGTTTGCCTCTCTGAACTAAAGATCTGTCAACCCTGTCATCTTGTCCGATTTCTCCACGCGCAAAAGTTACAATGGTAGTAATAACCGGTTCTGTGAATAAGGTGGGGTTGATGTAATCCTTGGTGTTGGCCTTCGTAAATGTTACGTTGGCTCTCATCGTTTTAGGTATTATGTATCTTCCTTTGGGTACTTTAAATTCTACAACGTAGTCTTGGCTATCGCTGTTGATTGCACCCGTTTTCTCTGACGTCGGCAACATTGCGCTACTTTGGAAGCTAACTGCGTCAAACAACGTCGCCTCCACTTGAGAAACAGAAACACCTAGGTGTTCAGCAACGAACTGCGTGTGTGAACCAAAACACATATTGGAGTGACTATGGTACGCCATTTCTAAAAATAAAAATAAATAGCTTACTTATTTTTTCTCTTCCTTCCCCTGGTAGTTTGTCTACGTTTGCGTTTTCTTGTTGCGGCTGCGGCTGCGGGTGCGGCTGTTGTTGCACGGGTAGTCGGTGCTGTTAATTCCCTGCCAACTATCCCTCCACCTTCGTAGTCGTCGTATTCGTCTGAGTAATCGTCATCATCGTCGGGGTTCTCTAAGACGGGAGGTTGGGTAGCGGGAGTTCCCCCGAGTTTATGACGAAGCCATTGACTAGCTCGTGATATCGCGTGTTTGCCGGTCTTAATTGCCTCTGTCGCGGCAGTCTCTTTCAATGCCTTTCCCAGATATCGACCACCGGCTATCATACTATCTGAAGCCAGCCCAAATCCAGATAGATGTTGTGCCGCTGCGTAACCTGGCGACTCTCCAAACGCTATATTCAGTACACCTAGACCCACTAAAAAAAATAAATGGATTTACCTTTAAAAAGGGTCAATAGTTGTTTTCTCGTTGTTGTAATTGGAAAGCAGAGCTTGTCGTTGTCTTCTATGAGAAGCGTCCCATTTAGCTTGCCGTAACGCGATAAAGTTTTCATGTGTTTTTTGTTTAACGTATTGGTTATGTTCTTTCTCTTTCCTCTCTCTCTCTGCCTTGTTTACATCCCCGAATAGGATAGAGGATATACTGTCGTTAATTGCTTTGATTGCTTTGTGGGGAAAGTCGTTTTGGTGATGCCTGCTTTGTAGGGATTCAGCAAAATGTTGGAGAGCCGCCATCTAAAAAAATGGATACACTTACCTAATTTACAAACATACGAATTGATATTTCGTCCGATTCGTATTTCAAGTCGACACCATCTAGACGCACGATACGAACCACGAAAGCCCGACGTTTTTGAGGTGCCATGGGAATTAGATCCCACTCGTTAGGTGATAAGTTGACTAACCAACCGTCCGCGTCTGGGCATGGGACTGTACCAAGTGAAAACATATTCTCTTTTGTCGAAGGTAGTTGCATGTTAATTTTACCAGTGTTGATGAGACGCAATATCGCAAGTTTTGGTACTATTGGGTTTTCAGCCAAAATACAGTGAAACTTTGGAATAGCCGACAAAGCCCAGAAATCACATGGTTTTACAATGAGATCACCAGGCTGTACCCCATCAGCCTGGGTATACTCTAATACATTTTTGTTGCCTTTATACGTCCACCCTAATATCATATCACCTGTATCGTTTGCCACATAGTTTGCGTCAATAGGTGGACAAGATAGTAATTTAACTATCGGTCCCTTAACCAAAATGGCTAGAGGCCCTTGATTGGACGTGTTGGATGGGAACAACCCCGAATTTTGCACAGCGACAATAGTAGAGTAATGCTTGTCTGGGTTGCTTTGGTAAGAGAATTTTATGTTTCGGGCAGTATTTAGTCTTTCTATGGCTGATAAAGCGTCAATCGTTGATAAACAATCGTATGTTGGAAGGGCAAGTTCACTACATGTCAAATCGTTAATGTTTGCCATGTACATTTTGCTGTCGGTGAATATTTTAGTTGGGAAAGCCACGACCCTTCCGCTGCTTGTCATAGAGCATATTGCTGTCTCAGATATCAGTATATCATTCCCAAATTCAAGTTTGTATTCTCCGGGGTTGTCTGTCTTACAATCTTTAGTATTCCAAATATACACAGACACTAGAAAAAAACATACCTTTAGTTAATTTGTCGCGTAGTCCTGAATTCTTACCCGTGTTGGGTAAGTCAGCCTTACTGAAAAACCTGTGCCGGTAACTACACTGCCAGCGTCGATAGGGAATGTTGTAGGACAAGCTGTCCCTTTTAGTGTCGCTGCGCCAGATACGATGTTGCATATACCATCTGCTAGAGAAACTACGTTGCCTACGTTTTCTACGTTTATCACAAACTCGCTCATACTTACTGTTGGTTATGAGAATTTGTCTTGTTAGCTTGAAAATAATGGCTGACTGAGGGATTTATTGCATGCAAATCTAAACCATGCACGTCATAAAATAAACTCAGGTCAGCACAAAGCACAAAGTGAAACAGAGAGAATGTTGTCCTGCGCGTTTTGCGATAAAAGGTATAAAACGGAGGCTGGTTTTTTAAATCATCTAAGAAACAAACACCCTTTAGAAGCGATAAAGGCAGGTGTACCTCTCAAGGCCGGTTCGATAGAAGGTGACTATAAAAACCAGTGGTTATATTCGCAATACGGCGGCGGCGCTGTTGGTAAACGAAGTCCGAGGGGAGGTGGTATTCATAAAGTTAGCGGTGGAAGAATACAAAAAAATAAGACACTTTCAGACTACAAACATTTGGGCGATGTTATAAACGACCCCAGAAATCACTTCATTCCAAAGCTATACAACCTTGGAGAATTGACGAGTTCAACCGTTGGTCACGGTCATAACCCGTTTGAAGAAGCGTTGGATAGAATTAACAGAGTCATTTACGTTAAACCGGCAGCGAGAGCCGTTAGCCAAATTCTATCTCGACACGACGTTGCGGTGGATCCAGAAACTGCGGAAGTGCTAGATCACTACGCAAAGGGTGGTTTTATCAGCGCTGCTGTTATCCCAGCGACCAAGTTTTTAGTACCGATTATCGCCAGTGAGGTGGCTATACCACTCGCGAAGAAAATATACGAAAAACTGAGTGGTGGGAGTATCCAGCAGGTATATAGCGACTTCGCGATAGGACAACAACACAACATCAGAGAATTGCTGCAATTTTGAAGATGGAGTACGAAACGAAAAACAACACTAGTATATGGAGATCTCCTTTAACTCGTTCAAATATGACTTTCCCTGTAGAAGGTTACAACACAGACATACAACATGAAATGGATTACTCCGAATTTGTAGAGAAATATGGTCTATCTATCGTCGACACGGATCCTAAGGCAGTAAATAAGGTTATCGATGGTTTTGATGCAAGTAGTAGATCTGCATCGGCAAGAGAACAGTTGACAGTGTCATCTTTTCATCTTTGGAAAAAAATCCCTGCTAATAACTTTGGTCATGCCGTCATCAGAGACACTCTAAAAGACGATTCTCTAAAAAACGCGCATAGCTACTCGATGTACAATTTACCACCAAACACACCTAAAAAAGTTGGAGAAACTATTCTACTATCCGTAGACGGAACTCATCTGCCTCCGGTATCGTCATATTGGTGCTCGGCAAGCGCTAGGTACAATTATCGATGCACTGGCGGAAAACAGTCATGGGATGACTCTAGCGTGGTAAGTATTTTTACTTGAGATGACCAATACAGTCACCAGGTCGTTATCGTCATCCACTCAAACTGCCATAGTTTGAATTGATGACTAACAACGACTTGATGATCACACTGGTGATTTTGTTGGTTTTCGTTTTTATTTATATATCTTATAAACTAGGATTTATCTTATGGGTCTGTTACTTGTGCGCATGCGTATGTTAACCACAATATCTTTGTATAAAATTGGTCTTAACTAACCGTTTAAACCCGTACTCATCATGTCAGACTGCGAAGTATTTCAAACGAATACTTCGTTGATGACACACTTTGAATAAATATTTGTGTAAAATTTGAATAAATATTTGACCATTTCGAACACAATGTTTCTCAGGATTCCGAATAACGATTCCCAAGATTGCACGCGATATTTTGTATCGCTGACAATCTCAGGACTAGTTATAAGGAATACCCGAAACAAACTTTGTTATCGCAATGGTGACTAAAACAATGAACCTAAACAATTAATAGGGTAATGCATACGGGAAATATTACGGGACCCGTGCGCGCGCAATTTTTAATTCTCAAGTTTTATTTCCTAGCTAGACAAATCTTGGTTTCCTCCTCCTTCAGACGCATTTGCGAATCCGGGAATGGGATACGGAGTTGCACCATGGTACGTAGAAGGTGACGTATCGTTAGCTGGCGACACCAACACTGCAACCTCAAACGGCTCTTGGGGAAACAAATCAACACATGGTTACCCTACTGTAAAGGTAAACTGTCCCACAATAAAATTTGTAACAAAAATATCTACTGCAATATTTTCTTTTTCTTCTGATTCCATCTCGTTTCAACTTTTGAAACAAGTTGGAAGTAGAAGAAGAGGTTTTTAATGCAGTCCAACATCATCAAAATCAAATAAAACGTTTTTTTTAGGATTTCGCAAAGAAAGGTTTCTATATTGACAAAAATCTGCACGACAAACTAAAGAATCGCTGGAGACCGATGTCAAGGTGGTCGGGGGGAAGTAAATATTTATACAATGATTGGCTAAAAAGATTAAACACCGTCTCATGGTGGGTAGGAGACGGTCAGGGCTGGGGAGACATGATAAAGAAAACAGCGCCTAAATTTGGAAGTAACGATTACGTACACGTATTTCAACATTTTCTCAAACCAACAGAGTTGGAGAAACATCTTATGGACACGATAAACGTGAAATGCGAGAAGTGGCTTGACGAATACGTAAAAAAGATAGATGGGTTTACACACCGTGAAACGATAATATCTTTGGTGGACGAATTTACCGCGAGTAAACCGGATTTCATGTTAAATAGTTATTTTCTAGCGTTCTTAGATCACGCCAGAGACAAACTTATCAGTTTTTGTCCTAAGTATCTACTGTGGGTATACAGTTCAGAAGAGTTGGTCGTCGATATCACAACCATGTCGAATTCTGATAGATATTCGGCACCTATGAGTAATTGGGGATTGATAAACGATCTTTACACTGAATGTAAGTTTGTTTTTTATTTTCTCTCCTTTTCAGCTATTCGTTGGAATAAAATGAATAAATACCAGAAGATTCTCAGACGATTGGGGCGCACGAACGAAAAATTAACCTTTTTTTTCTTTTTTCTTGTTTTGTCTTTTCTTAGACACGAAAGGCAACTCGCTTTTTCCCAACACCGTCACGAAAACTCGCTCCACAAAACATCCATACAAACGCCAATATATTTTGCGTGTAATTAGCACTCAGAGACCAATAAGGGAGGACAAGTTTCTAGCCGTGTGTGATGGAGAGGCAACGAATCGATCGTCTGTACAAGGTGGGTTGATACCATATCGTTTGGTAAACACCCAATTCAACCTCGAAGAAACAAGGAAACTTTACAGACGTATCTTATGCGAGTACAACGATTGTGTTTACGAATGCTGTCGTGTGTTAGCTGGAAGCATCATGAATGATCAAGAATTTTTGTCTTACTTACGCAGAACTACATCACTTGTCAGAAGTGCGAAAAGTATAGCAGGAATGACAGACGTATCCTTGGTCGCGGCGTGGAAAGGAATGTCAAACATCGACAAGAAAAGTATTGTTATTGCAATAACACCAGCATCTGATGTAGATACAATCACGAAGCATAAGCTACCAAAATTGGTGGAGCTAAAAAAATTTCTCACTAACGGTTACAAACCTAAAGATGTTGTGTTAAAGAAAGTAACCGCTGCACAATTTAAAAACAAAATTGAAGAATTGTTTGTTGGTGGGGGAGTTAGAGAAATTGGGAACTTTAACACCTTTAGCTCTAACGAGCCACCACCACCACCTACCCCAAACCCGGACAGGGATCTCAGCGCTAAAACAAACGAAACATACTATCTAAAAAACTGTAAATATGTAGTTTTAATGAAAGACGCTAATGTTAATATAACTAGAGGTAATATAAACGGGTACCCTACTGTTTTCACTTGCAACGCTGGGGACGTGTTAAAAGCAAGCGGCGAAGTATTTGATATTAAAATCTGGTATTGAGATCAGTTGCCTACGTCTACATTTACTTTTTGAATTACAATCAAATCCAAGTTGAATACTTATTTTTCTCTTCTTCTTCTTAGTGAACATCGTCGGGGGTTTCCTAGAGGGTGACTTAAGACGCAAGCCAAACTTCGATCCGTCGTCAGCTTTACGGAAAAGAGCTGAAAAATTATACGTGGATATGTTGGAAACATATTCATCATTGCCGAATGATATGCAAGTTAGCATGCGAGACGATATCGACGCTACACAATCTTTGTATATAGATCAGGGTGTTGGCTCTATGAAATCATTGACTAGAATGATAACAATAATGAAAAAATTGAAAGCGCATCACCCAACGACACCAAATATTGGGTCACTCCCAACCAATGAGGAAATCCGTGCTAAAGACGTGTTTACCTGGATGAATGATCACCCAACCAATGGGTGCATGAGGATTTTGGTGAGGATGGTCCTAGGCTTACCTCCCACCGACAAGTTCTCCCCTCCCTTGAGGATTTTGGGGAGTCTTGGGACCATAGTCTTACCTCCTACCGACAAGGTCTCCCCTCCCTTGAGGATTTTGGGGAGGATGGTGACAACACTGCCTCAAACTCCAGCTCGGTCCCAACCCTTGGTCCTTTCCGAAGCCAACCAACCCTTGGTCCTTTCCGAAGCCAATACACACCACAAGCAATGAAACATAGCACCCCTTACAGCGACACAGCTTCATCTTTCCAAAAATTACGGGACTATTTGGATGGTATTGAGGAATCAAAGCTAGAAACCCCTCAAATCGATAGTGCGTATCACACTTTTTTGGGGGAATTTTCTCATAATGATGAATATTAATGCAACGCAAAAACCAGAAGTAACAGAACTTATTAACAGGATTTATTTTAACAGGAATATTAAAAGAGATTGGCTATTTTTATTTACATGTTAATCATGATGATAATACGACAATCATTGTCAAAAACCAATTTGGTAAATCCCTGTAGGAATCGGTCCACAGACGTGAGTCTGTGTCTAAGGGACGTTTAGCAGGCCATCCTAATTTTCTTCTTAATTCCCCACAATCCTCTTGTTTGTTTTTTTCGTCTTCGATCAGCGATTTTACCATTTCTCTACGTTCATTCAAATCATCGGTGTTTTCATATCCCAGCTGCATCATAGTAATGGTATCAATGGTATCAAGTCTACTTAACGCACCATCCAAGTCCATAACAATTTCCGGCTCATCTTGTTCACGATTTGACTCGTCGTTGGGGATTTCCAAAAGTTCGTGTATGTGCTTTTCTCTGAGGTAGTTTTGCACCACACCATATTGAATATCGCCTAACTCTTGTTGGCTTTCGTACATCCTTAGAGGGTCGCGACTAACCAACTTCGCTAACTTCTCGGTGTCTAACAAGGGTGTCCACAAATATGTATAAAGTCTAGAAAACGTTAAATATTATTTAGTTACTCGTTTTTTGTTTTTTTAGTTATCTCCAAACCAAAAACAACAATCACCCCGATCTCGATAACTTTTCTTTAACGGGGAAGTTGTTGTGTTCAGTATAGGAGAATAATTATTTTTTGTTTAATATTTTATTTTAACAAGTCAAACCCTTTACAAAAGTGGGGGGATTGAGATAGTTGCGCGCGCAGGACTTACGATTTCAGTGGTCTTTCGTATTCTACGGGTCGGCAAAGCAATTTATCGTACCAAAACGAACGGGGTTGTGCGTTGTTATGCTGTTTCGATTCTTTATCCCACAAAGCCCTAAAAAAGCACAAAAACTTTTCAACATGGTTACACTCGATTCGTGGGTAAAACATATTCCTCATCATTTCCGCAATCTCAACACAATAGAGTTGCATCAAGAAGACGAAAATGATGATGAACACGATTACCCTAAATTGGGTCAAAGGAAATTATATATCTAAATAGTAAAGGTGGAAGTGGCATACATGTGGGAGTTCATTGACACAAGCGCATGCGCGCGCTTAAATAAAAAATTGTGTTTTTATCTGCAGATAAAACACAGTTTCACGCCTTACACATTTGATGGATAAAAAAAACTACTGTAACAACAATAGTTTTTTTCCCACCAAATGGTGAAGAACATGAAACTGTGCGTTCAATCTGCAGATGGATGACAAATAATTATTAAATATTTGAAGGTGAGAGGGGGTAGAATATGTTGTGGGAGGAATGCGCACGCACGTATTTAATTCATGTGGGAAGGATGTGGTTTTGAATATTATTTCTTTCCCTTTCAACCGCTGAAAATATATCGGTTCCCCTTTCTGTCGGTAACAGAAAAAGAAAACAGACATATTTTCACCAGTCCAAAAGGACACAATATTGGGCGCGCGCACACACATATCATCTGGTTAATTGTGTTAAAACATTGTGGGATTGTTGCGCCATGGGGTGTGTGCGGTATTTTTTTTTTATTAGTTACCTGTCATCTTCTTCGATGATACATTTTAGGACTCCTGTGGATCCAGCGGAAGTCCATCCTGCCTGGTTTGCATTTGGATTATAGTCGAAACACGCAACCATCAAACCAGCGAAAGCTAATTTCATTTCCAGGGGTATTTTTCCATTATGGAAAATAATAGTAGTGGGATGGGAAAACGTGTACCACTTTCCACGGCTTTTCAACTCTTTGAAAAGGGGTGACTGCAACTTCGCTTTATCTTCGTTGGTGGTGATAAAGTAACCGACCGGTTTTGTGTTTGTTTGTGGATGACCGTATTTCCTAGCCCCTATTAAACTCTCACCTTCTAAAAGGTTTCGATTATCAGATAGAAAATGAAATATATTTAGGGATGCGTCGTTACAGATTGCTACATCGTAGCCATTAGTGTACGCAGCCAATTGCTCTGCAGACAAGAAGTCACTGGTAAAAGAAAACGCATTCACACATCTCGCAAGCAGAGTGCTTAAAAGGCTTTTTCCAGAACCACAACAACCATGGATAACAACGATGTTTTCTCTGTTGTTTTTTCGCATCAACAAGGCCGCCATTAGATAACGAAAAAAAATGATGTAACTATAACCGTTTTTTTTAAATATTTCACGTAGTTTTTTAGCCCACATTACAATATTTTTAGCTTTGAATATTGAAGCCGAGTCGTCGTCGCCTGATAAGTTTGTCTTAGCATAGACATCCAAATCTCTATCTAAGCCAGAAACACGTACTAGTAAATCGTACCAAGTACGAACTTTCTCATAACAGTCAGGACTCTTACTGTTACCCAATCGCATGCTATTAGCCCATTCTGCAGCGTCACTCAATATCTTAAGGTTGTTCTCCTTCGTATGCCATAAGACCTTATAATGCCCTTCTAAGTTATGATATGTTGGGTTATCGTTAATAAACTTAAACACAGCCCCCCTGTCATATAAACCTTGCAATTGACATAAACGCCGCCAAAAAAAATGATCGACTTTCAGTCGCAAATGACTAATATCGTAGCTACCTATTACAACCTTAGCCACTTTTTCAACGAAATTATACATAGATGTGATATTTATCACAGTGTGAGACTTCATAAATTCCGGCAATTTCGGGATTTTTTTTTAACGTATGCAAAAACAACGATGCCACAAAAATTATCCAAGCAAAGAAGATACACCGCCTCAAACCTAGTTTTGAGGGTTTTAATTACATCGTCGACTTCCATCGCACCACAAACTAATGATTTGAAGGTGAGAGTAAATACGGCGGCTTTTTCACTCGACCCTGTACCACGTGAGCAATGATCGAGTCTAAAAATAGAAATGGCGCCAATTTCAAAATTATTAGAATTTACCTTACACCCCCCGGTTTGAAGGTTTTACTTACGAGTTTGGTATTTCATCTTCATCTTTGTAATTGGCCTCAACAGACAGTACAAAAGATGGTGTCAATTCTGTAGTCATCGCGTTTAACATAGGATAAGGATAATTTTGACTACACCAACAAATAGCCTCGGTGTGTGTCATCCCATCCACTTCTGGCGGTAATGCATCTCCAAGATAACCATGATCACTAACAACCCACTTTCTATTTGTAACGAGGATAAATTCTCGAATTGATATTGTTTGCTCGGCTACCAACGAATCGTACAACTCGCGTTGAAGTGGTGTCAGACATTCTATCGAGCTTGGGTAACTGTAACCTGTAAGGTCAGCCACACTAGACCTCCGCATTGGTTCTGGTAGGTTTGTCGCGTCAAAGCCTTCGTTAAAGCCTTCCTCACCTTCCTCCTCATGAATACTGTCGACTTCGTGATCAC
This sequence comes from Chrysogorgia sp. JL179-B06, assembly GCA_035772405.1. Classification (NCBI taxonomy): domain Eukaryota; kingdom Metazoa; phylum Cnidaria; class Anthozoa; order Scleralcyonacea; family Chrysogorgiidae; genus Chrysogorgia; species Chrysogorgia sp. JL179-B06. The sequence goes on from JAYKKM010000276.1 coordinate 76,802, forward strand.
TCAAATCGTTTAAGATATTGTCAACATTCACTTCTTCAACAACCACATCCTCCCCTAGGTCATCAATATTATCCACACTAGCGTAAAACGACACATCGTCGCTTTCAGTCAATCCGTTGTCGCTAATAAAAGTAGAAATTTACGTTTAAAATAATTTAAATTCATTTAAAATCATTTGTATTTTTGTACATATACATACATGAAAGCCCTATCAGAGGCTGTCTCTGAAACATCGTCAGGTAGGTCGCCCTCATCTGTTTGGTAATCGTCTTCTGCTTCGTCTAGGACGAACTTACGCTTACTCATGCCTAACAGAATGTTGAATTTCAAACTTTCCCCCCAAAATATTGGACACGGAATGTGATTAAAAAGTTAATTTTTAATCGATTAAAATATTGTTGTATGTACACGCGAATTGTAGCAAGTCAGTGATTTCCGTCACTGTCGGTCCTTGTCGGTCCTTGGCTTTACACAACAGGTCAATCTGTTTCGCTAAAAAGTCTACAACTGGTTGTTTGAAATAACTGTCACACCACCATCGGTCACATTCACTGCTATCGATACGCCGGCGTTTAAAGCTGCTTTCACGAACCGCGACGCGTACTTCATCTTCCGTCTTCTTCTCCACTTTTCCAACAGGCTCTCCCGAAACGATTTCTCCGAAAGATAACTGAATATCAGGGCTTCCATCACGAATTGAATCGCAGCTACACTAACGATAAATTAGACTTAGTAAGGAATTATGGGGTAATTTCTATAGAAGTAGATATAAACACTTACGCAGGTAGAACAACATTCGAAGCTACCCCAGCAATCACACTCGCCGCCGCATCAACTTCGTCTTTCTTTTCAATTTCAACTTCATTTTTCGTGTTATTGTCGAATAGGTGTTTTATACGCGGATGGCGTTCTAACAACTGAACGAGTTCTTTTACCGAGGCATCGTCAAATTTACTCGGTGAAGTATTATTATCCTCTAAACAGTGAGTATCCGACGTTTTTCCCATCGCCAGACCTGTGATATACCGCTTGTCGCTTGAACTTGAATTTTGGAGTGTCTTGTTTCAACTGTCAAAGTTACCTCTATTTGAAATATATGCTTACACCGGTGTCTTGTTACCCCCACTATATATAATTTTACTTTAAAAATATATCGTCTCATATTTTGAATTTTTAAACGACGCGGCGATACATTGTGATAGAGTTACTGTTATGGCGAGGGATGCGAAGTTGGTCAACCGAATCGGTAATGTTGAAACTCACCAATATTCTCCGTCATTTTATCGTCCGCGTTTGCCCAGCAGCCAGCCTACCCAGCAACCTACGAAGCCGACTAAATATTGGGTGGACGCGTCCATCCCCGGATTGGAAAAGACGGGAGACGAGTTTACCTTAGATGAGATTTACAAAATTGCCGACTATCTTGCGAATAAAAACATGTCCACAATCGATTTCTCCGCTGCGCGTGATGTCGTAATGGCGAATAGAAGTAAAGACATGAGAATCCCAACAGCTAATGAGATGATGGCTGCGTTGGGCGATAGATCTCCTTTTGGCCCGTTTGGGGAGTCGTTGGTCGACAAGCTTAGACAAATCGAAGTACATAACTTTCCGGCACCAAACCGAGAAAAAGGACTGTTTAACTTAAAACCAACCGTTGTGTATAACTATGCAACATTACATTATCTACTATCGTATATAGCTAGTAGTAGTCTTCTAGACAAAAACATTAGTGATTGTAGCGCGTCGTTGTTGTTTGACTATATTCTTAGTGTAGAAGAAGACAATGGGGTTATTAAGCACAGGTTCGAAGACGTGAGTTATAATCTATCACTATTGAACCCCCCCGTCTCAGATTAAGTTAAAGAAATCCCGCCTTGAAGGATGGACTATTATTTAATCGCTGCGTTATGTAAGTATTTCTCATGGCGAGGCGTACGCAATTAAAAACAATTCTTATGAGACTGTTCTGTTTTTGTAGCGTCTTTTCATTTTGCCAAAAACAGGTATATTGGTTACCTGTTGATAACCTTACGACTACCTTACCTCACGAGTGTGGCGAGACCAGTACTATGTGCAAAGAGAAAGCGCAAAAGGCTATCCCCGAATTATAAATATTCACGCGGTGTTGCTTCCGTGATTTTAAAGAATCAAAGAAGAACACTTATCAGGTTCAGACAACATGTTTATGAATGTCCAGGTAGTCTTCATCTTGTTGGTTTCTATTTTGATGATTTTACTGAAGAACTAATTGCTTTCGCGGAAATCAATGATAGTGTGTTTTTAAAAGATGTGTTTTATAAATGTGAATGTTATAATCCAAAGAGCTGTACCTGCACAAACTCATTTCACGTTTACCTAGAGCCGCGAGATGAGTGGGATGTGTCTGGAATATATGGCACATCTGATTTAATCCACGACCACCCTTACAACGCAGCTGGCGTTAACATTATTAAACTTTTATACCAAGTTTTTAGTGACCAAGCTATGGAGAGTCACATACTATTTCTCATGCTAGTATATCCACTATTCGTAGACGCGTTAGCAGTATACTATCTGAATCATAAAGAAAAGTTTTATGTGGAAAATCAAATAATTGATTGTGTTGAAGTTGTTGCGTCTGCGATGTGTAGATGTGCCAAACATTCTATCGACCACGTGTTATCAACAAACAGACCAGGTGTCGTTTTCCGTCCGGCTTTGTTTGGCATCCCCATAGTGATGTGTTCTTTTCGAAATTGTAAAGAACTTAGCAATTATTCACACGTTTGGTATGGACTTGCACATTCTATTATCAACTTCAAGCGCCTCAACCACGAGACTGTACTTCGTAGAAAACCTGTTCTCTACGTAGAGTCATATGATCGCGGTTTCTCAATCAGCAGTCGCAGCACGACAGTTAAGGTTGTGATCTTTGGGGAGTTGAGACAAGAAAGATTTCCGATTGAGGGTGTTGTGTTACCCTGGTAATTATGTCCTTCTCGCTATCACTTCGCGTGTCTATGTTAAACGAAATTCTAAATGCGTTGCCAATAACAGAAGTCGAAACTGGTTGCCATAGGATAACAAAGTCGTGGGTTTGTAACAATAATTTGCTGATAAGGTTGGAGAACAACGTCTTATACATTTTCTACGGCGGAGGGATAGCTTATAAGCAACCGACTATTACTGGTTGTTATTTGGTAAAAGATAAAGATGGTTGTTTAAAATTTACCGCAAATTATGAATAAATTGGCACATATCGCGTTTTGTAATAGCGTCAAACACAAAGAATCACACGAGTTGTTTATTTGCGACGATACCCACTTACTAAGAACAAAGTGGCGGGAGCTGAGATTTAATGAAAGGCTTGATGGCTTTAAAGCGACTTACGAATGTTACCTAGCGTTGTATGACAATGAAGTTTCTCGTTGGGATTTTATGGAGAAACATGTCACAACCTCCAATGGCACATACATTTATTCGCGTTACAAGAAGGGATTTGTAGAGATATTTCAACCGTTTGTTATAGGATTTACGCAATTTGAAACATATCGGATTCGACATATGCGTGAATGCAGGAATGACAAACACGAGTTGTCTACAGTAGGTTATATGTGCAACAGGAAACTATGTAAAGACAACAATGACAAGTTGAGTATGTTGTTGAGTGTTTGTCTAAACTATAAAATGCATATTCAAAACAATCCAGAATTCTTAAGAGACATGTGGAACTAGCAATTCGATGACACTATTACAGCAAAAATGTTTAACATTAGGTATCCATTAAATATGTGTGAGTGTCTGGGTTGTAAATTGAAACCACATAAAGTTTAATAAAGTTTAATAAAGTTTAATAAGTTTAAACGGTTAAAAAAAAATAAACGGTTTAAATAAACGGTTTCGAGGTTTCATTCATTCAAATGCAATACTTCAATATGGAAACACCGACGAACAACCAAAAATATCGACATTTGTCAATAAAAGAAGAGCGAAAGATGAGAGTGAATCCTAGGATACGTTTGAGATATGAACAAATCATACCCTATGAAATCACTGGAGAATTTGCGAGTTCAACCGTTGGTCGTCAAGCGTTCGACGTTGCGGCAGCGAAATGTGTTCGCCAAATTGTATCTACATACAACGTTGCGGCTGAAGAAGATATATCAAGAAGAATGGAAGAACTTAAGGTAAAATTTTTAATTTAAAATCTAATAACTCAGGTAAAAGTTCTACGTTTACATTCAAAACATTCGCTAGTTGGGAGCGATTGTCGCGATCACGACCGACCGATGGAGATAAAATGTTTATACAATCAACAAATGAATGTCCTTCGCTTCGCAGTTTGAAATAAGCTATACTATATAAGCCACAATCATTAGAATCTATGCGTTGAATAGTTATCACGTTTCGAATTAACTGCGATCCCTTCGTGAATTCTTCCCAACCAGGTACGTTGTAGTATAACGTTTTGCTAGGATGTAACCCAAAAGAGTCAAATAGATATATTTTGGCGTCGTGTTTCTCTATAGCTATCCAGTGTCCTCTAGCTATATCTTTTTTGAAACCATAAGCTATACATGGCGGATTAATCGTATTTAACAAGTCCACATTGATATCCGTTAATTCGTAGTGTTTTAGTAAATCTTTAACACTCTCGCTGTCCATAATTTATTTTCACAAATATGTTATTCTTAACGCTGCTCCTCCATCTAGATTGCCAAAAACTACATGACCGGATTGGACACAGATTATTAACAATTCCTTCGCTGGACTTGATGCTGTCTTGAACTTGGCGTTTACTTGGATGTTATCAACTATTAAAAAGACAAAAAAAATGTTAATTTACCACTGTAAATGTTTATTTACGTTCTAAATGTTTATTTAAATTCTTCATGAATTATTCGCGTTGTAAATGTTTATTTTTAAATTCTTTCTACCTTTGGTGGGGATGTAAGCGTGAGGAGAGTCGCCTAGTGTTGTAGGGGCACTGACACCAGCAGGGAATAGGTAAACGAAATTCTTGTGGAACTCGTCACTTGGTAGACGATGGTTTTTGTCGTTGAAAACCGTCTTGACATTCTCGTAAAGTTTCACCTTGTTGCTGGATAACGTCTCAACGTCTGTCGTCTCGTTGTTGTAAGAGTAGTTAAATTGGGGGAACTCTATTTTTTGCAATTCAATGCCCTTATACCAACAAGCGTTTTTGGCAGCTGTTACAGCGGCAGTTACCACTATTAGTTTCAAATTTGATGATTTATCTCCCTGCGTAATAGCTTTGTCTGTTGACACTGTGTCTGCGTTGGAAGGGATAGGCGTGGAGTTAGCCACCAACTTGCTGTATGGGAAAGTGTATGGGCGCTCCTTCAAAATTTTCTCCAATCTCATTTGGAGATCGTTGTTTTTTATTTGCCTAGTTTCAAAATCGACTGTGATGCTTGTTATTGTGATACCATTACCAATCCCAGAATGGTGTGAAGGTGTAAAATATACAGGAGATAATTGACTTTTTCGTATTTTGAACGTGGCTTTTCCACAACCGAAAATAAGTTGCGTCGTGTTGAAAACGTTTGTGTTCTGTGTCAAATGTATTGGGTAGGAGACCGTTTCATTGGCTGTTCCAGTAGGGTATGTATCGAAGTGAATAGAACCAGGCTTAGGGGTACTCCAATCTCCACCAACGTATAACGGGTCTTTACATTCCGCAAACGTATATGACGCTACGCGGTCAACACTCAACTGGTACAAGTTTCCCATAGATTCGTCGCTATCGAGATCGTACACTTTGGCGATGTCGAGACTGGGTTTTGTTTTCCCTATGTAGTTAAGTATTTGTTTGCCTCTCTGAACTAAAGATCTGTCAACCCTGTCATCTTGTCCGATTTCTCCACGCGCAAAAGTTACAATGGTAGTAATAACCGGTTCTGTGAATAAGGTGGGGTTGATGTAATCCTTGGTGTTGGCCTTCGTAAATGTTACGTTGGCTCTCATCGTTTTAGGTATTATGTATCTTCCTTTGGGTACTTTAAATTCTACAACGTAGTCTTGGCTATCGCTGTTGATTGCACCCGTTTTCTCTGACGTCGGCAACATTGCGCTACTTTGGAAGCTAACTGCGTCAAACAACGTCGCCTCCACTTGAGAAACAGAAAACACCTAGGTGTTCAGCAACGAACTGCGTGTGTGAACCAAAACACATATTGGAGTGACTATGGTACGCCATTTCTAAAAATAAAAATAAATAGCTTACTTATTTTTTCTCTTCCTTCCCCTGGTAGTTTGTCTACGTTTGCGTTTTCTTGTTGCGGCTGCGGCTGCGGGTGCGGCTGTTGTTGCACGGGTAGTCGGTGCTGTTAATTCCCTGCCAACTATCCCTCCACCTTCGTAGTCGTCGTATTCGTCTGAGTAATCGTCATCATCGTCGGGGTTCTCTAAGACGGGAGGTTGGGTAGCGGGAGTTCCCCCGAGTTTATGACGAAGCCATTGACTAGCTCGTGATATCGCGTGTTTGCCGGTCTTAATTGCCTCTGTCGCGGCAGTCTCTTTCAATGCCTTTCCCAGATATCGACCACCGGCTATCATACTATCTGAAGCCAGCCCAAATCCAGATAGATGTTGTGCCGCTGCGTAACCTGGCGACTCTCCAAACGCTATATTCAGTACACCTAGACCCACTAAAAAAAATAAATGGATTTACCTTTAAAAAGGGTCAATAGTTGTTTTCTCGTTGTTGTAATTGGAAAGCAGAGCTTGTCGTTGTCTTCTATGAGAAGCGTCCCATTTAGCTTGCCGTAACGCGATAAAGTTTTCATGTGTTTTTTGTTTAACGTATTGGTTATGTTCTTTCTCTTTCCTCTCTCTCTCTGCCTTGTTTACATCCCCGAATAGGATAGAGGATATACTGTCGTTAATTGCTTTGATTGCTTTGTGGGGAAAGTCGTTTTGGTGATGCCTGCTTTGTAGGGATTCAGCAAAATGTTGGAGAGCCGCCATCTAAAAAAATGGATACACTTACCTAATTTACAAACATACGAATTGATATTTCGTCCGATTCGTATTTCAAGTCGACACCATCTAGACGCACGATACGAACCACGAAAGCCCGACGTTTTTGAGGTGCCATGGGAATTAGATCCCACTCGTTAGGTGATAAGTTGACTAACCAACCGTCCGCGTCTGGGCATGGGACTGTACCAAGTGAAAACATATTCTCTTTTGTCGAAGGTAGTTGCATGTTAATTTTACCAGTGTTGATGAGACGCAATATCGCAAGTTTTGGTACTATTGGGTTTTCAGCCAAAATACAGTGAAACTTTGGAATAGCCGACAAAGCCCAGAAATCACATGGTTTTACAATGAGATCACCAGGCTGTACCCCATCAGCCTGGGTATACTCTAATACATTTTTGTTGCCTTTATACGTCCACCCTAATATCATATCACCTGTATCGTTTGCCACATAGTTTGCGTCAATAGGTGGACAAGATAGTAATTTAACTATCGGTCCCTTAACCAAAATGGCTAGAGGCCCTTGATTGGACGTGTTGGATGGGAACAACCCCGAATTTTGCACAGCGACAATAGTAGAGTAATGCTTGTCTGGGTTGCTTTGGTAAGAGAATTTTATGTTTCGGGCAGTATTTAGTCTTTCTATGGCTGATAAAGCGTCAATCGTTGATAAACAATCGTATGTTGGAAGGGCAAGTTCACTACATGTCAAATCGTTAATGTTTGCCATGTACATTTTGCTGTCGGTGAATATTTTAGTTGGGAAAGCCACGACCCTTCCGCTGCTTGTCATAGAGCATATTGCTGTCTCAGATATCAGTATATCATTCCCAAATTCAAGTTTGTATTCTCCGGGGTTGTCTGTCTTACAATCTTTAGTATTCCAAATATACACAGACACTAGAAAAAAACATACCTTTAGTTAATTTGTCGCGTAGTCCTGAATTCTTACCCGTGTTGGGTAAGTCAGCCTTACTGAAAAACCTGTGCCGGTAACTACACTGCCAGCGTCGATAGGGAATGTTGTAGGACAAGCTGTCCCTTTTAGTGTCGCTGCGCCAGATACGATGTTGCATATACCATCTGCTAGAGAAACTACGTTGCCTACGTTTTCTACGTTTATCACAAACTCGCTCATACTTACTGTTGGTTATGAGAATTTGTCTTGTTAGCTTGAAAATAATGGCTGACTGAGGGATTTATTGCATGCAAATCTAAACCATGCACGTCATAAAATAAACTCAGGTCAGCACAAAGCACAAAGTGAAACAGAGAGAATGTTGTCCTGCGCGTTTTGCGATAAAAGGTATAAAACGGAGGCTGGTTTTTTAAATCATCTAAGAAACAAACACCCTTTAGAAGCGATAAAGGCAGGTGTACCTCTCAAGGCCGGTTCGATAGAAGGTGACTATAAAAACCAGTGGTTATATTCGCAATACGGCGGCGGCGCTGTTGGTAAACGAAGTCCGAGGGGAGGTGGTATTCATAAAGTTAGCGGTGGAAGAATACAAAAAAATAAGACACTTTCAGACTACAAACATTTGGGCGATGTTATAAACGACCCCAGAAATCACTTCATTCCAAAGCTATACAACCTTGGAGAATTGACGAGTTCAACCGTTGGTCACGGTCATAACCCGTTTGAAGAAGCGTTGGATAGAATTAACAGAGTCATTTACGTTAAACCGGCAGCGAGAGCCGTTAGCCAAATTCTATCTCGACACGACGTTGCGGTGGATCCAGAAACTGCGGAAGTGCTAGATCACTACGCAAAGGGTGGTTTTATCAGCGCTGCTGTTATCCCAGCGGCCAAGTTTTTAGTACCGATTATCGCCAGTGAGGTGGCTATACCACTCGCGAAGAAAATATACGAAAAACTGAGTGGTGGGAGTATCCAGCAGGTATATAGCGACTTCGCGATAGGACAACAACACAACATCAGAGAATTGCTGCAATTTTGAAGATGGAGTACGAAACGAAAAACAACACTAGTATATGGAGATCTCCTTTAACTCGTTCAAATATGACTTTCCCTGTAGAAGGTTACAACACAGACATACAACATGAAATGGATTACTCCGAATTTGTAGAGAAATATGGTCTATCTATCGTCGACACGGATCCTAAGGCAGTAAATAAGGTTATCGATGGTTTTGATGCAAGTAGTAGATCTGCATCGGCAAGAGAACAGTTGACAGTGTCATCTTTTCATCTTTGGAAAAAAATCCCTGCTAATAACTTTGGTCATGCCGTCATCAGAGACACTCTAAAAGACGATTCTCTAAAAAAACGCGCATAGCTACTCGATGTACAATTTACAACCAAACACACCTAAAAAAGTTGGAGAAACTATTCTACTATCCGTAGACGGAACTCATCTGCCTCCGGTATCGTCATATTGGTGCTCGGCAAGCGCTAGGTACAATTATCGATGCACTGGCGGAAAACAGTCATGGGATGACTCTAGCGTGGTAAGTATTTTTACTTGAGATGACCAATACAGTCACCAGGTCGTTATCGTCATCCACTCAAACTGCCATAGTTTGAATTGATGACTAACAACGACTTGATGATCACACTGGTGATTTTGTTGGTTTTCGTTTTTATTTATATATCTTATAAACTAGGATTTATCTTATGGGTCTGTTACTTGTGCGCATGCGTATGTTAACCACAATATCTTTGTATAAAATTGGTCTTAACTAACCGTTTAAACCCGTACTCATCATGTCAGACTGCGAAGTATTTCAAACGAATACTTCGTTGATGACACACTTTGAATAAATATTTGTGTAAAATTTGAATAAATATTTGACCATTTCGAACACAATGTTTCTCAGGATTCCGAATAACGATTCCCAAGATTGCACGCGATATTTTGTATCGCTGACAATCTCAGGACTAGTTATAAGGAATACCCGAAACAAACTTTGTTATCGCAATGGTGACTAAAACAATGAACCTAAACAATTAATAGGGTAATGCATACGGGAAATATTACGGGACCCGTGCGCGCGCAATTTTTAATTCTCAAGTTTTATTTCCTAGCTAGACAAATCTTGGTTTCCTCCTCCTTCAGACGCATTTGCGAATCCGGGAATGGGATACGGAGTTGCACCATGGTACGTAGAAGGTGACGTATCGTTAGCTGGCGACACCAACACTGCAACCTCAAACGGCTCTTGGGGAAACAAATCAACACATGGTTACCCTACTGTAAAGGTAAACTGTCCCACAATAAAATTTGTAACAAAAATATCTACTGCAATATTTTCTTTTTCTTCTGATTCCATCTCGTTTCAACTTTTGAAACAAGTTGGAAGTAGAAGAAGAGGTTTTTAATGCAGTCCAACATCATCAAAATCAAATAAAACGTTTTTTTTAGGATTTCGCAAAGAAAGGTTTCTATATTGACAAAAATCTGCACGACAAACTAAAGAATCGCTGGAGACCGATGTCAAGGTGGTCGGGGGGAAGTAAATCTTTATACAATGATTGGCTAAAAAGATTAAACACCGTCTCATGGTGGGTAGGAGACGGTCAGGGCTGGGGAGACATGATAAAGAAAACAGCGCCTAAATTTGGAAGTAACGATTACGTACACGTATTTCAACATTTTCTCAAACCAACAGAGTTGGAGAAACATCTTATGGACACGATAAACGTGAAATGCGAGAAGTGGCTTGACGAATACGTAAAAAAGATAGATGGGTTTACACACCGTGAAACGATAATATCTTTGGTGGACGAATTTACCGCGAGTAAACCGGATTTCATGTTAAATAGTTATTTTCTAGCGTTCTTAGATCACGCCAGAGACAAACTTATCAGTTTTTGTCCTAAGTATCTACTGTGGGTATACAGTTCAGAAGAGTTGGTCGTCGATATCACAACCATGTCGAATTCTGATAGATATTCGGCACCTATGAGTAATTGGGGATTGATAAACGATCTTTACACTGAATGTAAGTTTGTTTTTTATTTTCTCTCCTTTTCAGCTATTCGTTGGAATAAAATGAATAAATACCAGAAGATTCTCAGACGATTGGGGCGCACGAACGAAAAATTAACCTTTTTTTTCTTTTTTCTTGTTTTGTCTTTTCTTAGACACGAAAGGCAACTCGCTTTTTCCCAACACCGTCACGAAAACTCGCTCCACAAAACATCCATACAAACGCCAATATATTTTGCGTGTAATTAGCACTCAGAGACCAATAAGGGAGGACAAGTTTCTAGCCGTGTGTGATGGAGAGGCAACGAATCGATCGTCTGTACAAGGTGGGTTGATACCATATCGTTTGGTAAACACCCAATTCAACCTCGAAGAAACAAGGAAACTTTACAGACGTATCTTATGCGAGTACAACGATTGTGTTTACGAATGCTGTCGTGTGTTAGCTGGAAGCATCATGAATGATCAAGAATTTTTGTCTTACTTACGCAGAACTACATCACTTGTCAGAAGTGCGAAAAGTATAGCAGGAATGACAGACGTATCCTTGGTCGCGGCGTGGAAAGGAATGTCAAACATCGACAAGAAAAGTATTGTTATTGCAATAACACCAGCATCTGATGTAGATACAATCACGAAGCATAAGCTACCAAAATTGGTGGAGCTAAAAAAATTTCTCACTAACGGTTACAAACCTAAAGATGTTGTGTTAAAGAAAGTAACCGCTGCACAATTTAAAAACAAAATTGAAGAATTGTTTGTTGGTGGGGGAGTTAGAGAAATTGGGAACTTTAACACCTTTAGCTCTAACGAGCCACCACCACCACCTACCCCAAACCCGGACAGGGATCTCAGCGCTAAAACAAACGAAACATACTATCTAAAAAACTGTAAATATGTAGTTTTAATGAAAGACGCTAATGTTAATATAACTAGAGGTAATATAAACGGGTACCCTACTGTTTTCACTTGCAACGCTGGGGACGTGTTAAAAGCAAGCGGCGAAGTATTTGATATTAAAATCTGGTATTGAGATCAGTTGCCTACGTCTACATTTACTTTTTGAATTACAATCAAATCCAAGTTGAATACTTATTTTTCTCTTCTTCTTCTTAGTGAACATCGTCGGGGGTTTCCTAGAGGGTGACTTAAGACGCAAGCCAAACTTCGATCCGTCGTCAGCTTTACGGAAAAGAGCTGAAAAATTATACGTGGATATGTTGGAAACATATTCATCATTGCCGAATGATATGCAAGTTAGCATGCGAGACGATATCGACGCTACACAATCTTTGTATATAGATCAGGGTGTTGGCTCTATGAAATCATTGACTAGAATGATAACAATAATGAAAAAATTGAAAGCGCATCACCCAACGACACCAAATATTGGGTCACTCCCAACCAATGAGGAAATCCGTGCTAAAGACGTGTTTACCTGGATGAATGATCACCCAACCAATGGGTGCATGAGGATTTTGGTGAGGATGGTCCTAGGCTTACCTCCCACCGACAAGTTCTCCCCTCCCTTGAGGATTTTGGGGAGTCTTGGGACCATAGTCTTACCTCCTACCGACAAGGTCTCCCCTCCCTTGAGGATTTTGGGGAGGATGGTGACAACACTGCCTCAAACTCCAGCTCGGTCCCAACCCTTGGTCCTTTCCGAAGCCAACCAACCCTTGGTCCTTTCCGAAGCCAATACACACCACAAGCAATGAAACATAGCACCCCTTACAGCGACACAGCTTCATCTTTCCAAAAATTACGGGACTATTTGGATGGTATTGAGGAATCAAAGCTAGAAACCCCTCAAATCGATAGTGCGTATCACACTTTTTTGGGGGAATTTTCTCATAATGATGAATATTAATGCAACGCAAAAACCAGAAGTAACAGAACTTATTAACAGGATTTATTTTAACAGGAATATTAAAAGAGATTGGCTATTTTTATTTACAGGTTAATCATGATGATAATACGACAATCATTGTCAAAAACCAATTTGGTAAATCCCTGTAGGAATCGGTCCACAGACGTGAGTCTGTGTCTAAGGGACGTTTAGCAGGCCATCCTAATTTTCTTCTTAATTCCCCACAATCCTCTTGTTTGTTTTTTTTCGTCTTCGATCAGCGATTTTACCATTTCTCTACGTTCATTCAAATCATCGGTGTTTTCATATCCCAGCTGCATCATAGTAATGGTATCAATGGTATCAAGTCTACTTAACGCACCATCCAAGTCCATAACAATTTCCGGCTCATCTTGTTCACGATTTGACTCGTCGTTGGGGATTTCCAAAAGTTCGTGTATGTGCTTTTCTCTGAGGTAGTTTTGCACCACACCATATTGAATATCGCCTAACTCTTGTTGGCTTTCGTACATCCTTAGAGGGTCGCGACTAACCAACTTCGCTAACTTCTCGGTGTCTAACAAGGGTGTCCACAAATATGTATAAAGTCTAGAAAACGTTAAATATTATTTAGTTACTCGTTTTTTGTTTTTTTAGTTATCTCCAAACCAAAAACAACAATCACCCCGATCTCGATAACTTTTCTTTAACGGGGAAGTTGTTGTGTTCAGTATAGGAGAATAATTATTTTTTGTTTAATATTTTATTTTAACAAGTCAAACCCTTTACAAAAGTGGGGGGATTGAGATAGTTGCGCGCGCAGGACTTACGATTTCAGTGGTCTTTCGTATTCTACGGGTCGGCAAAGCAATTTATCGTACCAAAACGAACGGGGTTGTGCGTTGTTATGCTGTTTCGATTCTTTATCCCACAAAGCCCTAAAAAAGCACAAAAACTTTTCAACATGGTTACACTCGATTCGTGGGTAAAACATATTCCTCATCATTTCCGCAATCTCAACACAATAGAGTTGCATCAAGAAGACGAAAATGATGATGAACACGATTACCCTAAATTGGGTCAAAGGAAATTATATATCTAAATAGTAAAGGTGGAAGTGGCATACATGTGGGAGTTCATTGACACAAGCGCATGCGCGCGCTTAAATAAAAAATTGTGTTTTTATCTGCAGATAAAACACAGTTTCACGCCTTACACATTTGATGGATAAAAAAAACTACTGTAACAACAATAGTTTTTTTCCCACCAAATGGTGAAGAACATGAAACTGTGCGTTCAATCTGCAGATGGATGACAAATAATTATTAAATATTTGAAGGTGAGAGGGGGTAGAATATGTTGTGGGAGGAATGCGCACGCACGTATTTAATTCATGTGGGAAGGATGTGGTTTTGAATATTATTTCTTTCCCTTTCAACCGCTGAAAATATATCGGTTCCCCTTTCTGTCGGTAACAGAAAAAGAAAACAGACATATTTTCACCAGTCCAAAAGGACACAATATTGGGGCGCGCGCACACACATATCATCTGGTTAATTGTGTTAAAACATTGTGGGATTGTTGCGCCATGGGGTGTGTGCGGTATTTTTTTTTTATTAGTTACCTGTCATCTTCTTCGATGATACATTTTAGGACTCCTGTGGATCCAGCGGAAGTCCATCCTGCCTGGTTTGCATTTGGATTATAGTCGAAACACGCAACCATCAAACCAGCGAAAGCTAATTTCATTTCCAGGGGTATTTTTCCATTATGGAAAATAATAGTAGTGGGATGGGAAAACGTGTACCACTTTCCACGGCTTTTCAACTCTTTGAAAAGGGGTGACTGCAACTTCGCTTTATCTTCGTTGGTGGTGATAAAGTAACCGACCGGTTTTGTGTTTGTTTGTGGATGACCGTATTTCCTAGCCCCTATTAAGCTCTCACCTTCTAAAAGGTTTCGATTATCAGATAGAAAATGAAATATATTTAGGGATGCGTCGTTACAGATTGCTACATCGTAGCCATTAGTGTACGCAGCCAATTGCTCTGCAGACAAGAAGTCACTGGTAAAAGAAAACGCATTCACACATCTCGCAAGCAGAGTGCTTAAAAGGCTTTTTCCAGAACCACAACAACCATGGATAACAACGATGTTTTCTCTGTTGTTTTTTCGCATCAACAAGGCCGCCATTAGATAACGAAAAAAAATGATGTAACTATAACCGTTTTTTTTAAATATTTCACGTAGTTTTTTAGCCCACATTACAATATTTTTAGCTTTGAATATTGAAGCCGAGTCGTCGTCGCCTGATAAGTTTGTCTTAGCGTAGACATCCAAATCTCTATCTAAGCCAGAAACACGTACTAGTAAATCGTACCAAGTACGAACTTTCTCATAACAGTCAGGACTCTTACTGTTACCCAATCGCATGCTATTAGCCCATTCTGCAGCGTCACTCAATATCTTAAGGTTGTTCTCCTTCGTATGCCATAAGACCTTATAATGCCCTTCTAAGTTATGATATGTTGGGTTATCGTTAATAAACTTAAACACAGCCCCCCTGTCATATAAACCTTGCAATTGACATAAACGCCGCCAAAAAAAATGATCGACTTTCAGTCGCAAATGACTAATATCGTAGCTACCTATTACAACCTTAGCCACTTTTTCAACGAAATTATACATAGATGTGATATTTATCACAGTGTGAGACTTCATAAATTCCGGCAATTTCGGGATTTTTTTTTAACGTATGCAAAAACAACGATGCCACAAAAATTATCCAAGCAAAGAAGATACACCGCCTCAAACCTAGTTTTGAGGGTTTTAATTACATCGTCGACTTCCATCGCACCACAAACTAATGATTTGAAGGTGAGAGTAAATACGGCGGCTTTTTCACTCGACCCTGTACCACGTGAGCAATGATCGAGTCTAAAAATAGAAATGGCGCCAATTTCAAAATTATTAGAATTTACCTTACACCCCCCGGTTTGAAGGTTTTACTTACGAGTTTGGTATTTCATCTTCATCTTTGTAATTGGCCTCAACAGACAGTACAAAAGATGGTGTCAATTCTGTAGTCATCGCGTTTAACATAGGATAAGGATAATTTTGACTACACCAACAAATAGCCTCGGTGTGTGTCATCCCATCCACTTCTGGCGGTAATGCATCTCCAAGATAACCATGATCACTAACAACCCACTTTCTATTTGTAACGAGGATAAATTCTCGAATTGATATTGTTTGCTCGGCTACCAACGAATCGTACAACTCGCGTTGAAGTGGTGTCAGACATTCTATCGAGCTTGGGTAACTGTAACCTGTAAGGTCAGCCACACTAGACCTCCGCATTGGTTCTGGTAGGTTTGTCGCGTCAAAGCCTTCGTTAAAGCCTTCCTCACCTTCCTCCTCATGAATACTGTCGACTTCGTGATCACTCAAATCGTTTAAGATATTGTCAACATTCACTTCTTCAACAACCACATCCTCCCCTAGGTCATCAATATTATCCACACTAGCGTAAAACGACACATCGTCGCTTTCAGTCAATCCGTTGTCGCTAATAAAAGTAGAAATTTACGTTTAAAATAATTTAAATTCATTTAAAATCATTTGTATTTTTGTACATATACATACATGAAAGCCCTATCAGAGGCTGTCTCTGAAACATCGTCAGGTAGGTCGCCCTCATCTGTTTGGTAATCGTCTTCTGCTTCGTCTAGGACGAACTTACGCTTACTCATGCCTAACAGAATGTTGAATTTCAAACTTTCCCCCCAAAATATTGGACACGGAATGTGATTAAAAAGTTAATTTTTAATCGATTAAAATATTGTTGTATGTACACGCGAATTGTAGCAAGTCAGTGATTTCCGTCACTGTCGGTCCTTGTCGGTCCTTGGCTTTACACAACAGGTCAATCTGTTTCGCTAAAAAGTCTACAACTGGTTGTTTGAAATAACTGTCACACCACCATCGGTCACATTCACTGCTATCGATACGCCGGCGTTTAAAGCTGCTTTCACGAACCGCGACGCGTACTTCATCTTCCGTCTTCTTCTCCACTTTTCCAACAGGCTCTCCCGAAACGATTTCTCCGAAAGATAACTGAATATCAGGGCTTCCATCACGAATTGAATCGCAGCTACACTAACGATAAATTAGACTTAGTAAGGAATTATGGGGTAATTTCTATAGAAGTAGATATAAACACTTACGCAGGTAGAACAACATTCGAAGCTACCCCAGCAATCACACTCGCCGCCGCATCAACTTCGTCTTTCTTTTCAATTTCAACTTCATTTTTCGTGTTATTGTCGAATAG
The DNA here is from genome assembly GCA_035772405.1 of Chrysogorgia sp. JL179-B06. NCBI lineage: Eukaryota > Metazoa > Cnidaria > Anthozoa > Scleralcyonacea > Chrysogorgiidae > Chrysogorgia > Chrysogorgia sp. JL179-B06. The sequence goes on from JAYKKM010000276.1 coordinate 93,923, forward strand.
GTGTTTTATACGCGGATGGCGTTCTAACAACTGAACGAGTTCTTTTACCGAGGCATCGTCAAATTTACTCGGTGAAGTATTATTATCCTCTAAACAGTGAGTATCCGACGTTTTTCCCATCGCCAGACCTGTGATATACCGCTTGTCGCTTGAACTTGAATTTTGGAGTGTCTTGTTTCAACTGTCAAAGTTACCTCTATTTGAAATATATGCTTACACCGGTGTCTTGTTACCCCCACTATATATACTTTTACTTCCTCTTTCAAAAGTAAAATATATATAAAGTAGTGTTTTCGGGGGGGGGTATAACCCTATATCGTATCGTATATCATAGTATACCCCACCCCGTAAAGCATATATTTCAAATAGAGGTTGAAGATAGCGAAAGTAACTTTTACAGTATGAAACAAGACACCCCCCCAAAATTCAAGTTCAAGCGCCAAGCGGTATATTTTCACAGATGGCCAACCGAAGGAAAACGACGCACAAACCGAAAAGGAAGGCTGAAGAAACGACTAAGCGGCGGCGTTTCAAACCAGGAACAGTCGCACTAAGGGAGATTAAGTTTTATCAGAAGACGACTAACAACCTGATACCGCTTGCTTCATTTTCTCGTCTCGTTAAAGAAATCATTCAGAATGTTTCGCTAGACTTGCGCTGCCAGATAAGCGCTGTGGAAGCTCTTCGCGAAGCGTGCGAAAAATATATCGTCTCATATTTTGAATTTTTAAAACGACGCGGCGATACATTGTGATAGAGTTACTGTTATGGCGAGGGATGCGAAGTTGGTCAACCGAATCGGTAATGTTGAAACTCACCAATATTCTCCGTCATTTTATCGTCCGCGTTTGCCCAGCAGCCAGCCTACCCAGCAACCTACGAAGCCGACTAAATATTGGGTGGACGCGTCCATCCCCGGATTGGAAAAGACGGGAGACGAGTTTACCTTAGATGAGATTTACAAAATTGCCGACTATCTTGCGAATAAAAACATGTCCACAATCGATTTCTCCGCTGCGCGTGATGTCGTAATGGCGAATAGAAGTAAAGACATGAGAATCCCAACAGCTAATGAGATGATGGCTGCGTTGGGCGATAGATCTCCTTTTGGCCCGTTTGGGGAGTCGTTGGTCGACAAGCTTAGACAAATCGAAGTACATAACTTTCCGGCACCAAACCGAGAAAAAGGACTGTTTAACTTAAAACCAACCGTTGTGTATAACTATGCAACATTACATTATCTACTATCGTATATAGCTAGTAGTCTTCTAGACAAAAACATTAGTGATTGTAGCGCGTCGTTGTTGTTTGACTATATTCTTAGTGTAGAAGAAGACAATGGGTTATTAAGCACAGGTTCGAAGACGTGAGTTATAATCTATCACTATTGAACTATCTAGATTAAGTTAAAAAACCCGTTAGAAGAAGACAATGGGGTTATTAAGCACAGGTTATGTAAGTATTTCTCATGCGAGGCGTACGCAATTAAAAACAATTCTTATGAGACTGTTCTGTTTTTGTAGCGTCTTTTCATTTTGCCAAAAACAGGTATATTGGTTACCTGTTGATAACCTTACGACTACCTTACCTCACGAGTGTGGCGAGACCAGTACTATGTGCAAAGAGAAAGCGCAAAAGGCTATCCCCGAATTATAAATATTCACGCGGTGTTGCTTCCGTGATTTTAAAGAATCAAAGAAGAACACTTATCAGGTTCAGACAACATGTTTATGAATGTCCAGGTAGTCTTCATCTTGTTGGTTTCTATTTTGATGATTTTACTGAAGAACTAATTGCTTTCGCGGAAATCAATGATAGTGTGTTTTTAAAAGATGTGTTTTATAAATGTGAATGTTATAATCCAAAGAGCTGTACCTGCACAAACTCATTTCACGTTTACCTAGAGCCGCGAGATGAGTGGGATGTGTCTGGAATATATGGCACATCTGATTTAATCCACGACCACCCTTACAACGCAGCTGGCGTTAACATTATTAAACTTTTATACCAAGTTTTTAGTGACCAAGCTATGGAGAGTCACATACTATTTCTCATGCTAGTATATCCACTATTCGTAGACGCGTTAGCAGTATACTATCTGAATCATAAAGAAAAGTTTTATGTGGAAAATCAAATAATTGATTGTGTTGAAGTTGTTGCGTCTGCGATGTGTAGATGTGCCAAACATTCTATCGACCACGTGTTATCAACAAACAGACCAGGTGTCGTTTTCCGTCCGGCTTTGTTTGGCATCCCCATAGAGATGTGTTCTTTTCGAAATTGTAAAGAACTTAGCAATTATTCACACGTTTGGTATGGACTTGCACATTCTATTATCAACTTCAAGCGCCTCACCCACGAGACTGTACTTCGTAGAAAACCTGTTCTCTACGTAGAGTCATATGATCGCGGTTTCTCAATCAGCAGTCGCAGCACGACAGTTAAGGTTGTGATCTTTGGGGAGTTGAGACAAGAAAGATTTCCGATTGAGGGTGTTGTGTTACCCTGGTAATTATGTCCTTCTCGCTATCACTTCGCGTGTCTATGTTAAACGAAATTCTAAATGCGTTGCCAATAACAGAAGTCGAAACTGGTTGCCATAGGATAACAAAGTCGTGGGTTTGTAACAATAATTTGCTGATAAGGTTGGAGAACAACGTCTTATACATTTTCTACGGCGGAGGGATAGCTTATAAGCAACCGACTATTACTGGTTGTTATTTGGTAAAAGATAAAGATGGTTGTTTAAAATTTACCGCAAATTATGAATAAATTGGCACATATCGCGTTTTGTAATAGCGTCAAACACAAAGAATCACACGAGTTGTTTATTTGCGACGATACCCACTTACTAAGAACAAAGTGGCGGGAGCTGAGATTTAATGAAAGGCTTGATGGCTTTAAAGCGACTTACGAATGTTACCTAGCGTTGTATGACAATGAAGTTTCTCGTTGGGATTTTATGGAGAAACATGTCACAACCTCCAATGGCACATACATTTATTCGCGTTACAAGAAGGGATTTGTAGAGATATTTCAACCGTTTGTTATAGGATTTACGCAATTTGAAACATATCGGATTCGACATATGCGTGAATGCAGGAATGACAAACACGAGTTGTCTACAGTAGGTTATATGTGCAACAGGAAACTATGTAAAGACAACAATGACAAGTTGAGTATGTTGTTGAGTGTTTGTCTAAACTATAAAATGCATATTCAAAACAATCCAGAATTCTTAAGAGACATGTGGAACTGGCAATTCGATGACACTATTACAGCAAAAATGTTTAACATTAGGTATCCATTAAATATGTGTGAGTGTCTGGGTTGTAAATTGAAACCACATAAAGTTTAATAAAGTTTAATAAAGTTTAATAAGTTTAAACGGTTAAAAAAAAATAAACGGTTTAAATAAACGGTTTCGAGGTTTCATTCATTCAAATGCAATACTTCAATATGGAAACACCGACGAACAACCAAAAATATCGACATTTGTCAATAAAAGAAGAGCGAAAGATGAGAGTGAATCCTAGGATACGTTTGAGATATGAACAAATCATACCCTATGAAATCACTGGAGAATTTGCGAGTTCAACCGTTGGTCGTCAAGCGTTCGACGTTGCGGCAGCGAAATGTGTTCGCCAAATTGTATCTACATACAACGTTGCGGCTGAAGAAGATATATCAAGAAGAATGGAAGAACTTAAGGTAAAATTTTTAAATTTAAAATCTAATAACTCAGGTAAAAGTTCTACGTTTACATTCAAAACATTCGCTAGTTGGGAGCGATTGTCGCGATCACGACCGACCGATGGAGATAAAATGTTTATACAATCAACAAATGAATGTCCTTCGCTTCGCAGTTTGAAATAAGCTATACTATATAAGCCACAATCATTAGAATCTATGCGTTGAATAGTTATCACGTTTCGAATTAACTGCGATCCCTTCGTGAATTCTTCCCAACCAGGTACGTTGTAGTATAACGTTTTGCTAGGATGTAACCCAAAAGAGTCAAATAGATATATTTTGGCGTCGTGTTTCTCTATAGCTATCCAGTGTCCTCTAGCTATATCTTTTTTGAAACCATAAGCTATACATGGCGGATTAATCGTATTTAACAAGTCCACATTGATATCCGTTAATTCGTAGTGTTTTAGTAAATCTTTAACACTCTCGCTGTCCATAATTTATTTTCACAAATATGTTATTCTTAACGCTGCTCCTCCATCTAGATTGCCAAAAACTACATGACCGGATTGGACACAGATTATTAACAATTCCTTCGCTGGACTTGATGCTGTCTTGAACTTGGCGTTTACTTGGATGTTATCAACTATTAAAAAGACAAAAAAAATGTTAATTTACCACTGTAAATGTTTATTTACGTTCTAAATGTTTATTTAAATTCTTCATGAATTATTCGCGTTGTAAATGTTTATTTTTAAATTCTTTCTACCTTTGGTGGGGATGTAAGCGTGAGGAGAGTCGCCTAGTGTTGTAGGGGCACTGACACCAGCAGGGAATAGGTAAACGAAATTCTTGTGGAACTCGTCACTTGGTAGACGATGGTTTTTGTCGTTGAAAACCGTCTTGACATTCTCGTAAAGTTTCACCTTGTTGCTGGATAACGTCTCAACGTCTGTCGTCTCGTTGTTGTAAGAGTAGTTAAATTGGGGGAACTCTATTTTTTGCAATTCAATGCCCTTATACCAACAAGCGTTTTTGGCAGCTGTTACAGCGGCAGTTACCACTATTAGTTTCAAATTTGATGATTTATCTCCCTGCGTAATAGCTTTGTCTGTTGACACTGTGTCTGCGTTGGAAGGGATAGGCGTGGAGTTAGCCACCAACTTGCTGTATGGGAAAGTGTATGGGCGCTCCTTCAAAATTTTCTCCAATCTCATTTGGAGATCGTTGTTTTTTATTTGCCTAGTTTCAAAATCGACTGTGATGCTTGTTATTGTGATACCATTACCAATCCCAGAATGGTGTGAAGGTGTAAAATATACAGGAGATAATTGACTTTTTCGTATTTTGAACGTGGCTTTTCCACAACCGAAAATAAGTTGCGTCGTGTTGAAAACGTTTGTGTTCTGTGTCAAATGTATTGGGTAGGAGACCGTTTCATTGGCTGTTCCAGTAGGGTATGTATCGAAGTGAATAGAACCAGGCTTAGGGGTACTCCAATCTCCACCAACGTATAACGGGTCTTTACATTCCGCAAACGTATATGACGCTACGCGGTCAACACTCAACTGGTACAAGTTTCCCATAGATTCGTCGCTATCGAGATCGTACACTTTGGCGATGTCGAGACTGGGTTTTGTTTTCCCTATGTAGTTAAGTATTTGTTTGCCTCTCTGAACTAAAGATCTGTCAACCCTGTCATCTTGTCCGATTTCTCCACGCGCAAAAGTTACAATGGTAGTAATAACCGGTTCTGTGAATAAGGTGGGGTTGATGTAATCCTTGGTGTTGGCCTTCGTAAATGTTACGTTGGCTCTCATCGTTTTAGGTATTATGTATCTTCCTTTGGGTACTTTAAATTCTACAACGTAGTCTTGGCTATCGCTGTTGATTGCACCCGTTTTCTCTGACGTCGGCAACATTGCGCTACTTTGGAAGCTAACTGCGTCAAACAACGTCGCCTCCACTTGAGAAACAGAAACACCTAGGTGTTCAGCAACGAACTGCGTGTGTGAACCAAAACACATATTGGAGTGACTATGGTACGCCATTTCTAAAAATAAAAATAAATAGCTTACTTATTTTTTCTCTTCCTTCCCCTGGTAGTTTGTCTACGTTTGCGTTTTCTTGTTACGGCTGCGGCTGCGGCTGTTGTTGCACGGGTAGTCGGTGCTGTTAATTCCCTGCCAACTATCCCTCCACCTTCGTAGTCGTCGTATTCGTCTGAGTAATCGTCATCATCGTCGGGGTTCTCTAAGACGGGAGGTTGGGTAGCGGGAGTTCCCCCGAGTTTATGACGAAGCCATTGACTAGCTCGTGATATCGCGTGTTTGCCGGTCTTAATTGCCTCTGTCGCGGCAGTCTCTTTCAATGCCTTTCCCAGATATCGACCACCGGCTATCATACTATCCGAAGCCAGCCCAAATCCAGATAGATGTTGTGCCGCTGCGTAACCTGGCGACTCTCCAAACGCTATATTCAGTACACCTAGACCCACTAAAAAAAATTAATGGATTTACCTTTAAAAAGGGTCAATAGTTGTTTTCTCGTTGTTGTAATTGGAAAGCAGAGCTTGTCGTTGTCTTCTATGAGAAGCGTCCCATTTAGCTTGCCGTAACGCGATAAAGTTTTCATGTGTTTTTTGTTTAACGTATTGGTTATGTTCTTTCTCTTTCCTCTCTCTCTCTGCCTTGTTTACATCCCCGAAAAGGATAGAGGATATACTGTCGTTAATTGCTTTGATTGCTTTGTGGGGAAAGTCGTTTTGGTGATGCCTGCTTTGTAGGGATTCAGCAAAATGTTGGAGAGCCGCCATCTAAAAAAATGGATACACTTACCTAATTTACAAACATACGAATTGATATTTCGTCCGATTCGTATTTCAAGTCGACACCATCTAGACGCACGATACGAACCACGAAAGCCCGACGTTTTTGAGGTGCCATGGGAATTAGATCCCACTCGTTAGGTGATAAGTTGACTAACCAACCGTCCGCGTCTGGGCATGGGACTGTACCAAGTGAAAACATATTCTCTTTTGTCGAAGGTAGTTGCATGTTAATTTTACCAGTGTTGATGAGATGCAATATCGCAAGTTTTGGTACTATTGGGTTTTCAGCCAAAATACAGTGAAACTTTGGAATAGCCGACAAAGCCCAGAAATCACATGGTTTTACAATGAGATCACCAGGCTGTACCCCATCAGCCTGGGTATACTCTAATACATTTTTGTTGCCTTTATACGTCCACCCTAATATCATATCACCTGTATCGTTTGCCACATAGTTTGCGTCAATAGGTGGACAAGATAGTAATTTAACTATCGGTCCCTTAACCAAAATGGCTAGAGGCCCTTGATTGGACGTGTTGGATGGGAACAACCCCGAATTTTGCACAGCGACAATAGTAGAGTAATGCTTGTCTGGGTTGCTTTGGTAAGAGAATTTTATGTTTCGGGCAGTATTTAGTCTTTCTATGGCTGATAAAGCGTCAATCGTTGATAAACAATCGTATGTTGGAAGGGCAAGTTCACTACATGTCAAATCGTTAATGTTTGCCATGTACATTTTGCTGTCGGTGAATATTTTAGTTGGGAAAGCCACGACCCTTCCGCTGCTTGTCATAGAGCATATTGCTGTCTCAGATATCAGTATATCATTCCCAAATTCAAGTTTGTATTCTCCGGGGTTGTCTGTCTTACAATCTTTAGTATTCCAAATATACACAGACACTAGAAAAAAACATACCTTTAGTTAATTTGTCGCGTAGTCCTGAATTCTTACCCGTGTTGGGTAAGTCAGCCTTACTGAAAAACCTGTGCCGGTAACTACACTGCCAGCGTCGATAGGGAATGTTGTAGGACAAGCTGTCCCTTTTAGTGTCGCTGCGCCAGATACGATGTTGCATATACCATCTGCTAGAGAAACTACGTTGCCTACGTTTTCTACGTTTATCACAAACTCGCTCATACTTACTGTTGGTTATGAGAATTTGTCTTGTTAGCTTGAAAATAATGGCTGACTGAGGGATTTATTGCATGCAAATCTAAACCATGCACGTCATAAAATAAACTCAGGTCAGCACAAAGCACAAAGTGAAACAGAGAGAATGTTGTCCTGCGCGTTTTGCGATAAAAGGTATAAAACGGAGGCTGGTTTTTTAAATCATCTAAGAAACAAACACCCTTTAGAAGCGATAAAGGCAGGTGTACCTCTCAAGGCCGGTTCGATAGAAGGTGACTATAAAAACCAGTGGTTATATTCGCAATACGGCGGCGGCGCTGTTGGTAAACGAAGTCCGAGGGGAGGTGGTATTCATAAAGTTAGCGGTGGAAGAATACAAAAAAATAAGACACTTTCAGACTACAAACATTTGGGCGATGTTATAAACGACCCCGGAAATCACTTCATTCCAAAGCTATACAACCTTGGAGAATTGACGAGTTCAACCGTTGGTCACGGTCATAACCCGTTTGAAGAAGCGTTGGATAGAATTAACAGAGTCATTTACGTTAAACCGGCAGCGAGAGCCGTTAGCCAAATTCTATCTCGACACGACGTTGCGGTGGATCCAGAAACTGCGGAAGTGCTAGATCACTACGCAAAGGGTGGTTTTATCAGCGCTGCTGTTATCCCAGCGGCCAAGTTTTTAGTACCGATTATCGCCAGTGAGGTGGCTATACCACTCGCGAAGAAAATATACGAAAAACTGAGTGGTGGGAGTATCCAGCAGGTATATAGCGACTTCGCGATAGGACAACAACACAACATCAGAGAATTGCTGCAATTTTGAAGATGGAGTACGAAACGAAAAACAACACTAGTATATGGAGATCTCCTTTAACTCGTTCAAATATGACTTTCCCTGTAGAAGGTTACAACACAGACATACAACATGAAATGGATTACTCCGAATTTGTAGAGAAATATGGTCTATCTATCGTCGACACGGATCCTAAGGCAGTAAATAAGGTTATCGATGGTTTTGATGCAAGTAGTAGATCTGCATCGGCAAGAGAACAGTTGACAGTGTCATCTTTTCATCTTTGGAAAAAAATCCCTGCTAATAACTTTGGTCATGCCGTCATCAGAGACACTCTAAAAGACGATTCTCTAAAAAACGCGCATAGCTACTCGATGTACAATTTACCACCAAACACACCTAAAAAAGTTGGAGAAACTATTCTACTATCCGTAGACGGAACTCATCTGCCTCCGGTATCGTCATATTGGTGCTCGGCAAGCGCTAGGTACAATTATCGATGCACTGGCGGAAAACAGTCATGGGATGACTCTAGCGTGGTAAGTATTTTTACTTGAGATGACCAATACAGTCACCAGGTCGTTATCGTCATCCACTCAAACTGCCATAGTTTGAATTGATGACTAACAACGACTTGATGATCACACTGGTGATTTTGTTGGTTTTCGTTTTTATTTATATATCTTATAAACTAGGATTTATCTTATGGGTCTGTTACTTGTGCGCATGCGTATGTTAACCACAATATCTTTGTATAAAATTGGTCTTAACTAACCGTTTAAACCCGTACTCATCATGTCAGACTGCGAAGTATTTCAAACGAATACTTCGTTGATGACACACTTTGAATAAATATTTGTGTAAAATTTGAATAAATATTTGACCATTTCGAACACAATGTTTCTCAGGATTCCGAATAACGATTCCCAAGATTGCACGCGATATTTTGTATCGCTGACAATCTCAGGACTAGTTATAAGGAATACCCGAAACAAACTTTGTTATCGCAATGGTGACTAAAACAATGAACCTAAACAATTAATAGGGTAATGCATACGGGAAATATTACGGGACCCGTGCGCGCGCAATTTTTAATTCTCAAGTTTTATTTCCTAGCTAGACAAATCTTGGTTTCCTCCTCCTTCAGACGCATTTGCGAATCCGGGAATGGGATACGGAGTTGCACCATGGTACGTAGAAGGTGACGTATCGTTAGCTGGCGACACCAACACTGCAACCTCAAACGGCTCTTGGGGAAACAAATCAACACATGGTTACCCTACTGTAAAGGTAAACTGTCCCACAATAAAATTTGTAACAAAAATATCTACTGCAATATTTTCTTTTTCTTCTGATTCCATCTCGTTTCAACTTTTGAAACAAGTTGGAAGTAGAAGAAGAGGTTTTTAATGCAGTCCAACATCATCAAAATCAAATAAAACGTTTTTTTTTAGGATTTCGCAAAGAAAGGTTTCTATATTGACAAAAATCTGCACGACAAACTAAAGAATCGCTGGAGACCGATGTCAAGGTGGTCGGGGGGAAGTAAATCTTTATACAATGATTGGCTAAAAAGATTAAACACCGTCTCATGGTGGGTAGGAGACGGTCAGGGCTGGGGAGACATGATAAAGAAAACAGCGCCTAAATTTGGAAGTAACGATTACGTACACGTATTTCAACATTTTCTCAAACCAACAGAGTTGGAGAAACATCTTATGGACACGATAAACGTGAAATGCGAGAAGTGGCTTGACGAATACGTAAAAAAGATAGATGGGTTTACACACCGTGAAACGATAATATCTTTGGTGGACGAATTTACCGCGAGTAAACCGGATTTCATGTTAAATAGTTATTTTCTAGCGTTCTTAGATCACGCCAGAGACAAACTTATCAGTTTTTGTCCTAAGTATCTACTGTGGGTATACAGTTCAGAAGAGTTGGTCGTCGATATCACAACCATGTCGAATTCTGATAGATATTCGGCACCTATGAGTAATTGGGGATTGATAAACGATCTTTACACTGAATGTAAGTTTGTTTTTTATTTTCTCTCCTTTTCAGCTATTCGTTGGAATAAAATGAATAAATACCAGAAGATTCTCAGACGATTGGGGCGCACGAACGAAAAATTAACCTTTTTTTTCTTTTTTCTTGTTTTGTCTTTTCTTAGACACGAAAGGCAACTCGCTTTTTCCCAACACCGTCACGAAAACTCGCTCCACAAAACATCCATACAAACGCCAATATATTTTGCGTGTAATTAGCACTCAGAGACCAATAAGGGAGGACAAGTTTCTAGCCGTGTGTGATGGAGAGGCAACGAATCGATCGTCTGTACAAGGTGGGTTGATACCATATCGTTTGGTAAACACCCAATTCAACCTCGAAGAAACAAGGAAACTTTACAGACGTATCTTATGCGAGTACAACGATTGTGTTTACGAATGCTGTCGTGTGTTAGCTGGAAGCATCATGAATGATCAAGAATTTTTGTCTTACTTACGCAGAACTACATCACTTGTCAGAAGTGCGAAAAGTATAGCAGGAATGACAGACGTATCCTTGGTCGCGGCGTGGAAAGGAATGTCAAACATCGACAAGAAAAGTATTGTTATTGCAATAACACCAGCATCTGATGTAGATACAATCACGAAGCATAAGCTACCAAAATTGGTGGAGCTAAAAAAATTTCTCACTAACGGTTACAAACCTAAAGATGTTGTGTTAAAGAAAGTAACCGCTGCACAATTTAAAAACAAAATTGAAGAATTGTTTGTTGGTGGGGGAGTTAGAGAAATTGGGAACTTTAACACCTTTAGCTCTAACGAGCCACCACCACCACCTACCCCAAACCCGGACAGGGATCTCAGCGCTAAAACAAACGAAACATACTATCTAAAAAACTGTAAATATGTAGTTTTAATGAAAGACGCTAATGTTAATATAACTAGAGGTAATATAAACGGGTACCCTACTGTTTTCACTTGCAACGCTGGGGACGTGTTAAAAGCAAGCGGCGAAGTATTTGATATTAAAATCTGGTATTGAGATCAGTTGCCTACGTCTACATTTACTTTTTGAATTACAATCAAATCCAAGTTGAATACTTATTTTTCTCTTCTTCTTCTTAGTGAACATCGTCGGGGGTTTCCTAGAGGGTGACTTAAGACGCAAGCCAAACTTCGATCCGTCGTCAGCTTTACGGAAAAGAGCTGAAAAATTATACGTGGATATGTTGGAAACATATTCATCATTGCCGAATGATATGCAAGTTAGCATGCGAGACGATATCGACGCTACACAATCTTTGTATATAGATCAGGGTGTTGGCTCTATGAAATCATTGACTAGAATGATAACAATAATGAAAAAATTGAAAGCGCATCACCCAACGACACCAAATATTGGGTCACTCCCAACCAATGAGGAAATCCGTGCTAAAGACGTGTTTACCTGGATGAATGATCACCCAACCAATGGGTGCATGAGGATTTTGGTGAGGATGGTCCTAGGCTTACCTCCCACCGACAAGTTCTCCCCTCCCTTGAGGATTTTGGGGAGTCTTGGGACCATAGTCTTACCTCCTACCGACAAGGTCTCCCCTCCCTTGAGGATTTTGGGGAGGATGGTGACAACACTGCCTCAAACTCCAGCTCGGTCCCAACCCTTGGTCCTTTCCGAAGCCAACCAACCCTTGGTCCTTTCCGAAGCCAATACACACCACAAGCAATGAAACATAGCACCCCTTACAGCGACACAGCTTCATCTTTCCAAAAATTACGGGACTATTTGGATGGTATTGAGGAATCAAAGCTAGAAACCCCTCAAATCGATAGTGCGTATCACACTTTTTTGGGGGAATTTTCTCATAATGATGAATATTAATGCAACGCAAAAACCAGAAGTAACAGAACTTATTAACAGGATTTATTTTAACAGGAATATTAAAAGAGATTGGCTATTTTTATTTACAGGTTAATCATGATGATAATACGACAATCATTGTCAAAAACCAATTTGGTAAATCCCTGTAGGAATCGGTCCACAGACGTGAGTCTGTGTCTAAGGGACGTTTAGCAGGCCATCCTAATTTTCTTCTTAATTCCCCACAATCCTCTTGTTTGTTTTTTTCGTCTTCGATCAGCGATTTTACCATTTCTCTACGTTCATTCAAATCATCGGTGTTTTCATATCCCAGCTGCATCATAGTAATGGTATCAATGGTATCAAGTCTACTTAACGCACCATCCAAGTCCATAACAATTTCCGGCTCATCTTGTTCACGATTTGACTCGTCGTTGGGGATTTCCAAAAGTTCGTGTATGTGCTTTTCTCTGAGGTAGTTTTGCACCACACCATATTGAATATCGCCTAACTCTTGTTGGCTTTCGTACATCCTTAGAGGGTCGCGACTAACCAACTTCGCTAACTTCTCGGTGTCTAACAAGGGTGTCCACAAATATGTATAAAGTCTAGAAAACGTTAAATATTATTTAGTTACTCGTTTTTTGTTTTTTTAGTTATCTCCAAACCAAAAACAACAATCACCCCGATCTCGATAACTTTTCTTTAACGGGGAAGTTGTTGTGTTCAGTATAGGAGAATAATTATTTTTTGTTTAATATTTTATTTTAACAAGTCAAACCCTTTACAAAAGTGGGGGGATTGAGATAGTTGCGCGCGCAGGACTTACGATTTCAGTGGTCTTTCGTATTCTACGGGTCGGCAAAGCAATTTATCGTACCAAAACGAACGGGGTTGTGCGTTGTTATGCTGTTTCGATTCTTTATCCCACAAAGCCCTAAAAAAGCACAAAAACTTTTCAACATGGTTACACTCGATTCGTGGGTAAAACATATTCCTCATCATTTCCGCAATCTCAACACAATAGAGTTGCATCAAGAAGACGAAAATGATGATGAACACGATTACCCTAAATTGGGTCAAAGGAAATTATATATCTAAATAGTAAAGGTGGAAGTGGCATACATGTGGGAGTTCATTGACACAAGCGCATGCGCGCGCTTAAATAAAAAATTGTGTTTTTATCTGCAGATAAAACACAGTTTCACGCCTTACACATTTGATGGATAAAAAAAACTACTGTAACAACAATAGTTTTTTTCCCACCAAATGGTGAAGAACATGAAACTGTGCGTTCAATCTGCAGATGGATGACAAATAATTATTAAATATTTGAAGGTGAGAGGGGGTAGAATATGTTGTGGGAGGAATGCGCACGCACGTATTTAATTCATGTGGGAAGGATGTGGTTTTGAATATTATTTCTTTCCCTTTCAACCGCTGAAAATATATCGGTTCCCCTTTCTGTCGGTAACAGAAAAAGAAAACAGACATATTTTCACCAGTCCAAAAGGACACAATATTGGGCGCGCGCACACACATATCATCTGGTTAATTGTGTTAAAACATTGTGGGATTGTTGCGCCATGGGGTGTGTGCGGTATTTTTTTTTTATTAGTTACCTGTCATCTTCTTCGATGATACATTTTAGGACTCCTGTGGATCCAGCGGAAGTCCATCCTGCCTGGTTTGCATTTGGATTATAGTCGAAACACGCAACCATCAAACCAGCGAAAGCTAATTTCATTTCCAGGGGTATTTTTCCATTATGGAAAATAATAGTAGTGGGATGGGAAAACGTGTACCACTTTCCACGGCTTTTCAACTCTTTGAAAAGGGGTGACTGCAACTTCGCTTTATCTTCGTTGGTGGTGATAAAGTAACCGACCGGTTTTGTGTTTGTTTGTGGATGACCGTATTTCCTAGCCCCTATTAAGCTCTCACCTTCTAAAAGGTTTCGATTATCAGATAGAAAATGAAATATATTTAGGGATGCGTCGTTACAGATTGCTACATCGTAGCCATTAGTGTACGCAGCCAATTGCTCTGCAGACAAGAAGTCACTGGTAAAAGAAAACGCATTCACACATCTCGCAAGCAGAGTGCTTAAAAGGCTTTTTCCAGAACCACAACAACCATGGATAACAACGATGTTTTCTCTGTTGTTTTTTCGCATCAACAAGGCCGCCATTAGATAACGAAAAAAAATGATGTAACTATAACCGTTTTTTTTAAATATTTCACGTAGTTTTTTAGCCCACATTACAATATTTTTAGCTTTGAATATTGAAGCCGAGTCGTCGTCGCCTGATAAGTTTGTCTTAGCGTAGACATCCAAATCTCTATCTAAGCCAGAAACACGTACTAGTAAATCGTACCAAGTACGAACTTTCTCATAACAGTCAGGACTCTTACTGTTACCCAATCGCATGCTATTAGCCCATTCTGCAGCGTCACTCAATATCTTAAGGTTGTTCTCCTTCGTATGCCATAAGACCTTATAATGCCCTTCTAAGTTATGATATGTTGGGTTATCGTTAATAAACTTAAACACAGCCCCCCTGTCATATAAACCTTGCAATTGACATAAACGCCGCCAAAAAAAATGATCGACTTTCAGTCGCAAATGACTAATATCGTAGCTACCTATTACAACCTTAGCCACTTTTTCAACGAAATTATACATAGATGTGATATTTATCACAGTGTGAGACTTCATAAATTCCGGCAATTTCGGGATTTTTTTTTAACGTATGCAAAAACAACGATGCCACAAAAATTATCCAAGCAAAGAAGATACACCGCCTCAAACCTAGTTTTGAGGGTTTTAATTACATCGTCGACTTCCATCGCACCACAAACTAATGATTTGAAGGTGAGAGTAAATACGGCGGCTTTTTCACTCGACCCTGTACCACGTGAGCAATGATCGAGTCTAAAAATAGAAATGGCGCCAATTTCAAAATTATTAGAATTTACCTTACACCCCCCGGTTTGAAGGTTTTACTTACGAGTTTGGTATTTCATCTTCATCTTTGTAATTGGCCTCAACAGACAGTACAAAAGATGGTGTCAATTCTGTAGTCATCGCGTTTAACATAGGATAAGGATAATTTTGACTACACCAACAAATAGCCTCGGTGTGTGTCATCCCATCCACTTCTGGCGGTAATGCATCTCCAAGATAACCATGATCACTAACAACCCACTTTCTATTTGTAACGAGGATAAATTCTCGAATTGATATTGTTTGCTCGGCTACCAACGAATCGTACAACTCGCGTTGAAGTGGTGTCAGACATTCTATCGAGCTTGGGTAACTGTAACCTGTAAGGTCAGCCACACTAGACCTCCGCATTGGTTCTGGTAGGTTTGTCGCGTCAAAGCCTTCGTTAAAGCCTTCCTCACCTTCCTCCTCATGAATACTGTCGACTTCGTGATCACTCAAATCGTTTAAGATATTGTCAACATTCACTTCTTCAACAACCACATCCTCCCCTAGGTCATCAATATTATCCACACTAGCGTAAAACGACACATCGTCGCTTTCAGTCAATCCGTTGTCGCTAATAAAAGTAGAAATTTACGTTTAAAATAATTTAAATTCATTTAAAATCATTTGTATTTTTGTACATATACATACATGAAAGCCCTATCAGAGGCTGTCTCTGAAACATCGTCAGGTAGGTCGCCCTCATCTGTTTGGTAATCGTCTTCTGCTTCGTCTAGGACGAACTTACGCTTACTCATGCCTAACAGAATGTTGAATTTCAAACTTTCCCCCCAAAATATTGGACACGGAATGTGATTAAAAAGTTAATTTTTAATCGATTAAAATATTGTTGTATGTACACGCGAATTGTAGCAAGTCAGTGATTTCCGTCACTGTCGGTCCTTGTCGGTCCTTGGCTTTACACAACAGGTCAATCTGTTTCGCTAAAAAGTCTACAACTGGTTGTTTGAAATAACTGTCACACCACCATCGGTCACATTCACTGCTATCGATACGCCGGCGTTTAAAGCTGCTTTCACGAACCGCGACGCGTACTTCATCTTCCGTCTTCTTCTCCACTTTTCCAACAGGCTCTCCCGAAACGATTTCTCCGAAAGATAACTGAATATCAGGGCTTCCATCACGAATTGAATCGCAGCTACACTAACGATAAATTAGACTTAGTAAGGAATTATGGGGTAATTTCTATAGAAGTAGATATAAACACTTACGCAGGTAGAACAACATTCGAAGCTACCCCAGCAATCACACTCGCCGCCGCATCAACTTCGTCTTTCTTTTCAATTTCAACTTCATTTTTCGTGTTATTGTCGAATAGGTGTTTTATACGCGGATGGCGTTCTAACAACTGAACGAGTTCTTTTACCGAGGCATCGTCAAATTTACTCGGTGAAGTATTATTATCCTCTAAACAGTGAGTATCCGACGTTTTTCCCATCGCCAGACCTGTGATATACCGCTTGTCGCTTGAACTTGAATTTTGGAGTGTCTTGTTTCAACTGTCAAAGTTACCTCTATTTGAAATATATGCTTACACCGGTGTCTTGTTACCCCCACTATATATACTTTTACTTCCTCTTTCAAAAGTAAAATATATATAAAGTAGTGTTTCGGGGGGGGTATAACCCTATATCGTATCGTATATCATAGTATACCCCACCCCGTAAAGCATATATTTCAAATAGAGGTTGAAGATAGCGAAAGTAACTTTTACAGTATGAAACAAGACACCCCCCAAAATTCAAGTTCAAGCGCCAAGCGGTATATTTTCACAGATGGCCAACCGAAGGAAAACGACGCACAAACCGAAAAGGAAGGCTGAAGAAACGACTAAGCGGCGGCGTTTCAAACCAGGAACAGTCGCACTAAGGGAGATTAAGTTTTATCAGAAGACGACTAACAACCTGATACCGCTTGCTTCATTTTCTCGTCTCGTTAAAGAAATCATTCAGAATGTTTCGCTAGACTTGCGCTGCCAGATAAGCGCTGTGGAAGCTCTTCGCGAAGCGTGCGAAAAATATATCGTCTCATATTTTGAATTTTTAAACGACGCGGCGATACATTGTGATAGAGTTACTGTTATGGCGAGGGATGCGAAGTTGGTCAACCGAATCGGTAATGTTGAAACTCACCAATATTCTCCGTCATTTTATCGTCCGCGTTTGCCCAGCAGCCAGCCTACCCAGCAACCTACGAAGCCGACTAAATATTGGGTGGACGCGTCCATCCCCGGATTGGAAAAGACGGGAGACGAGTTTACCTTAGATGAGATTTACAAAATTGCCGACTATCTTGCGAATAAAAACATGTCCACAATCGATTTCTCCGCTGCGCGTGATGTCGTAATGGCGAATAGAAGTAAAGACATGAGAATCCCAACAGCTAATGAGATGATGGCTGCGTTGGGCGATAGATCTCCTTTTGGCCCGTTTGGGGAGTCGTTGGTCGACAAGCTTAGACAAATCGAAGTACATAACTTTCCGGCACCAAACCGAGAAAAAGGACTGTTTAACTTAAAACCAACCGTTGTGTATAACTATGCAACATTACATTATCTACTATCGTATATAGCTAGTAGTCTTCTAGACAAAAACATTAGTGATTGTAGCGCGTCGTTGTTGTTTGACTATATTCTTAGTGTAGAAGAAGACAATGGGGTTATTAAGCACAGGTTCGAAGACGTGAGTTATAATCTATCACTATTGAACCCCCCCGTCTCAGATTAAGTTAAAGAAATCCCGCCTTGAAGGATGGACTATTATTTAATCGCTGCGTTATGTAAGTATTTCTCATGGCGAGGCGTACGCAATTAAAAACAATTCTTATGAGACTGTTCTGTTTTTGTAGCGTCTTTTCATTTTGCCAAAAACAGGTATATTGGTTACCTGTTGATAACCTTACGACTACCTTACCTCACGAGTGTGGCGAGACCAGTACTATGTGCAAAGAGAAAGCGCAAAAGGCTATCCCCGAATTATAAATATTCACGCGGTGTTGCTTCCGTGATTTTAAAGAATCAAAGAAGAACACTTATCAGGTTCAGACAACATGTTTATGAATGTCCAGGTAGTCTTCATCTTGTTGGTTTCTATTTTGATGATTTTACTGAAGAACTAATTGCTTTCGCGGAAATCAATGATAGTGTGTTTTTAAAAGATGTGTTTTATAAATGTGAATGTTATAATCCAAAGAGCTGTACCTGCACAAACTCATTTCACGTTTACCTAGAGCCGCGAGATGAGTGGGATGTGTCTGGAATATATGGCACATCTGATTTAATCCACGACCACCCTTACAACGCAGCTGGCGTTAACATTATTAAACTTTTATACCAAGTTTTTAGTGACCAAGCTATGGAGAGTCACATACTATTTCTCATGCTAGTATATCCACTATTCGTAGACGCGTTAGCAGTATACTATCTGAATCATAAAGAAAAGTTTTATGTGGAAAATCAAATAATTGATTGTGTTGAAGTTGTTGCGTCTGCGATGTGTAGATGTGCCAAACATTCTATCGACCACGTGTTATCAACAAACAGACCAGGTGTCGTTTTCCGTCCGGCTTTGTTTGGCATCCCCATAGAGATGTGTTCTTTTCGAAATTGTAAAGAACTTAGCAATTATTCACACGTTTGGTATGGACTTGCACATTCTATTATCAACTTCAAGCGCCTCACCCACGAGACTGTACTTCGTAGAAAACCTGTTCTCTACGTAGAGTCATATGATCGCGGTTTCTCAATCAGCAGTCGCAGCACGACAGTTAAGGTTGTGATCTTTGGGGAGTTGAGACAAGAAAGATTTCCGATTGAGGGTGTTGTGTTACCCTGGTAATTATGTCCTTCTCGCTATCACTTCGCGTGTCTATGTTAAACGAAATTCTAAATGCGTTGCCAATAACAGAAGTCGAAACTGGTTGCCATAGGATAACAAAGTCGTGGGTTTGTAACAATAATTTGCTGATAAGGTTGGAGAACAACGTCTTATACATTTTCTACGGCGGAGGGATAGCTTATAAGCAACCGACTATTACTGGTTGTTATTTGGTAAAAGATAAAGATGGTTGTTTAAAATTTACCGCAAATTATGAATAAATTGGCACATATCGCGTTTTGTAATAGCGTCAAACACAAAGAATCACACGAGTTGTTTATTTGCGACGATACCCACTTACTAAGAACAAAGTGGCGGGAGCTGAGATTTAATGAAAGGCTTGATGGCTTTAAAGCGACTTACGAATGTTACCTAGCGTTGTATGACAATGAAGTTTCTCGTTGGGATTTTATGGAGAAACATGTCACAACCTCCAATGGCACATACATTTATTCGCGTTACAAGAAGGGATTTGTAGAGATATTTCAACCGTTTGTTATAGGATTTACGCAATTTGAAACATATCGGATTCGACATATGCGTGAATGCAGGAATGACAAACACGAGTTGTCTACAGTAGGTTATATGTGCAACAGGAAACTATGTAAAGACAACAATGACAAGTTGAGTATGTTGTTGAGTGTTTGTCTAAACTATAAAATGCATATTCAAAACAATCCAGAATTCTTAAGAGACATGTGGAACTGGCAATTCGATGACACTATTACAGCAAAAATGTTTAACATTAGGTATCCATTAAATATGTGTGAGTGTCTGGGTTGTAAATTGAAACCACATAAAGTTTAATAAAGTTTAATAAAGTTTAATAAGTTTAAACGGTTAAAAAAAAATAAACGGTTTAAATAAACGGTTTCGAGGTTTCATTCATTCAAATGCAATACTTCAATATGGAAACACCGACGAACAACCAAAAATATCGACATTTGTCAATAAAAGAAGAGCGAAAGATGAGAGTGAATCCTAGGATACGTTTGAGATATGAACAAATCATACCCTATGAAATCACTGGAGAATTTGCGAGTTCAACCGTTGGTCGTCAAGCGTTCGACGTTGCGGCAGCGAAATGTGTTCGCCAAATTGTATCTACATACAACGTTGCGGCTGAAGAAGATATATCAAGAAGAATGGAAGAACTTAAGGTAAAATTTTTAATTTAAAATCTAATAACTCAGGTAAAAGTTCTACGTTTACATTCAAAACATTCGCTAGTTGGGAGCGATTGTCGCGATCACGACCGACCGATGGAGATAAAATGTTTATACAATCAACAAATGAATGTCCTTCGCTTCGCAGTTTGAAATAAGCTATACTATATAAGCCACAATCATTAGAATCTATGCGTTGAATAGTTATCACGTTTCGAATTAACTGCGATCCCTTCGTGAATTCTTCCCAACCAGGTACGTTGTAGTATAACGTTTTGCTAGGATGTAACCCAAAAGAGTCAAATAGATATATTTTGGCGTCGTGTTTCTCTATAGCTATCCAGTGTCCTCTAGCTATATCTTTTTTGAAACCATAAGCTATACATGGCGGATTAATCGTATTTAACAAGTCCACATTGATATCCGTTAATTCGTAGTGTTTTAGTAAATCTTTAACACTCTCGCTGTCCATAATTTATTTTCACAAATATGTTATTCTTAACGCTGCTCCTCCATCTAGATTGCCAAAAACTACATGACCGGATTGGACACAGATTATTAACAATTCCTTCGCTGGACTTGATGCTGTCTTGAACTTGGCGTTTACTTGGATGTTATCAACTATTAAAAAGACAAAAAAAATGTTAATTTACCACTGTAAATGTTTATTTACGTTCTAAATGTTTATTTAAATTCTTCATGAATTATTCGCGTTGTAAATGTTTATTTTTAAATTCTTTCTACCTTTGGTGGGGATGTAAGCGTGAGGAGAGTCGCCTAGTGTTGTAGGGGCACTGACACCAGCAGGGAATAGGTAAACGAAATTCTTGTGGAACTCGTCACTTGGTAGACGATGGTTTTTGTCGTTGAAAACCGTCTTGACATTCTCGTAAAGTTTCACCTTGTTGCTGGATAACGTCTCAACGTCTGTCGTCTCGTTGTTGTAAGAGTAGTTAAATTGGGGGAACTCTATTTTTTGCAATTCAATGCCCTTATACCAACAAGCGTTTTTGGCAGCAGTTACAGCGGCAGTTACCACTATTAGTTTCAAATTTGATGATTTATCTCCCTGCGTAATAGCTTTGTCTGTTGACACTGTGTCTGCGTTGGAAGGGATAGGCGTGGAGTTAGCCACCAACTTGCTGTATGGGAAAGTGTATGGGCGCTCCTTCAAAATTTTCTCCAATCTCATTTGGAGATCGTTGTTTTTTATTTGCCTAGTTTCAAAATCGACTGTGATGCTTGTTATTGTGATACCATTACCAATCCCAGAATGGTGTGAAGGTGTAAAATATACAGGAGATAATTGACTTTTTCGTATTTTGAACGTGGCTTTTCCACAACCGAAAATAAGTTGCGTCGTGTTGAAAACGTTTGTGTTCTGTGTCAAATGTATTGGGTAGGAGACCGTTTCATTGGCTGTTCCAGTAGGGTATGTATCGAAGTGAATAGAACCAGGCTTAGGGGTACTCCAATCTCCACCAACGTATAACGGGTCTTTACATTCCGCAAACGTATATGACGCTACGCGGTCAACACTCAACTGGTACAAGTTTCCCATAGATTCGTCGCTATCGAGATCGTACACTTTGGCGATGTCGAGACTGGGTTTTGTTTTCCCTATGTAGTTAAGTATTTGTTTGCCTCTCTGAACTAAAGATCTGTCAACCCTGTCATCTTGTCCGATTTCTCCACGCGCAAAAGTTACAATGGTAGTAATAACCGGTTCTGTGAATAAGGTGGGGTTGATGTAATCCTTGGTGTTGGCCTTCGTAAATGTTACGTTGGCTCTCATCGTTTTAGGTATTATGTATCTTCCTTTGGGTACTTTAAATTCTACAACGTAGTCTTGGCTATCGCTGTTGATTGCACCCGTTTTCTCTGACGTCGGCAACATTGCGCTACTTTGGAAGCTAACTGCGTCAAACAACGTCGCCTCCACTTGAGAAACAGAAACACCTAGGTGTTCAGCAACGAACTGCGTGTGTGAACCAAAACACATATTGGAGTGACTATGGTACGCCATTTCTAAAAATAAAAATAAATAGCTTACTTATTTTTTCTCTTCCTTCCCCTGGTAGTTTGTCTACGTTTGCGTTTTCTTGTTACGGCTGCGGCTGCGGGTGCGGCTGTTGTTGCACGGGTAGTCGGCGCTGTTAATTCCCTGCCAACTATCCCTCCACCTTCGTAGTCGTCGTATTCGTCTGAGTAATCGTCATCATCGTCGGGGTTCTCTAAGACGCGAGGTTGGGTAGCGGGAGTTCCCCCGAGTTTATGACGAAGCCATTGACTAGCTCGTGATATCGCGTGTTTGCCGGTCTTAATTGCCTCTGTCGCGGCAGTCTCTTTCAATGCCTTTCCCAGATATCGACCACCGGCTATCATACTATCCGAAGCCAGCCCAAATCCAGATAGATGTTGTGCCGCTGCGTAACCTGGCGACTCTCCAAACGCTATATTCAGTACACCTAGACCCACTAAAAAAAATTAATGGATTTACCTTTAAAAAGGGTCAATAGTTGTTTTCTCGTTGTTGTAATTGGAAAGCAGAGCTTGTCGTTGTCTTCTATGAGAAGCGTCCCATTTAGCTTGCCGTAACGCGATAAAGTTTTCATGTGTTTTTTGTTTAACGTATTGGTTATGTTCTTTCTCTTTCCTCTCTCTCTCTGCCTTGTTTACATCCCCGAAAAGGATAGAGGATATACTGTCGTTAATTGCTTTGATTGCTTTGTGGGGAAAGTCGTTTTGGTGATGCCTGCTTTGTAGGGATTCAGCAAAATGTTGGAGAGCCGCCATCTAAAAAAATGGATACACTTACCTAATTTACAAACATACGAATTGATATTTCGTCCGATTCGTATTTCAAGTCGACACCATCTAGACGCACGATACGAACCACGAAAGCCCGACGTTTTTGAGGTGCCATGGGAATTAGATCCCACTCGTTAGGTGATAAGTTGACTAACCAACCGTCCGCGTCTGGGCATGGGACTGTACCAAGTGAAAACATATTCTCTTTTGTCGAAGGTAGTTGCATGTTAATTTTACCAGTGTTGATGAGACGCAATATCGCAAGTTTTGGTACTATTGGGTTTTCAGCCAAAATACAGTGAAACTTTGGAATAGCCGACAAAGCCCAGAAATCACATGGTTTTACAATGAGATCACCAGGCTGTACCCCATCAGCCTGGGTATACTCTAATACATTTTTGTTGCCTTTATACGTCCACCCTAATATCATATCACCTGTATCGTTTGCCACATAGTTTGCGTCAATAGGTGGACAAGATAGTAATTTAACTATCGGTCCCTTAACCAAAATGGCTAGAGGCCCTTGATTGGACGTGTTGGATGGGAACAACCCCGAATTTTGCACAGCGACAATAGTAGAGTAATGCTTGTCTGGGTTGCTTTGGTAAGAGAATTTTATGTTTCGGGCAGTATTTAGTCTTTCTATGGCTGATAAAGCGTCAATCGTTGATAAACAATCGTATGTTGGAAGGGCAAGTTCACTACATGTCAAATCGTTAATGTTTGCCATGTACATTTTGCTGTCGGTGAATATTTTAGTTGGGAAAGCCACGACCCTTCCGCTGCTTGTCATAGAGCATATTGCTGTCTCAGATATCAGTATATCATTCCCAAATTCAAGTTTGTATTCTCCGGGGTTGTCTGTCTTACAATCTTTAGTATTCCAAATATACACAGACACTAGAAAAAAACATACCTTTAGTTAATTTGTCGCGTAGTCCTGAATTCTTACCCGTGTTGGGTAAGTCAGCCTTACTGAAAAACCTGTGCCGGTAACTACACTGCCAGCGTCGATAGGGAATGTTGTAGGACAAGCTGTCCCTTTTAGTGTCGCTGCGCCAGATACGATGTTGCATATACCATCTGCTAGAGAAACTACGTTGCCTACGTTTTCTACGTTTATCACAAACTCGCTCATACTTACTGTTGGTTATGAGAATTTGTCTTGTTAGCTTGAAAATAATGGCTGACTGAGGGATTTATTGCATGCAAATCTAAACCATGCACGTCATAAAATAAACTCAGGTCAGCACAAAGCACAAAGTGAAACAGAGAGAATGTTGTCCTGCGCGTTTTGCGATAAAAGGTATAAAACGGAGGCTGGTTTTTTAAATCATCTAAGAAACAAACACCCTTTAGAAGCGATAAAGGCAGGTGTACCTCTCAAGGCCGGTTCGATAGAAGGTGACTATAAAAACCAGTGGTTATATTCGCAATACGGCGGCGGCGCTGTTGGTAAACGAAGTCCGAGGGGAGGTGGTATTCATAAAGTTAGCGGTGGAAGAATACAAAAAAATAAGACACTTTCAGACTACAAACATTTGGGCGATGTTATAAACGACCCCGGAAATCACTTCATTCCAAAGCTATACAACCTTGGAGAATTGACGAGTTCAACCGTTGGTCACGGTCATAACCCGTTTGAAGAAGCGTTGGATAGAATTAACAGAGTCATTTACGTTAAACCGGCAGCGAGAGCCGTTAGCCAAATTCTATCTCGACACGACGTTGCGGTGGATCCAGAAACTGCGGAAGTGCTAGATCACTACGCAAAGGGTGGTTTTATCAGCGCTGCTGTTATCCCAGCGGCCAAGTTTTTAGTACCGATTATCGCCAGTGAGGTGGCTATACCACTCGCGAAGAAAATATACGAAAAACTGAGTGGTGGGAGTATCCAGCAGGTATATAGCGACTTCGCGATAGGACAACAACACAACATCAGAGAATTGCTGCAATTTTGAAGATGGAGTACGAAACGAAAAACAACACTAGTATATGGAGATCTCCTTTAACTCGTTCAAATATGACTTTCCCTGTAGAAGGTTACAACACAGACATACAACATGAAATGGATTACTCCGAATTTGTAGAGAAATATGGTCTATCTATCGTCGACACGGATCCTAAGGCAGTAAATAAGGTTATCGATGGTTTTGATGCAAGTAGTAGATCTGCATCGGCAAGAGAACAGTTGACAGTGTCATCTTTTCATCTTTGGAAAAAAATCCCTGCTAATAACTTTGGTCATGCCGTCATCAGAGACACTCTAAAAGACGATTCTCTAAAAAACGCGCATAGCTACTCGATGTACAATTTACCACCAAACACACCTAAAAAAGTTGGAGAAACTATTCTACTATCCGTAGACGGAACTCATCTGCCTCCGGTATCGTCATATTGGTGCTCGGCAAGCGCTAGGTACAATTATCGATGCACTGGCGGAAAACAGTCATGGGATGACTCTAGCGTGGTAAGTATTTTTACTTGAGATGACCAATACAGTCACCAGGTCGTTATCGTCATCCACTCAAACTGCCATAGTTTGAATTGATGACTAACAACGACTTGATGATCACACTGGTGATTTTGTTGGTTTTCGTTTTTATTTATATATCTTATAAACTAGGATTTATCTTATGGGTCTGTTACTTGTGCGCATGCGTATGTTAACCACAATATCTTTGTATAAAATTGGTCTTAACTAACCGTTTAAACCCGTACTCATCATGTCAGACTGCGAAGTATTTCAAACGAATACTTCGTTGATGACACACTTTGAATAAATATTTGTGTAAAATTTGAATAAATATTTGACCATTTCGAACACAATGTTTCTCAGGATTCCGAATAACGATTCCCAAGATTGCACGCGATATTTTGTATCGCTGACAATCTCAGGACTAGTTATAAGGAATACCCGAAACAAACTTTGTTATCGCAATGGTGACTAAAACAATGAACCTAAACAATTAATAGGGTAATGCATACGGGAAATATTACGGGACCCGTGCGCGCGCAATTTTTAATTCTCAAGTTTTATTTCCTAGCTAGACAAATCTTGGTTTCCTCCTCCTTCAGACGCATTTGCGAATCCGGGAATGGGATACGGAGTTGCACCATGGTACGTAGAAGGTGACGTATCGTTAGCTGGCGACACCAACACTGCAACCTCAAACGGCTCTTGGGGAAACAAATCAACACATGGTTACCCTACTGTAAAGGTAAACTGTCCCACAATAAAATTTGTAACAAAAATATCTACTGCAATATTTTCTTTTTCTTCTGATTCCATCTCGTTTCAACTTTTGAAACAAGTTGGAAGTAGAAGAAGAGGTTTTTAATGCAGTCCAACATCATCAAAATCAAATAAAACGTTTTTTTTAGGATTTCGCAAAGAAAGGTTTCTATATTGACAAAAATCTGCACGACAAACTAAAGAATCGCTGGAGACCGATGTCAAGGTGGTCGGGGGGAAGTAAATCTTTATACAATGATTGGCTAAAAAGATTAAACACCGTCTCATGGTGGGTAGGAGACGGTCAGGGCTGGGGAGACATGATAAAGAAAACAGCGCCTAAATTTGGAAGTAACGATTACGTACACGTATTTCAACATTTTCTCAAACCAACAGAGTTGGAGAAACATCTTATGGACACGATAAACGTGAAATGCGAGAAGTGGCTTGACGAATACGTAAAAAAGATAGATGGGTTTACACACCGTGAAACGATAATATCTTTGGTGGACGAATTTACCGCGAGTAAACCGGATTTCATGTTAAATAGTTATTTTCTAGCGTTCTTAGATCACGCCAGAGACAAACTTATCAGTTTTTGTCCTAAGTATCTACTGTGGGTATACAGTTCAGAAGAGTTGGTCGTCGATATCACAACCATGTCGAATTCTGATAGATATTCGGCACCTATGAGTAATTGGGGATTGATAAACGATCTTTACACTGAATGTAAGTTTGTTTTTTATTTTCTCTCCTTTTCAGCTATTCGTTGGAATAAAATGAATAAATACCAGAAGATTCTCAGACGATTGGGGCGCACGAACGAAAAATTAACCTTTTTTTTTCTTTTTTCTTGTTTTGTCTTTTCTTAGACACGAAAGGCAACTCGCTTTTTCCCAACACCGTCACGAAAACTCGCTCCACAAAACATCCATACAAACGCCAATATATTTTGCGTGTAATTAGCACTCAGAGACCAATAAGGGAGGACAAGTTTCTAGCCGTGTGTGATGGAGAGGCAACGAATCGATCGTCTGTACAAGGTGGGTTGATACCATATCGTTTGGTAAACACCCAATTCAACCTCGAAGAAACAAGGAAACTTTACAGACGTATCTTATGCGAGTACAACGATTGTGTTTACGAATGCTGTCGTGTGTTAGCTGGAAGCATCATGAATGATCAAGAATTTTTGTCTTACTTACGCAGAACTACATCACTTGTCAGAAGTGCGAAAAGTATAGCAGGAATGACAGACGTATCCTTGGTCGCGGCGTGGAAAGGAATGTCAAACATCGACAAGAAAAGTATTGTTATTGCAATAACACCAGCATCTGATGTAGATACAATCACGAAGCATAAGCTACCAAAATTGGTGGAGCTAAAAAAATTTCTCACTAACGGTTACAAACCTAAAGATGTTGTGTTAAAGAAAGTAACCGCTGCACAATTTAAAAACAAAATTGAAGAATTGTTTGTTGGTGGGGGAGTTAGAGAAATTGGGAACTTTAACACCTTTAGCTCTAACGAGCCACCACCACCACCTACCCCAAACCCGGACAGGGATCTCAGCGCTAAAACAAACGAAACATACTATCTAAAAAACTGTAAATATGTAGTTTTAATGAAAGACGCTAATGTTAATATAACTAGAGGTAATATAAACGGGTACCCTACTGTTTTCACTTGCAACGCTGGGGACGTGTTAAAAGCAAGCGGCGAAGTATTTGATATTAAAATCTGGTATTGAGATCAGTTGCCTACGTCTACATTTACTTTTTGAATTACAATCAAATCCAAGTTGAATACTTATTTTTCTCTTCTTCTTCTTAGTGAACATCGTCGGGGGTTTCCTAGAGGGTGACTTAAGACGCAAGCCAAACTTCGATCCGTCGTCAGCTTTACGGAAAAGAGCTGAAAAATTATACGTGGATATGTTGGAAACATATTCATCATTGCCGAATGATATGCAAGTTAGCATGCGAGACGATATCGACGCTACACAATCTTTGTATATAGATCAGGGTGTTGGCTCTATGAAATCATTGACTAGAATGATAACAATAATGAAAAAATTGAAAGCGCATCACCCAACGACACCAAATATTGGGTCACTCCCAACCAATGAGGAAATCCGTGCTAAAGACGTGTTTACCTGGATGAATGATCACCCAACCAATGGGTGCATGAGGATTTTGGTGAGGATGGTCCTAGGCTTACCTCCCACCGACAAGTTCTCCCCTCCCTTGAGGATTTTGGGGAGTCTTGGGACCATAGTCTTACCTCCTACCGACAAGGTCTCCCCTCCCTTGAGGATTTTGGGGAGGATGGTGACAACACTGCCTCAAACTCCAGCTCGGTCCCAACCCTTGGTCCTTTCCGAAGCCAACCAACCCTTGGTCCTTTCCGAAGCCAATACACACCACAAGCAATGAAACATAGCACCCCTTACAGCGACACAGCTTCATCTTTCCAAAAATTACGGGACTATTTGGATGGTATTGAGGAATCAAAGCTAGAAACCCCTCAAATCGATAGTGCGTATCACACTTTTTTGGGGGAATTTTCTCATAATGATGAATATTAATGCAACGCAAAAACCAGAAGTAACAGAACTTATTAACAGGATTTATTTTAACAGGAATATTAAAAGAGATTGGCTATTTTTATTTACAGGTTAATCATGATGATAATACGACAATCATTGTCAAAAACCAATTTGGTAAATCCCTGTAGGAATCGGTCCACAGACGTGAGTCTGTGTCTAAGGGACGTTTAGCAGGCCATCCTAATTTTCTTCTTAATTCCCCACAATCCTCTTGTTTGTTTTTTTCGTCTTCGATCAGCGATTTTACCATTTCTCTACGTTCATTCAAATCATCGGTGTTTTCATATCCCAGCTGCATCATAGTAATGGTATCAATGGTATCAAGTCTACTTAACGCACCATCCAAGTCCATAACAATTTCCGGCTCATCTTGTTCACGATTTGACTCGTCGTTGGGGATTTCCAAAAGTTCGTGTATGTGCTTTTCTCTGAGGTAGTTTTGCACCACACCATATTGAATATCGCCTAACTCTTGTTGGCTTTCGTACATCCTTAGAGGGTCGCGACTAACCAACTTCGCTAACTTCTCGGTGTCTAACAAGGGTGTCCACAAATATGTATAAAGTCTAGAAAACGTTAAATATTATTTAGTTACTCGTTTTTTGTTTTTTTAGTTATCTCCAAACCAAAAACAACAATCACCCCGATCTCGATAACTTTTCTTTAACGGGGAAGTTGTTGTGTTCAGTATAGGAGAATAATTATTTTTTGTTTAATATTTTATTTTAACAAGTCAAACCCTTTACAAAAGTGGGGGGATTGAGATAGTTGCGCGCGCAGGACTTACGATTTCAGTGGTCTTTCGTATTCTACGGGTCGGCAAAGCAATTTATCGTACCAAAACGAACGGGGTTGTGCGTTGTTATGCTGTTTCGATTCTTTATCCCACAAAGCCCTAAAAAAGCACAAAAACTTTTCAACATGGTTACACTCGATTCGTGGGTAAAACATATTCCTCATCATTTCCGCAATCTCAACACAATAGAGTTGCATCAAGAAGACGAAAATGATGATGAACACGATTACCCTAAATTGGGTCAAAGGAAATTATATATCTAAATAGTAAAGGTGGAAGTGGCATACATGTGGGAGTTCATTGACACAAGCGCATGCGCGCGCTTAAATAAAAAATTGTGTTTTTATCTGCAGATAAAACACAGTTTCACGCCTTACACATTTGATGGATAAAAAAAACTACTGTAACAACAATAGTTTTTTTCCCACCAAATGGTGAAGAACATGAAACTGTGCGTTCAATCTGCAGATGGATGACAAATAATTATTAAATATTTGAAGGTGAGAGGGGGTAGAATATGTTGTGGGAGGAATGCGCACGCACGTATTTAATTCATGTGGGAAGGATGTGGTTTTGAATATTATTTCTTTCCCTTTCAACCGCTGAAAATATATCGGTTCCCCTTTCTGTCGGTAACAGAAAAAGAAAACAGACATATTTTCACCAGTCCAAAAGGACACAATATTGGGCGCGCGCACACACATATCATCTGGTTAATTGTGTTAAAACATTGTGGGATTGTTGCGCCATGGGGTGTGTGCGGTATTTTTTTTTTATTAGTTACCTGTCATCTTCTTCGATGATACATTTTAGGACTCCTGTGGATCCAGCGGAAGTCCATCCTGCCTGGTTTGCATTTGGATTATAGTCGAAACACGCAACCATCAAACCAGCGAAAGCTAATTTCATTTCCAGGGGTATTTTTCCATTATGGAAAATAATAGTAGTGGGATGGGAAAACGTGTACCACTTTCCACGGCTTTTCAACTCTTTGAAAAGGGGTGACTGCAACTTCGCTTTATCTTCGTTGGTGGTGATAAAGTAACCGACCGGTTTTGTGTTTGTTTGTGGATGACCGTATTTCCTAGCCCCTATTAAGCTCTCACCTTCTAAAAGGTTTCGATTATCAGATAGAAAATGAAATATATTTAGGGATGCGTCGTTACAGATTGCTACATCGTAGCCATTAGTGTACGCAGCCAATTGCTCTGCAGACAAGAAGTCACTGGTAAAAGAAAACGCATTCACACATCTCGCAAGCAGAGTGCTTAAAAGGCTTTTTCCAGAACCACAACAACCATGGATAACAACGATGTTTTCTCTGTTGTTTTTTCGCATCAACAAGGCCGCCATTAGATAACGAAAAAAAATGATGTAACTATAACCGTTTTTTTTAAATATTTCACGTAGTTTTTTAGCCCACATTACAATATTTTTAGCTTTGAATATTGAAGCCGAGTCGTCGTCGCCTGATAAGTTTGTCTTAGCGTAGACATCCAAATCTCTATCTAAGCCAGAAACACGTACTAGTAAATCGTACCAAGTACGAACTTTCTCATAACAGTCAGGACTCTTACTGTTACCCAATCGCATGCTATTAGCCCATTCTGCAGCGTCACTCAATATCTTAAGGTTGTTCTCCTTCGTATGCCATAAGACCTTATAATGCCCTTCTAAGTTATGATATGTTGGGTTATCGTTAATAAACTTAAACACAGCCCCCCTGTCATATAAACCTTGCAATTGACATAAACGCCGCCAAAAAAAATGATCGACTTTCAGTCGCAAATGACTAATATCGTAGCTACCTATTACAACCTTAGCCACTTTTTCAACGAAATTATACATAGATGTGATATTTATCACAGTGTGAGACTTCATAAATTCCGGCAATTTCGGGATTTTTTTTTAACGTATGCAAAAACAACGATGCCACAAAAATTATCCAAGCAAAGAAGATACACCGCCTCAAACCTAGTTTTGAGGGTTTTAATTACATCGTCGACTTCCATCGCACCACAAACTAATGATTTGAAGGTGAGAGTAAATACGGCGGCTTTTTCACTCGACCCTGTACCACGTGAGCAATGATCGAGTCTAAAAATAGAAATGGCGCCAATTTCAAAATTATTAGAATTTACCTTACACCCCCCGGTTTGAAGGTTTTACTTACGAGTTTGGTATTTCATCTTCATCTTTGTAATTGGCCTCAACAGACAGTACAAAAGATGGTGTCAATTCTGTAGTCATCGCGTTTAACATAGGATAAGGATAATTTTGACTACACCAACAAATAGCCTCGGTGTGTGTCATCCCATCCACTTCTGGCGGTAATGCATCTCCAAGATAACCATGATCACTAACAACCCACTTTCTATTTGTAACGAGGATAAATTCTCGAATTGATATTGTTTGCTCGGCTACCAACGAATCGTACAACTCGCGTTGAAGTGGTGTCAGACATTCTATCGAGCTTGGGTAACTGTAACCTGTAAGGTCAGCCACACTAGACCTCCGCATTGGTTCTGGTAGGTTTGTCGCGTCAAAGCCTTCGTTAAAGCCTTCCTCACCTTCCTCCTCATGAATACTGTCGACTTCGTGATCACTCAAATCGTTTAAGATATTGTCAACATTCACTTCTTCAACAACCACATCCTCCCCTAGGTCATCAATATTATCCACACTAGCGTAAAACGACACATCGTCGCTTTCAGTCAATCCGTTGTCGCTAATAAAAGTAGAAATTTACGTTTAAAATAATTTAAATTCATTTAAAATCATTTGTATTTTTGTACATATACATACATGAAAGCCCTATCAGAGGCTGTCTCTGAAACATCGTCAGGTAGGTCGCCCTCATCTGTTTGGTAATCGTCTTCTGCTTCGTCTAGGACGAACTTACGCTTACTCATGCCTAACAGAATGTTGAATTTCAAACTTTCCCCCCAAAATATTGGACACGGAATGTGATTAAAAAGTTAATTTTTAATCGATTAAAATATTGTTGTATGTACACGCGAATTGTAGCAAGTCAGTGATTTCCGTCACTGTCGGTCCTTGTCGGTCCTTGGCTTTACACAACAGGTCAATCTGTTTCGCTAAAAAGTCTACAACTGGTTGTTTGAAATAACTGTCACACCACCATCGGTCACATTCACTGCTATCGATACGCCGGCGTTTAAAGCTGCTTTCACGAACCGCGACGCGTACTTCATCTTCCGTCTTCTTCTCCACTTTTCCAACAGGCTCTCCCGAAACGATTTCTCCGAAAGATAACTGAATATCAGGGCTTCCATCACGAATTGAATCGCAGCTACACTAACGATAAATTAGACTTAGTAAGGAATTATGGGGTAATTTCTATAGAAGTAGATATAAACACTTACGCAGGTAGAACAACATTCGAAGCTACCCCAGCAATCACACTCGCCGCCGCATCAACTTCGTCTTTCTTTTCAATTTCAACTTCATTTTTCGTGTTATTGTCGAATAGGTGTTTTATACGCGGATGGCGTTCTAACAACTGAACGAGTTCTTTTACCGAGGCATCGTCAAATTTACTCGGTGAAGTATTATTATCCTCTAAACAGTGAGTATCCGACGTTTTTTCCCATCGCCAGACCTGTGATATACCGCTTGTCGCTTGAACTTGAATTTTGGAGTGTCTTGTTTCAACTGTCAAAGTTACCTCTATTTGAAATATATGCTTACACCGGTGTCTTGTTACCCCCACTATATATACTTTTACTTCCTCTTTCAAAAGTAAAATATATATAAAGTAGTGTTTCGGGGGGGGTATAACCCTATATCGTATCGTATATCATAGTATACCCCACCCCGTAAAGCATATATTTCAAATAGAGGTTGAAGATAGCGAAAGTAACTTTTACAGTATGAAACAAGACACCCCCCAAAATTCAAGTTCAAGCGCCAAGCGGTATATTTTCACAGATGGCCAACCGAAGGAAAACGACGCACAAACCGAAAAGGAAGGCTGAAGAAACGACTAAGCGGCGGCGTTTCAAACCAGGAACAGTCGCACTAAGGGAGATTAAGTTTTATCAGAAGACGACTAACAACCTGATACCGCTTGCTTCATTTTCTCGTCTCGTTAAAGAAATCATTCAGAATGTTTCGCTAGACTTGCGCTGCCAGATAAGCGCTGTGGAAGCTCTTCGCGAAGCGTGCGAAAAATATATCGTCTCATATTTTGAATTTTTAAACGACGCGGCGATACATTGTGATAGAGTTACTGTTATGGCGAGGGATGCGAAGTTGGTCAACCGAATCGGTAATGTTGAAACTCACCAATATTCTCCGTCATTTTATCGTCCGTGTTTGCCCAGCAGCCAGCCTACCCAGCAACCTACGAAGCCGACTAAATATTGGGTGGACGCGTCCATCCCCGGATTGGAAAAGACGGGAGACGAGTTTACCTTAGATGAGATTTACAAAATTGCCGACTATCTTGCGAATAAAAACATGTCCACAATCGATTTCTCCGCTGCGCGTGATGTCGTAATGGCGAATAGAAGTAAAGACATGAGAATCCCAACAGCTAATGAGATGATGGCTGCGTTGGGCGATAGATCTCCTTTTGGCCCGTTTGGGGAGTCGTTGGTCGACAAGCTTAGACAAATCGAAGTACATAACTTTCCGGCACCAAACCGAGAAAAAGGACTGTTTAACTTAAAACCAACCGTTGTGTATAACTATGCAACATTACATTATCTACTATCGTATATAGCTAGTAGTCTTCTAGACAAAAACATTAGTGATTGTAGCGCGTCGTTGTTGTTTGACTATATTCTTAGTGTAGAAGAAGACAATGGGGTTATTAAGCACAGGTTCGAAGACGTGAGTTATAATCTATCACTATTGAACCCCCCCGTCTCAGATTAAGTTAAAGAAATCCCGCCTTGAAGGATGGACTATTATTTAATCGCTGCGTTATGTAAGTATTTCTCATGGCGAGGCGTACGCAATTAAAAACAATTCTTATGAGACTGTTCTGTTTTTGTAGCGTCTTTTCATTTTGCCAAAAACAGGTATATTGGTTACCTGTTGATAACCTTACGACTACCTTACCTCACGAGTGTGGCGAGACCAGTACTATGTGCAAAGAGAAAGCGCAAAAGGCTATCCCCGAATTATAAATATTCACGCGGTGTTGCTTCCGTGATTTTAAAGAATCAAAGAAGAACACTTATCAGGTTCAGACAACATGTTTATGAATGTCCAGGTAGTCTTCATCTTGTTGGTTTCTATTTTGATGATTTTACTGAAGAACTAATTGCTTTCGCGGAAATCAATGATAGTGTGTTTTTAAAAGATGTGTTTTATAAATGTGAATGTTATAATCCAAAGAGCTGTACCTGCACAAACTCATTTCACGTTTACCTAGAGCCGCGAGATGAGTGGGATGTGTCTGGAATATATGGCACATCTGATTTAATCCACGACCACCCTTACAACGCAGCTGGCGTTAACATTATTAAACTTTTATACCAAGTTTTTAGTGACCAAGCTATGGAGAGTCACATACTATTTCTCATGCTAGTATATCCACTATTCGTAGACGCGTTAGCAGTATACTATCTGAATCATAAAGAAAAGTTTTATGTGGAAAATCAAATAATTGATTGTGTTGAAGTTGTTGCGTCTGCGATGTGTAGATGTGCCAAACATTCTATCGACCACGTGTTATCAACAAACAGACCAGGTGTCGTTTTCCGTCCGGCTTTGTTTGGCATCCCCATAGAGATGTGTTCTTTTCGAAATTGTAAAGAACTTAGCAATTATTCACACGTTTGGTATGGACTTGCACATTCTATTATCAACTTCAAGCGCCTCACCCACGAGACTGTACTTCGTAGAAAACCTGTTCTCTACGTAGAGTCATATGATCGCGGTTTCTCAATCAGCAGTCGCAGCACGACAGTTAAGGTTGTGATCTTTGGGGAGTTGAGACAAGAAAGATTTCCGATTGAGGGTGTTGTGTTACCCTGGTAATTATGTCCTTCTCGCTATCACTTCGCGTGTCTATGTTAAACGAAATTCTAAATGCGTTGCCAATAACAGAAGTCGAAACTGGTTGCCATAGGATAACAAAGTCGTGGGTTTGTAACAATAATTTGCTGATAAGGTTGGAGAACAACGTCTTATACATTTTCTACGGCGGAGGGATAGCTTATAAGCAACCGACTATTACTGGTTGTTATTTGGTAAAAGATAAAGATGGTTGTTTAAAATTTACCGCAAATTATGAATAAATTGGCACATATCGCGTTTTGTAATAGCGTCAAACACAAAGAATCACACGAGTTGTTTATTTGCGACGATACCCACTTACTAAGAACAAAGTGGCGGGAGCTGAGATTTAATGAAAGGCTTGATGGCTTTAAAGCGACTTACGAATGTTACCTAGCGTTGTATGACAATGAAGTTTCTCGTTGGGATTTTATGGAGAAACATGTCACAACCTCCAATGGCACATACATTTATTCGCGTTACAAGAAGGGATTTGTAGAGATATTTCAACCGTTTGTTATAGGATTTACGCAATTTGAAACATATCGGATTCGACATATGCGTGAATGCAGGAATGACAAACACGAGTTGTCTACAGTAGGTTATATGTGCAACAGGAAACTATGTAAAGACAACAATGACAAGTTGAGTATGTTGTTGAGTGTTTGTCTAAACTATAAAATGCATATTCAAAACAATCCAGAATTCTTAAGAGACATGTGGAACTGGCAATTCGATGACACTATTACAGCAAAAATGTTTAACATTAGGTATCCATTAAATATGTGTGAGTGTCTGGGTTGTAAATTGAAACCACATAAAGTTTAATAAAGTTTAATAAAGTTTAATAAGTTTAAACGGTTAAAAAAAAATAAACGGTTTAAATAAACGGTTTCGAGGTTTCATTCATTCAAATGCAATACTTCAATATGGAAACACCGACGAACAACCAAAAATATCGACATTTGTCAATAAAAGAAGAGCGA
Source organism: Chrysogorgia sp. JL179-B06 (assembly GCA_035772405.1). Classification (NCBI taxonomy): domain Eukaryota; kingdom Metazoa; phylum Cnidaria; class Anthozoa; order Scleralcyonacea; family Chrysogorgiidae; genus Chrysogorgia; species Chrysogorgia sp. JL179-B06. The sequence continues at coordinate 130,767 of JAYKKM010000276.1, forward strand.
AAGATGAGAGTGAATCCTAGGATACGTTTGAGATATGAACAAATCATACCCTATGAAATCACTGGAGAATTTGCGAGTTCAACCGTTGGTCGTCAAGCGTTCGACGTTGCGGCAGCGAAATGTGTTCGCCAAATTGTATCTACATACAACGTTGCGGCTGAAGAAGATATATCAAGAAGAATGGAAGAACTTAAGGTAAAATTTTTAATTTAAAATCTAATAACTCAGGTAAAAGTTCTACGTTTACATTCAAAACATTCGCTAGTTGGGAGCGATTGTCGCGATCACGACCGACCGATGGAGATAAAATGTTTATACAATCAACAAATGAATGTCCTTCGCTTCGCAGTTTGAAATAAGCTATACTATATAAGCCACAATCATTAGAATCTATGCGTTGAATAGTTATCACGTTTCGAATTAACTGCGATCCCTTCGTGAATTCTTCCCAACCAGGTACGTTGTAGTATAACGTTTTGCTAGGATGTAACCCAAAAGAGTCAAATAGATATATTTTGGCGTCGTGTTTCTCTATAGCTATCCAGTGTCCTCTAGCTATATCTTTTTTGAAACCATAAGCTATACATGGCGGATTAATCGTATTTAACAAGTCCACATTGATATCCGTTAATTCGTAGTGTTTTAGTAAATCTTTAACACTCTCGCTGTCCATAATTTATTTTCACAAATATGTTATTCTTAACGCTGCTCCTCCATCTAGATTGCCAAAAACTACATGACCGGATTGGACACAGATTATTAACAATTCCTTCGCTGGACTTGATGCTGTCTTGAACTTGGCGTTTACTTGGATGTTATCAACTATTAAAAAGACAAAAAAAATGTTAATTTACCACTGTAAATGTTTATTTACGTTCTAAATGTTTATTTAAATTCTTCATGAATTATTCGCGTTGTAAATGTTTATTTTTAAATTCTTTCTACCTTTGGTGGGGATGTAAGCGTGAGGAGAGTCGCCTAGTGTTGTAGGGGCACTGACACCAGCAGGGAATAGGTAAACGAAATTCTTGTGGAACTCGTCACTTGGTAGACGATGGTTTTTGTCGTTGAAAACCGTCTTGACATTCTCGTAAAGTTTCACCTTGTTGCTGGATAACGTCTCAACGTCTGTCGTCTCGTTGTTGTAAGAGTAGTTAAATTGGGGGAACTCTATTTTTTGCAATTCAATGCCCTTATACCAACAAGCGTTTTTGGCAGCTGTTACAGCGGCAGTTACCACTATTAGTTTCAAATTTGATGATTTATCTCCCTGCGTAATAGCTTTGTCTGTTGACACTGTGTCTGCGTTGGAAGGGATAGGCGTGGAGTTAGCCACCAACTTGCTGTATGGGAAAGTGTATGGGCGCTCCTTCAAAATTTTCTCCAATCTCATTTGGAGATCGTTGTTTTTTATTTGCCTAGTTTCAAAATCGACTGTGATGCTTGTTATTGTGATACCATTACCAATCCCAGAATGGTGTGAAGGTGTAAAATATACAGGAGATAATTGACTTTTTCGTATTTTGAACGTGGCTTTTCCACAACCGAAAATAAGTTGCGTCGTGTTGAAAACGTTTGTGTTCTGTGTCAAATGTATTGGGTAGGAGACCGTTTCATTGGCTGTTCCAGTAGGGTATGTATCGAAGTGAATAGAACCAGGCTTAGGGGTACTCCAATCTCCACCAACGTATAACGGGTCTTTACATTCCGCAAACGTATATGACGCTACGCGGTCAACACTCAACTGGTACAAGTTTCCCATAGATTCGTCGCTATCGAGATCGTACACTTTGGCGATGTCGAGACTGGGTTTTGTTTTCCCTATGTAGTTAAGTATTTGTTTGCCTCTCTGAACTAAAGATCTGTCAACCCTGTCATCTTGTCCGATTTCTCCACGCGCAAAAGTTACAATGGTAGTAATAACCGGTTCTGTGAATAAGGTGGGGTTGATGTAATCCTTGGTGTTGGCCTTCGTAAATGTTACGTTGGCTCTCATCGTTTTAGGTATTATGTATCTTCCTTTGGGTACTTTAAATTCTACAACGTAGTCTTGGCTATCGCTGTTGATTGCACCCGTTTTCTCTGACGTCGGCAACATTGCGCTACTTTGGAAGCTAACTGCGTCAAACAACGTCGCCTCCACTTGAGAAACAGAAACACCTAGGTGTTCAGCAACGAACTGCGTGTGTGAACCAAAACACATATTGGAGTGACTATGGTACGCCATTTCTAAAAATAAAAATAAATAGCTTACTTATTTTTTCTCTTCCTTCCCCTGGTAGTTTGTCTACGTTTGCGTTTTCTTGTTACGGCTGCGGCTGCGGGTGCGGCTGTTGTTGCACGGGTAGTCGGTGCTGTTAATTCCCTGCCAACTATCCCTCCACCTTCGTAGTCGTCGTATTCGTCTGAGTAATCGTCATCATCGTCGGGGTTCTCTAAGACGGGAGGTTGGGTAGCGGGAGTTCCCCCGAGTTTATGACGAAGCCATTGACTAGCTCGTGATATCGCGTGTTTGCCGGTCTTAATTGCCTCTGTCGCGGCAGTCTCTTTCAATGCCTTTCCCAGATATCGACCACCGGCTATCATACTATCCGAAGCCAGCCCAAATCCAGATAGATGTTGTGCCGCTGCGTAACCTGGCGACTCTCCAAACGCTATATTCAGTACACCTAGACCCACTAAAAAAAATTAATGGATTTACCTTTAAAAAGGGTCAATAGTTGTTTTCTCGTTGTTGTAATTGGAAAGCAGAGCTTGTCGTTGTCTTCTATGAGAAGCGTCCCATTTAGCTTGCCGTAACGCGATAAAGTTTTCATGTGTTTTTTGTTTAACGTATTGGTTATGTTCTTTCTCTTTCCTCTCTCTCTCTGCCTTGTTTACATCCCCGAAAAGGATAGAGGATATACTGTCGTTAATTGCTTTGATTGCTTTGTGGGGAAAGTCGTTTTGGTGATGCCTGCTTTGTAGGGATTCAGCAAAATGTTGGAGAGCCGCCATCTAAAAAAATGGATACACTTACCTAATTTACAAACATACGAATTGATATTTCGTCCGATTCGTATTTCAAGTCGACACCATCTAGACGCACGATACGAACCACGAAAGCCCGACGTTTTTGAGGTGCCATGGGAATTAGATCCCACTCGTTAGGTGATAAGTTGACTAACCAACCGTCCGCGTCTGGGCATGGGACTGTACCAAGTGAAAACATATTCTCTTTTGTCGAAGGTAGTTGCATGTTAATTTTACCAGTGTTGATGAGATGCAATATCGCAAGTTTTGGTACTATTGGGTTTTCAGCCAAAATACAGTGAAACTTTGGAATAGCCGACAAAGCCCAGAAATCACATGGTTTTACAATGAGATCACCAGGCTGTACCCCATCAGCCTGGGTATACTCTAATACATTTTTGTTGCCTTTATACGTCCACCCTAATATCATATCACCTGTATCGTTTGCCACATAGTTTGCGTCAATAGGTGGACAAGATAGTAATTTAACTATCGGTCCCTTAACCAAAATGGCTAGAGGCCCTTGATTGGACGTGTTGGATGGGAACAACCCCGAATTTTGCACAGCGACAATAGTAGAGTAATGCTTGTCTGGGTTGCTTTGGTAAGAGAATTTTATGTTTCGGGCAGTATTTAGTCTTTCTATGGCTGATAAAGCGTCAATCGTTGATAAACAATCGTATGTTGGAAGGGCAAGTTCACTACATGTCAAATCGTTAATGTTTGCCATGTACATTTTGCTGTCGGTGAATATTTTAGTTGGGAAAGCCACGACCCTTCCGCTGCTTGTCATAGAGCATATTGCTGTCTCAGATATCAGTATATCATTCCCAAATTCAAGTTTGTATTCTCCGGGGTTGTCTGTCTTACAATCTTTAGTATTCCAAATATACACAGACACTAGAAAAAAACATACCTTTAGTTAATTTGTCGCGTAGTCCTGAATTCTTACCCGTGTTGGGTAAGTCAGCCTTACTGAAAAACCTGTGCCGGTAACTACACTGCCAGCGTCGATAGGGAATGTTGTAGGACAAGCTGTCCCTTTTAGTGTCGCTGCGCCAGATACGATGTTGCATATACCATCTGCTAGAGAAACTACGTTGCCTACGTTTTCTACGTTTATCACAAACTCGCTCATACTTACTGTTGGTTATGAGAATTTGTCTTGTTAGCTTGAAAATAATGGCTGACTGAGGGATTTATTGCATGCAAATCTAAACCATGCACGTCATAAAATAAACTCAGGTCAGCACAAAGCACAAAGTGAAACAGAGAGAATGTTGTCCTGCGCGTTTTGCGATAAAAGGTATAAAACGGAGGCTGGTTTTTTAAATCATCTAAGAAACAAACACCCTTTAGAAGCGATAAAGGCAGGTGTACCTCTCAAGGCCGGTTCGATAGAAGGTGACTATAAAAACCAGTGGTTATATTCGCAATACGGCGGCGGCGCTGTTGGTAAACGAAGTCCGAGGGGAGGTGGTATTCATAAAGTTAGCGGTGGAAGAATACAAAAAAATAAGACACTTTCAGACTACAAACATTTGGGCGATGTTATAAACGACCCCGGAAATCACTTCATTCCAAAGCTATACAACCTTGGAGAATTGACGAGTTCAACCGTTGGTCACGGTCATAACCCGTTTGAAGAAGCGTTGGATAGAATTAACAGAGTCATTTACGTTAAACCGGCAGCGAGAGCCGTTAGCCAAATTCTATCTCGACACGACGTTGCGGTGGATCCAGAAACTGCGGAAGTGCTAGATCACTACGCAAAGGGTGGTTTTATCAGCGCTGCTGTTATCCCAGCGGCCAAGTTTTTAGTACCGATTATCGCCAGTGAGGTGGCTATACCACTCGCGAAGAAAATATACGAAAAACTGAGTGGTGGGAGTATCCAGCAGGTATATAGCGACTTCGCGATAGGACAACAACACAACATCAGAGAATTGCTGCAATTTTGAAGATGGAGTACGAAACGAAAAACAACACTAGTATATGGAGATCTCCTTTAACTCGTTCAAATATGACTTTCCCTGTAGAAGGTTACAACACAGACATACAACATGAAATGGATTACTCCGAATTTGTAGAGAAATATGGTCTATCTATCGTCGACACGGATCCTAAGGCAGTAAATAAGGTTATCGATGGTTTTGATGCAAGTAGTAGATCTGCATCGGCAAGAGAACAGTTGACAGTGTCATCTTTTCATCTTTGGAAAAAAATCCCTGCTAATAACTTTGGTCATGCCGTCATCAGAGACACTCTAAAAGACGATTCTCTAAAAAACGCGCATAGCTACTCGATGTACAATTTACCACCAAACACACCTAAAAAAGTTGGAGAAACTATTCTACTATCCGTAGACGGAACTCATCTGCCTCCGGTATCGTCATATTGGTGCTCGGCAAGCGCTAGGTACAATTATCGATGCACTGGCGGAAAACAGTCATGGGATGACTCTAGCGTGGTAAGTATTTTTACTTGAGATGACCAATACAGTCACCAGGTCGTTATCGTCATCCACTCAAACTGCCATAGTTTGAATTGATGACTAACAACGACTTGATGATCACACTGGTGATTTTGTTGGTTTTCGTTTTTATTTATATATCTTATAAACTAGGATTTATCTTATGGGTCTGTTACTTGTGCGCATGCGTATGTTAACCACAATATCTTTGTATAAAATTGGTCTTAACTAACCGTTTAAACCCGTACTCATCATGTCAGACTGCGAAGTATTTCAAACGAATACTTCGTTGATGACACACTTTGAATAAATATTTGTGTAAAATTTGAATAAATATTTGACCATTTCGAACACAATGTTTCTCAGGATTCCGAATAACGATTCCCAAGATTGCACGCGATATTTTGTATCGCTGACAATCTCAGGACTAGTTATAAGGAATACCCGAAACAAACTTTGTTATCGCAATGGTGACTAAAACAATGAACCTAAACAATTAATAGGGTAATGCATACGGGAAATATTACGGGACCCGTGCGCGCGCAATTTTTAATTCTCAAGTTTTATTTCCTAGCTAGACAAATCTTGGTTTCCTCCTCCTTCAGACGCATTTGCGAATCCGGGAATGGGATACGGAGTTGCACCATGGTACGTAGAAGGTGACGTATCGTTAGCTGGCGACACCAACACTGCAACCTCAAACGGCTCTTGGGGAAACAAATCAACACATGGTTACCCTACTGTAAAGGTAAACTGTCCCACAATAAAATTTGTAACAAAAATATCTACTGCAATATTTTCTTTTTCTTCTGATTCCATCTCGTTTCAACTTTTGAAACAAGTTGGAAGTAGAAGAAGAGGTTTTTAATGCAGTCCAACATCATCAAAATCAAATAAAACGTTTTTTTTAGGATTTCGCAAAGAAAGGTTTCTATATTGACAAAAATCTGCAGGACAAACTAAAGAATCGCTGGAGACCGATGTCAAGGTGGTCGGGGGGAAGTAAATCTTTATACAATGATTGGCTAAAAAGATTAAACACCGTCTCATGGTGGGTAGGAGACGGTCAGGGCTGGGGAGACATGATAAAGAAAACAGCGCCTAAATTTGGAAGTAACGATTACGTACACGTATTTCAACATTTTCTCAAACCAACAGAGTTGGAGAAACATCTTATGGACACGATAAACATGAAATGCGAGAAGTGGCTTGACGAATACGTAAAAAAGATAGATGGGTTTACACACCGTGAAACGATAATATCTTTGGTGGACGAATTTACCGCGAGTAAACCGGATTTCATGTTAAATAGTTATTTTCTAGCGTTCTTAGATCACGCCAGAGACAAACTTATCAGTTTTTGTCCTAAGTATCTACTGTGGGTATACAGTTCAGAAGAGTTGGTCGTCGATATCACAACCATGTCGAATTCTGATAGATATTCGGCACCTATGAGTAATTGGGGATTGATAAACGATCTTTACACTGAATGTAAGTTTGTTTTTTATTTTCTCTCCTTTTCAGCTATTCGTTGGAATAAAATGAATAAATACCAGAAGATTCTCAGACGATTGGGGCGCACGAACGAAAAATTAACCTTTTTTTTCTTTTTTCTTGTTTTGTCTTTTCTTAGACACGAAAGGCAACTCGCTTTTTCCCAACACCGTCACGAAAACTCGCTCCACAAAACATCCATACAAACGCCAATATATTTTGCATGTAATTAGCACTCAGAGACCAATAAGGGAGGACAAGTTTCTAGCCGTGTGTGATGGAGAGGCAACGAATCGATCGTCTGTACAAGGTGGGTTGATACCATATCGTTTGGTAAACACCCAATTCAACCTCGAAGAAACAAGGAAACTTTACAGACGTATCTTATGCGAGTACAACGATTGTGTTTACGAATGCTGTCGTGTGTTAGCTGGAAGCATCATGAATGATCAAGAATTTTTGTCTTACTTACGCAGAACTACATCACTTGTCAGAAGTGCGAAAAGTATAGCAGGAATGACAGACGTATCCTTGGTCGCGGCGTGGAAAGGAATGTCAAACATCGACAAGAAAAGTATTGTTATTGCAATAACACCAGCATCTGATGTAGATACAATCACGAAGCATAAGCTACCAAAATTGGTGGAGCTAAAAAAATTTCTCACTAACGGTTACAAACCTAAAGATGTTGTGTTAAAGAAAGTAACCGCTGCACAATTTAAAAACAAAATTGAAGAATTGTTTGTTGGTGGGGGAGTTAGAGAAATTGGGAACTTTAACACCTTTAGCTCTAACGAGCCACCACCACCACCTACCCCAAACCCGGACAGGGATCTCAGCGCTAAAACAAACGAAACATACTATCTAAAAAACTGTAAATATGTAGTTTTAATGAAAGACGCTAATGTTAATATAACTAGAGGTAATATAAACGGGTACCCTACTGTTTTCACTTGCAACGCTGAGGACGTGTTAAAAGCAAGCGGCGAAGTATTTGATATTAAAATCTGGTATTGAGATCAGTTGCCTACGTCTACATTTACTTTTTGAATTACAATCAAATCCAAGTTGAATACTTATTTTTCTCTTCTTCTTCTTAGTGAACATCGTCGGGGGTTTCCTAGAGGGTGACTTAAGACGCAAGCCAAACTTCGATCCGTCGTCAGCTTTACGGAAAAGAGCTGAAAAATTATACGTGGATATGTTGGAAACATATTCATCATTGCCGAATGATATGCAAGTTAGCATGCGAGACGATATCGACGCTACACAATCTTTGTATATAGATCAGGGTGTTGGCTCTATGAAATCATTGACTAGAATGATAACAATAATGAAAAAATTGAAAGCGCATCACCCAACGACACCAAATATTGGGTCACTCCCAACCAATGAGGAAATCCGTGCTAAAGACGTGTTTACCTGGATGAATGATCACCCCAACCAATGGGTGCATGAGGATTTTGGTGAGGATGGTCCTAGGCTTACCTCCCACCGACAAGTTCTCCCCTCCCTTGAGGATTTTGGGGAGTCTTGGGACCATAGTCTTACCTCCTACCGACAAGGTCTCCCCTCCCTTGAGGATTTTGGGGAGGATGGTGACAACACTGCCTCAAACTCCAGCTCGGTCCCAACCCTTGGTCCTTTCCGAAGCCAACCAACCCTTGGTCCTTTCCGAAGCCAATACACACCACAAGCAATGAAACATAGCACCCCTTACAGCGACACAGCTTCATCTTTCCAAAAATTACGGGACTATTTGGATGGTATTGAGGAATCAAAGCTAGAAACCCCTCAAATCGATAGTGCGTATCACACTTTTTTGGGGGAATTTTCTCATAATGATGAATATTAATGCAACGCAAAAACCAGAAGTAACAGAACTTATTAACAGGATTTATTTTAACAGGAATATTAAAAGAGATTGGCTATTTTTATTTACAGGTTAATCATGATGATAATACGACAATCATTGTCAAAAACCAATTTGGTAAATCCCTGTAGGAATCGGTCCACAGACGTGAGTCTGTGTCTAAGGGACGTTTAGCAGGCCATCCTAATTTTCTTCTTAATTCCCCACAATCCTCTTGTTTGTTTTTTTCGTCTTCGATCAGCGATTTTACCATTTCTCTACGTTCATTCAAATCATCGGTGTTTTCATATCCCAGCTGCATCATAGTAATGGTATCAATGGTATCAAGTCTACTTAACGCACCATCCAAGTCCATAACAATTTCCGGCTCATCTTGTTCACGATTTGACTCGTCGTTGGGGATTTCCAAAAGTTCGTGTATGTGCTTTTCTCTGAGGTAGTTTTGCACCACACCATATTGAATATCGCCTAACTCTTGTTGGCTTTCGTACATCCTTAGAGGGTCGCGACTAACCAACTTCGCTAACTTCTCGGTGTCTAACAAGGGTGTCCACAAATATGTATAAAGTCTAGAAAACGTTAAATATTATTTAGTTACTCGTTTTTTGTTTTTTTAGTTATCTCCAAACCAAAAACAACAATCACCCCGATCTCGATAACTTTTCTTTAACGGGGAAGTTGTTGTGTTCAGTATAGGAGAATAATTATTTTTTGTTTAATATTTTATTTTAACAAGTCAAACCCTTTACAAAAGTGGGGGGATTGAGATAGTTGCGCGCGCAGGACTTACGATTTCAGTGGTCTTTCGTATTCTACGGGTCGGCAAAGCAATTTATCGTACCAAAACGAACGGGGTTGTGCGTTGTTATGCTGTTTCGATTCTTTATCCCACAAAGCCCTAAAAAAGCACAAAAACTTTTCAACATGGTTACACTCGATTCGTGGGTAAAACATATTCCTCATCATTTCCGCAATCTCAACACAATAGAGTTGCATCAAGAAGACGAAAATGATGATGAACACGATTACCCTAAATTGGGTCAAAGGAAATTATATATCTAAATAGTAAAGGTGGAAGTGGCATACATGTGGGAGTTCATTGACACAAGCGCATGCGCGCGCTTAAATAAAAAATTGTGTTTTTATCTGCAGATAAAACACAGTTTCACGCCTTACACATTTGATGGATAAAAAAAACTACTGTAACAACAATAGTTTTTTTCCCACCAAATGGTGAAGAACATGAAACTGTGCGTTCAATCTGCAGATGGATGACAAATAATTATTAAATATTTGAAGGTGAGAGGGGGTAGAATATGTTGTGGGAGGAATGCGCACGCACGTATTTAATTCATGTGGGAAGGATGTGGTTTTGAATATTATTTCTTTCCCTTTCAACCGCTGAAAATATATCGGTTCCCCTTTCTGTCGGTAACAGAAAAAGAAAACAGACATATTTTCACCAGTCCAAAAGGACACAATATTGGGCGCGCGCACACACATATCATCTGGTTAATTGTGTTAAAACATTGTGGGATTGTTGTTGCGCCATGGGGTGTGTGCGGTATTTTTTTTTTATTAGTTACCTGTCATCTTCTTCGATGATACATTTTAGGACTCCTGTGGATCCAGCGGAAGTCCATCCTGCCTGGTTTGCATTTGGATTATAGTCGAAACACGCAACCATCAAACCAGCGAAAGCTAATTTCATTTCCAGGGGTATTTTTCCATTATGGAAAATAATAGTAGTGGGATGGGAAAACGTGTACCACTTTCCACGGCTTTTCAACTCTTTGAAAAGGGGTGACTGCAACTTCGCTTTATCTTCGTTGGTGGTGATAAAGTAACCGACCGGTTTTGTGTTTGTTTGTGGATGACCGTATTTCCTAGCCCCTATTAAGCTCTCACCTTCTAAAAGGTTTCGATTATCAGATAGAAAATGAAATATATTTAGGGATGCGTCGTTACAGATTGCTACATCGTAGCCATTAGTGTACGCAGCCAATTGCTCTGCAGACAAGAAGTCACTGGTAAAAGAAAACGCATTCACACATCTCGCAAGCAGAGTGCTTAAAAGGCTTTTTCCAGAACCACAACAACCATGGATAACAACGATGTTTTCTCTGTTGTTTTTTCGCATCAACAAGGCCGCCATTAGATAACGAAAAAAAATGATGTAACTATAACCGTTTTTTTTAAATATTTCACGTAGTTTTTTAGCCCACATTACAATATTTTTAGCTTTGAATATTGAAGCCGAGTCGTCGTCGCCTGATAAGTTTGTCTTAGCGTAGACATCCAAATCTCTATCTAAGCCAGAAACACGTACTAGTAAATCGTACCAAGTACGAACTTTCTCATAACAGTCAGGACTCTTACTGTTACCCAATCGCATGCTATTAGCCCATTCTGCAGCGTCACTCAATATCTTAAGGTTGTTCTCCTTCGTATGCCATAAGACCTTATAATGCCCTTCTAAGTTATGATATGTTGGGTTATCGTTAATAAACTTAAACACAGCCCCCCTGTCATATAAACCTTGCAATTGACATAAACGCCGCCAAAAAAAATGATCGACTTTCAGTCGCAAATGACTAATATCGTAGCTACCTATTACAACCTTAGCCACTTTTTCAACGAAATTATACATAGATGTGATATTTATCACAGTGTGAGACTTCATAAATTCCGGCAATTTCGGGATTTTTTTTTAACGTATGCAAAAACAACGATGCCACAAAAATTATCCAAGCAAAGAAGATACACCGCCTCAAACCTAGTTTTGAGGGTTTTAATTACATCGTCGACTTCCATCGCACCACAAACTAATGATTTGAAGGTGAGAGTAAATACGGCGGCTTTTTCACTCGACCCTGTACCACGTGAGCAATGATCGAGTCTAAAAATAGAAATGGCGCCAATTTCAAAATTATTAGAATTTACCTTACACCCCCCGGTTTGAAGGTTTTACTTACGAGTTTGGTATTTCATCTTCATCTTTGTAATTGGCCTCAACAGACAGTACAAAAGATGGTGTCAATTCTGTAGTCATCGCGTTTAACATAGGATAAGGATAATTTTGACTACACCAACAAATAGCCTCGGTGTGTGTCATCCCATCCACTTCTGGCGGTAATGCATCTCCAAGATAACCATGATCACTAACAACCCACTTTCTATTTGTAACGAGGATAAATTCTCGAATTGATATTGTTTGCTCGGCTACCAACGAATCGTACAACTCGCGTTGAAGTGGTGTCAGACATTCTATCGAGCTTGGGTAACTGTAACCTGTAAGGTCAGCCACACTAGACCTCCGCATTGGTTCTGGTAGGTTTGTCGCGTCAAAGCCTTCGTTAAAGCCTTCCTCACCTTCCTCCTCATGAATACTGTCGACTTCGTGATCACTCAAATCGTTTAAGATATTGTCAACATTCACTTCTTCAACAACCACATCCTCCCCTAGGTCATCAATATTATCCACACTAGCGTAAAACGACACATCGTCGCTTTCAGTCAATCCGTTGTCGCTAATAAAAGTAGAAATTTACGTTTAAAATAATTTAAATTCATTTAAAATCATTTGTATTTTTGTACATATACATACATGAAAGCCCTATCAGAGGCTGTCTCTGAAACATCGTCAGGTAGGTCGCCCTCATCTGTTTGGTAATCGTCTTCTGCTTCGTCTAGGACGAACTTACGCTTACTCATGCCTAACAGAATGTTGAATTTCAAACTTTCCCCCCAAAATATTGGACACGGAATGTGATTAAAAAGTTAATTTTTAATCGATTAAAATATTGTTGTATGTACACGCGAATTGTAGCAAGTCAGTGATTTCCGTCACTGTCGGTCCTTGTCGGTCCTTGGCTTTACACAACAGGTCAATCTGTTTCGCTAAAAAGTCTACAACTGGTTGTTTGAAATAACTGTCACACCACCATCGGTCACATTCACTGCTATCGATACGCCGGCGTTTAAAGCTGCTTTCACGAACCGCGACGCGTACTTCATCTTCCGTCTTCTTCTCCACTTTTCCAACAGGCTCTCCCGAAACGATTTCTCCGAAAGATAACTGAATATCAGGGCTTCCATCACGAATTGAATCGCAGCTACACTAACGATAAATTAGACTTAGTAAGGAATTATGGGGTAATTTCTATAGAAGTAGATATAAACACTTACGCAGGTAGAACAACATTCGAAGCTACCCCAGCAATCACACTCGCCGCCGCATCAACTTCGTCTTTCTTTTCAATTTCAACTTCATTTTTCGTGTTATTGTCGAATAGGTGTTTTATACGCGGATGGCGTTCTAACAACTGAACGAGTTCTTTTACCGAGGCATCGTCAAATTTACTCGGTGAAGTATTATTATCCTCTAAACAGTGAGTATCCGACGTTTTTCCCATCGCCAGACCTGTGATATACCGCTTGTCGCTTGAACTTGAATTTTGGAGTGTCTTGTTTCAACTGTCAAAGTTACCTCTATTTGAAATATATGCTTACACCGGTGTCTTGTTACCCCCACTATATATACTTTTACTTCCTCTTTCAAAAGTAAAATATATATAAAGTAGTGTTTCGGGGGGGGTATAACCCTATATCGTATCGTATATCATAGTATACCCCACCCCGTAAAGCATATATTTCAAATAGAGGTTGAAGATAGCGAAAGTAACTTTTACAGTATGAAACAAGACACCCCCCAAAATTCAAGTTCAAGCGCCAAGCGGTATATTTTCACAGATGGCCAACCGAAGGAAAACGACGCACAAACCGAAAAGGAAGGCTGAAGAAACGACTAAGCGGCGGCGTTTCAAACCAGGAACAGTCGCACTAAGGGAGATTAAGTTTTATCAGAAGACGACTAACAACCTGATACCGCTTGCTTCATTTTCTCGTCTCGTTAAAGAAATCATTCAGAATGTTTCGCTAGACTTGCGCTGCCAGATAAGCGCTGTGGAAGCTCTTCGCGAAGCGTGCGAAAAATATATCGTCTCATATTTTGAATTTTTAAACGACGCGGCGATACATTGTGATAGAGTTACTGTTATGGCGAGGGATGCGAAGTTGGTCAACCGAATCGGTAATGTTGAAACTCACCAATATTCTCCGTCATTTTATCGTCCGCGTTTGCCCAGCAGCCAGCCTACCCAGCAACCTACGAAGCCGACTAAATATTGGGTGGACGCGTCCATCCCCGGATTGGAAAAGACGGGAGACGAGTTTACCTTAGATGAGATTTACAAAATTGCCGACTATCTTGCGAATAAAAACATGTCCACAATCGATTTCTCCGCTGCGCGTGATGTCGTAATGGCGAATAGAAGTAAAGACATGAGAATCCCAACAGCTAATGAGATGATGGCTGCGTTGGGCGATAGATCTCCTTTTGGCCCGTTTGGGGAGTCGTTGGTCGACAAGCTTAGACAAATCGAAGTACATAACTTTCCGGCACCAAACCGAGAAAAAGGACTGTTTAACTTAAAACCAACCGTTGTGTATAACTATGCAACATTACATTATCTACTATCGTATATAGCTAGTAGTCTTCTAGACAAAAACATTAGTGATTGTAGCGCGTCGTTGTTGTTTGACTATATTCTTAGTGTAGAAGAAGACAATGGGGTTATTAAGCACAGGTTCGAAGACGTGAGTTATAATCTATCACTATTGAACCCCCCCGTCTCAGATTAAGTTAAAGAAATCCCGCCTTGAAGGATGGACTATTATTTAATCGCTGCGTTATGTAAGTATTTCTCATGGCGAGGCGTACGCAATTAAAAACAATTCTTATGAGACTGTTCTGTTTTTGTAGCGTCTTTTCATTTTGCCAAAAACAGGTATATTGGTTACCTGTTGATAACCTTACGACTACCTTACCTCACGAGTGTGGCGAGACCAGTACTATGTGCAAAGAGAAAGCGCAAAAGGCTATCCCCGAATTATAAATATTCACGCGGTGTTGCTTCCGTGATTTTAAAGAATCAAAGAAGAACACTTATCAGGTTCAGACAACATGTTTATGAATGTCCAGGTAGTCTTCATCTTGTTGGTTTCTATTTTGATGATTTTACTGAAGAACTAATTGCTTTCGCGGAAATCAATGATAGTGTGTTTTTAAAAGATGTGTTTTATAAATGTGAATGTTATAATCCAAAGAGCTGTACCTGCACAAACTCATTTCACGTTTACCTAGAGCCGCGAGATGAGTGGGATGTGTCTGGAATATATGGCACATCTGATTTAATCCACGACCACCCTTACAACGCAGCTGGCGTTAACATTATTAAACTTTTATACCAAGTTTTTAGTGACCAAGCTATGGAGAGTCACATACTATTTCTCATGCTAGTATATCCACTATTCGTAGACGCGTTAGCAGTATACTATCTGAATCATAAAGAAAAGTTTTATGTGGAAAATCAAATAATTGATTGTGTTGAAGTTGTTGCGTCTGCGATGTGTAGATGTGCCAAACATTCTATCGACCACGTGTTATCAACAAACAGACCAGGTGTCGTTTTCCGTCCGGCTTTGTTTGGCATCCCCATAGAGATGTGTTCTTTTCGAAATTGTAAAGAACTTAGCAATTATTCACACGTTTGGTATGGACTTGCACATTCTATTATCAACTTCAAGCGCCTCACCCACGAGACTGTACTTCGTAGAAAACCTGTTCTCTACGTAGAGTCATATGATCGCGGTTTCTCAATCAGCAGTCGCAGCACGACAGTTAAGGTTGTGATCTTTGGGGAGTTGAGACAAGAAAGATTTCCGATTGAGGGTGTTGTGTTACCCTGGTAATTATGTCCTTCTCGCTATCACTTCGCGTGTCTATGTTAAACGAAATTCTAAATGCGTTGCCAATAACAGAAGTCGAAACTGGTTGCCATAGGATAACAAAGTCGTGGGTTTGTAACAATAATTTGCTGATAAGGTTGGAGAACAACGTCTTATACATTTTCTACGGCGGAGGGATAGCTTATAAGCAACCGACTATTACTGGTTGTTATTTGGTAAAAGATAAAGATGGTTGTTTAAAATTTACCGCAAATTATGAATAAATTGGCACATATCGCGTTTTGTAATAGCGTCAAACACAAAGAATCACACGAGTTGTTTATTTGCGACGATACCCACTTACTAAGAACAAAGTGGCGGGAGCTGAGATTTAATGAAAGGCTTGATGGCTTTAAAGCGACTTACGAATGTTACCTAGCGTTGTATGACAATGAAGTTTCTCGTTGGGATTTTATGGAGAAACATGTCACAACCTCCAATGGCACATACATTTATTCGCGTTACAAGAAGGGATTTGTAGAGATATTTCAACCGTTTGTTATAGGATTTACGCAATTTGAAACATATCGGATTCGACATATGCGTGAATGCAGGAATGACAAACACGAGTTGTCTACAGTAGGTTATATGTGCAACAGGAAACTATGTAAAGACAACAATGACAAGTTGAGTATGTTGTTGAGTGTTTGTCTAAACTATAAAATGCATATTCAAAACAATCCAGAATTCTTAAGAGACATGTGGAACTGGCAATTCGATGACACTATTACAGCAAAAATGTTTAACATTAGGTATCCATTAAATATGTGTGAGTGTCTGGGTTGTAAATTGAAACCACATAAAGTTTAATAAAGTTTAATAAAGTTTAATAAGTTTAAACGGTTAAAAAAAAATAAACGGTTTAAATAAACGGTTTCGAGGTTTCATTCATTCAAATGCAATACTTCAATATGGAAACACCGACGAACAACCAAAAATATCGACATTTGTCAATAAAAGAAGAGCGAAAGATGAGAGTGAATCCTAGGATACGTTTGAGATATGAACAAATCATACCCTATGAAATCACTGGAGAATTTGCGAGTTCAACCGTTGGTCGTCAAGCGTTCGACGTTGCGGCAGCGAAATGTGTTCGCCAAATTGTATCTACATACAACGTTGCGGCTGAAGAAGATATATCAAGAAGAATGGAAGAACTTAAGGTAAAATTTTTAAATTTAAAATCTAATAACTCAGGTAAAAGTTCTACGTTTACATTCAAAACATTCGCTAGTTGGGAGCGATTGTCGCGATCACGACCGACCGATGGAGATAAAATGTTTATACAATCAACAAATGAATGTCCTTCGCTTCGCAGTTTGAAATAAGCTATACTATATAAGCCACAATCATTAGAATCTATGCGTTGAATAGTTATCACGTTTCGAATTAACTGCGATCCCTTCGTGAATTCTTCCCAACCAGGTACGTTGTAGTATAACGTTTTGCTAGGATGTAACCCAAAAGAGTCAAATAGATATATTTTGGCGTCGTGTTTCTCTATAGCTATCCAGTGTCCTCTAGCTATATCTTTTTTGAAACCATAAGCTATACATGGCGGATTAATCGTATTTAACAAGTCCACATTGATATCCGTTAATTCGTAGTGTTTTAGTAAATCTTTAACACTCTCGCTGTCCATAATTTATTTTCACAAATATGTTATTCTTAACGCTGCTCCTCCATCTAGATTGCCAAAAACTACATGACCGGATTGGACACAGATTATTAACAATTCCTTCGCTGGACTTGATGCTGTCTTGAACTTGGCGTTTACTTGGATGTTATCAACTATTAAAAAGACAAAAAAAATGTTAATTTACCACTGTAAATGTTTATTTACGTTCTAAATGTTTATTTAAATTCTTCATGAATTATTCGCGTTGTAAATGTTTATTTTTAAATTCTTTCTACCTTTGGTGGGGATGTAAGCGTGAGGAGAGTCGCCTAGTGTTGTAGGGGCACTGACACCAGCAGGGAATAGGTAAACGAAATTCTTGTGGAACTCGTCACTTGGTAGACGATGGTTTTTGTCGTTGAAAACCGTCTTGACATTCTCGTAAAGTTTCACCTTGTTGCTGGATAACGTCTCAACGTCTGTCGTCTCGTTGTTGTAAGAGTAGTTAAATTGGGGGAACTCTATTTTTTGCAATTCAATGCCCTTATACCAACAAGCGTTTTTGGCAGCTGTTACAGCGGCAGTTACCACTATTAGTTTCAAATTTGATGATTTATCTCCCTGCGTAATAGCTTTGTCTGTTGACACTGTGTCTGCGTTGGAAGGGATAGGCGTGGAGTTAGCCACCAACTTGCTGTATGGGAAAGTGTATGGGCGCTCCTTCAAAATTTTCTCCAATCTCATTTGGAGATCGTTGTTTTTTATTTGCCTAGTTTCAAAATCGACTGTGATGCTTGTTATTGTGATACCATTACCAATCCCAGAATGGTGTGAAGGTGTAAAATATACAGGAGATAATTGACTTTTTCGTATTTTGAACGTGGCTTTTCCACAACCGAAAATAAGTTGCGTCGTGTTGAAAACGTTTGTGTTCTGTGTCAAATGTATTGGGTAGGAGACCGTTTCATTGGCTGTTCCAGTAGGGTATGTATCGAAGTGAATAGAACCAGGCTTAGGGGTACTCCAATCTCCACCAACGTATAACGGGTCTTTACATTCCGCAAACGTATATGACGCTACGCGGTCAACACTCAACTGGTACAAGTTTCCCATAGATTCGTCGCTATCGAGATCGTACACTTTGGCGATGTCGAGACTGGGTTTTGTTTTCCCTATGTAGTTAAGTATTTGTTTGCCTCTCTGAACTAAAGATCTGTCAACCCTGTCATCTTGTCCGATTTCTCCACGCGCAAAAGTTACAATGGTAGTAATAACCGGTTCTGTGAATAAGGTGGGGTTGATGTAATCCTTGGTGTTGGCCTTCGTAAATGTTACGTTGGCTCTCATCGTTTTAGGTATTATGTATCTTCCTTTGGGTACTTTAAATTCTACAACGTAGTCTTGGCTATCGCTGTTGATTGCACCCGTTTTCTCTGACGTCGGCAACATTGCGCTACTTTGGAAGCTAACTGCGTCAAACAACGTCGCCTCCACTTGAGAAACAGAAACACCTAGGTGTTCAGCAACGAACTGCGTGTGTGAACCAAAACACATATTGGAGTGACTATGGTACGCCATTTCTAAAAATAAAAATAAATAGCTTACTTATTTTTTCTCTTCCTTCCCCTGGTAGTTTGTCTACGTTTGCGTTTTCTTGTTACGGCTGCGGCTGCGGGTGCGGCTGTTGTTGCACGGGTAGTCGGTGCTGTTAATTCCCTGCCAACTATCCCTCCACCTTCGTAGTCGTCGTATTCGTCTGAGTAATCGTCATCATCGTCGGGGTTCTCTAAGACGGGAGGTTGGGTAGCGGGAGTTCCCCCGAGTTTATGACGAAGCCATTGACTAGCTCGTGATATCGCGTGTTTGCCGGTCTTAATTGCCTCTGTCGCGGCAGTCTCTTTCAATGCCTTTCCCAGATATCGACCACCGGCTATCATACTATCCGAAGCCAGCCCAAATCCAGATAGATGTTGTGCCGCTGCGTAACCTGGCGACTCTCCAAACGCTATATTCAGTACACCTAGACCCACTAAAAAAAATTAATGGATTTACCTTTAAAAAGGGTCAATAGTTGTTTTCTCGTTGTTGTAATTGGAAAGCAGAGCTTGTCGTTGTCTTCTATGAGAAGCGTCCCATTTAGCTTGCCGTAACGCGATAAAGTTTTCATGTGTTTTTTGTTTAACGTATTGGTTATGTTCTTTCTCTTTCCTCTCTCTCTCTGCCTTGTTTACATCCCCGAAAAGGATAGAGGATATACTGTCGTTAATTGCTTTGATTGCTTTGTGGGGAAAGTCGTTTTGGTGATGCCTGCTTTGTAGGGATTCAGCAAAATGTTGGAGAGCCGCCATCTAAAAAAATGGATACACTTACCTAATTTACAAACATACGAATTGATATTTCGTCCGATTCGTATTTCAAGTCGACACCATCTAGACGCACGATACGAACCACGAAAGCCCGACGTTTTTGAGGTGCCATGGGAATTAGATCCCACTCGTTAGGTGATAAGTTGACTAACCAACCGTCCGCGTCTGGGCATGGGACTGTACCAAGTGAAAACATATTCTCTTTTGTCGAAGGTAGTTGCATGTTAATTTTACCAGTGTTGATGAGATGCAATATCGCAAGTTTTGGTACTATTGGGTTTTCAGCCAAAATACAGTGAAACTTTGGAATAGCCGACAAAGCCCAGAAATCACCTGGTTTTACAATGAGATCACCAGGCTGTACCCCATCAGCCTGGGTATACTCTAATACATTTTTGTTGCCTTTATACGTCCACCCTAATATCATATCACCTGTATCGTTTGCCACATAGTTTGCGTCAATAGGTGGACAAGATAGTAATTTAACTATCGGTCCCTTAACCAAAATGGCTAGAGGCCCTTGATTGGACGTGTTGGATGGGAACAACCCCGAATTTTGCACAGCGACAATAGTAGAGTAATGCTTGTCTGGGTTGCTTTGGTAAGAGAATTTTATGTTTCGGGCAGTATTTAGTCTTTCTATGGCTGATAAAGCGTCAATCGTTGATAAACAATCGTATGTTGGAAGGGCAAGTTCACTACATGTCAAATCGTTAATGTTTGCCATGTACATTTTGCTGTCGGTGAATATTTTAGTTGGGAAAGCCACGACCCTTCCGCTGCTTGTCATAGAGCATATTGCTGTCTCAGATATCAGTATATCATTCCCAAATTCAAGTTTGTATTCTCCGGGGTTGTCTGTCTTACAATCTTTAGTATTCCAAATATACACAGACACTAGAAAAAAACATACCTTTAGTTAATTTGTCGCGTAGTCCTGAATTCTTACCCGTGTTGGGTAAGTCAGCCTTACTGAAAAACCTGTGCCGGTAACTACACTGCCAGCGTCGATAGGGAATGTTGTAGGACAAGCTGTCCCTTTTAGTGTCGCTGCGCCAGATACGATGTTGCATATACCATCTGCTAGAGAAACTACGTTGCCTACGTTTTCTACGTTTATCACAAACTCGCTCATACTTACTGTTGGTTATGAGAATTTGTCTTGTTAGCTTGAAAATAATGGCTGACTGAGGGATTTATTGCATGCAAATCTAAACCATGCACGTCATAAAATAAACTCAGGTCAGCACAAAGCACAAAGTGAAACAGAGAGAATGTTGTCCTGCGCGTTTTGCGATAAAAGGTATAAAACGGAGGCTGGTTTTTTAAATCATCTAAGAAACAAACACCCTTTAGAAGCGATAAAGGCAGGTGTACCTCTCAAGGCCGGTTCGATAGAAGGTGACTATAAAAACCAGTGGTTATATTCGCAATACGGCGGCGGCGCTGTTGGTAAACGAAGTCCGAGGGGAGGTGGTATTCATAAAGTTAGCGGTGGAAGAATACAAAAAAATAAGACACTTTCAGACTACAAACATTTGGGCGATGTTATAAACGACCCCGGAAATCACTTCATTCCAAAGCTATACAACCTTGGAGAATTGACGAGTTCAACCGTTGGTCACGGTCATAACCCGTTTGAAGAAGCGTTGGATAGAATTAACAGAGTCATTTACGTTAAACCGGCAGCGAGAGCCGTTAGCCAAATTCTATCTCGACACGACGTTGCGGTGGATCCAGAAACTGCGGAAGTGCTAGATCACTACGCAAAGGGTGGTTTTATCAGCGCTGCTGTTATCCCAGCGGCCAAGTTTTTAGTACCGATTATCGCCAGTGAGGTGGCTATACCACTCGCGAAGAAAATATACGAAAAACTGAGTGGTGGGAGTATCCAGCAGGTATATAGCGACTTCGCGATAGGACAACAACACAACATCAGAGAATTGCTGCAATTTTGAAGATGGAGTACGAAACGAAAAACAACACTAGTATATGGAGATCTCCTTTAACTCGTTCAAATATGACTTTCCCTGTAGAAGGTTACAACACAGACATACAACATGAAATGGATTACTCCGAATTTGTAGAGAAATATGGTCTATCTATCGTCGACACGGATCCTAAGGCAGTAAATAAGGTTATCGATGGTTTTGATGCAAGTAGTAGATCTGCATCGGCAAGAGAACAGTTGACAGTGTCATCTTTTCATCTTTGGAAAAAAATCCCTGCTAATAACTTTGGTCATGCCGTCATCAGAGACACTCTAAAAGACGATTCTCTAAAAAACGCGCATAGCTACTCGATGTACAATTTACCACCAAACACACCTAAAAAAGTTGGAGAAACTATTCTACTATCCGTAGACGGAACTCATCTGCCTCCGGTATCGTCATATTGGTGCTCGGCAAGCGCTAGGTACAATTATCGATGCACTGGCGGAAAACAGTCATGGGATGACTCTAGCGTGGTAAGTATTTTTACTTGAGATGACCAATACAGTCACCAGGTCGTTATCGTCATCCACTCAAACTGCCATAGTTTGAATTGATGACTAACAACGACTTGATGATCACACTGGTGATTTTGTTGGTTTTCGTTTTTATTTATATATCTTATAAACTAGGATTTATCTTATGGGTCTGTTACTTGTGCGCATGCGTATGTTAACCACAATATCTTTGTATAAAATTGGTCTTAACTAACCGTTTAAACCCGTACTCATCATGTCAGACTGCGAAGTATTTCAAACGAATACTTCGTTGATGACACACTTTGAATAAATATTTGTGTAAAATTTGAATAAATATTTGACCATTTCGAACACAATGTTTCTCAGGATTCCGAATAACGATTCCCAAGATTGCACGCGATATTTTGTATCGCTGACAATCTCAGGACTAGTTATAAGGAATACCCGAAACAAACTTTGTTATCGCAATGGTGACTAAAACAATGAACCTAAACAATTAATAGGGTAATGCATACGGGAAATATTACGGGACCCGTGCGCGCGCAATTTTTAATTCTCAAGTTTTATTTCCTAGCTAGACAAATCTTGGTTTCCTCCTCCTTCAGACGCATTTGCGAATCCGGGAATGGGATACGGAGTTGCACCATGGTACGTAGAAGGTGACGTATCGTTAGCTGGCGACACCAACACTGCAACCTCAAACGGCTCTTGGGGAAACAAATCAACACATGGTTACCCTACTGTAAAGGTAAACTGTCCCACAATAAAATTTGTAACAAAAATATCTACTGCAATATTTTCTTTTTCTTCTGATTCCATCTCGTTTCAACTTTTGAAACAAGTTGGAAGTAGAAGAAGAGGTTTTTAATGCAGTCCAACATCATCAAAATCAAATAAAACGTTTTTTTTAGGATTTCGCAAAGAAAGGTTTCTATAATGACAAAAATCTGCACGACAAACTAAAGAATCGCTGGAGACCGATGTCAAGGTGGTCGGGGGGAAGTAAATCTTTATACAATGATTGGCTAAAAAGATTAAACACCGTCTCATGGTGGGTAGGAGACGGTCAGGGCTGGGGAGACATGATAAAGAAAACAGCGCCTAAATTTGGAAGTAACGATTACGTACACGTATTTCAACATTTTCTCAAACCAACAGAGTTGGAGAAACATCTTATGGACACGATAAACGTGAAATGCGAGAAGTGGCTTGACGAATACGTAAAAAAGATAGATGGGTTTACACACCGTGAAACGATAATATCTTTGGTGGACGAATTTACCGCGAGTAAACCGGATTTCATGTTAAATAGTTATTTTCTAGCGTTCTTAGATCACGCCAGAGACAAACTTATCAGTTTTTGTCCTAAGTATCTACTGTGGGTATACAGTTCAGAAGAGTTGGTCGTCGATATCACAACCATGTCGAATTCTGATAGATATTCGGCACCTATGAGTAATTGGGGATTGATAAACGATCTTTACACTGAATGTAAGTTTGTTTTTTATTTTCTCTCCTTTTCAGCTATTCGTTGGAATAAAATGAATAAATACCAGAAGATTCTCAGACGATTGGGGCGCACGAACGAAAAATTAACCTTTTTTTTCTTTTTTCTTGTTTTGTCTTTTCTTAGACACGAAAGGCAACTCGCTTTTTCCCAACACCGTCACGAAAACTCGCTCCACAAAACATCCATACAAACGCCAATATATTTTGCGTGTAATTAGCACTCAGAGACCAATAAGGGAGGACAAGTTTCTAGCCGTGTGTGATGGAGAGGCAACGAATCGATCGTCTGTACAAGGTGGGTTGATACCATATCGTTTGGTAAACACCCAATTCAACCTCGAAGAAACAAGGAAACTTTACAGACGTATCTTATGCGAGTACAACGATTGTGTTTACGAATGCTGTCGTGTGTTAGCTGGAAGCATCATGAATGATCAAGAATTTTTGTCTTACTTACGCAGAACTACATCACTTGTCAGAAGTGCGAAAAGTATAGCAGGAATGACAGACGTATCCTTGGTCGCGGCGTGGAAAGGAATGTCAAACATCGACAAGAAAAGTATTGTTATTGCAATAACACCAGCATCTGATGTAGATACAATCACGAAGCATAAGCTACCAAAATTGGTGGAGCTAAAAAAATTTCTCACTAACGGTTACAAACCTAAAGATGTTGTGTTAAAGAAAGTAACCGCTGCACAATTTAAAAACAAAATTGAAGAATTGTTTGTTGGTGGGGGAGTTAGAGAAATTGGGAACTTTAACACCTTTAGCTCTAACGAGCCACCACCACCACCTACCCCAAACCCGGACAGGGATCTCAGCGCTAAAACAAACGAAACATACTATCTAAAAAACTGTAAATATGTAGTTTTAATGAAAGACGCTAATGTTAATATAACTAGAGGTAATATAAACGGGTACCCTACTGTTTTCACTTGCAACGCTGGGGACGTGTTAAAAGCAAGCGGCGAAGTATTTGATATTAAAATCTGGTATTGAGATCAGTTGCCTACGTCTACATTTACTTTTTGAATTACAATCAAATCCAAGTTGAATACTTATTTTTCTCTTCTTCTTCTTAGTGAACATCGTCGGGGGTTTCCTAGAGGGTGACTTAAGACGCAAGCCAAACTTCGATCCGTCGTCAGCTTTACGGAAAAGAGCTGAAAAATTATACGTGGATATGTTGGAAACATATTCATCATTGCCGAATGATATGCAAGTTAGCATGCGAGACGATATCGACGCTACACAATCTTTGTATATAGATCAGGGTGTTGGCTCTATGAAATCATTGACTAGAATGATAACAATAATGAAAAAATTGAAAGCGCATCACCCAACGACACCAAATATTGGGTCACTCCCAACCAATGAGGAAATCCGTGCTAAAGACGTGTTTACCTGGATGAATGATCACCCCAACCAATGGGTGCATGAGGATTTTGGTGAGGATGGTCCTAGGCTTACCTCCCACCGACAAGTTCTCCCCTCCCTTGAGGATTTTGGGGAGTCTTGGGACCATAGTCTTACCTCCTACCGACAAGGTCTCCCCTCCCTTGAGGATTTTGGGGAGGATGGTGACAACACTGCCTCAAACTCCAGCTCGGTCCCAACCCTTGGTCCTTTCCGAAGCCAATACACACCACAAGCAATGAAACATAGCACCCCTTACAGCGACACAGCTTCATCTTTCCAAAAATTACGGGACTATTTGGATGGTATTGAGGAATCAAAGCTAGAAACCCCTCAAATCGATAGTGCGTATCACACTTTTTTGGGGGAATTTTCTCATAATGATGAATATTAATGCAACGCAAAAACCAGTTATGCAACGCAAAAAACAGAACATAAGTTACCATCCGTACGGATGGTACGGATGGACGACATTTTCACTGGCCTACCTTGTGGCAACATAGCCCATTCACGGTCCGTGCAAGCAGTTTCACCATCCGTCAAAATAAGTTACCATCCGTACGGATCGACGACATTTTCGCTGCCCTACCTTGTGGTAACATACTCCATTCACGGTCCGTGAAAGGAGTTTCACCATCTGTGAACATAAATTACCATCCGTACCATCCGTACGGATGGACGACATTTTTGCTGGTCTACCTTCTGGCAACATACCCCATTCACGGTCCGTGCAAGCAGTTTCACCATCCGTCAACATAAGTTACCATCCGTACGGATCGACGACATTTTTGCTGGTCTACCTTCTGGCAACATATCCCATTCACGGTCTGTGAAAGGAGTTTCACCATCCGTCAACATAAGTTACCATCCGTACCATCCGTACGGATCGACATTTTGACTGGTCTACCTTCTGGCAACATACCCCATTCACGGTCCGTGAAAGGAGTTTCACCATCTGTGAACATAAATACCATCCGTACCATCCGTACGGATCGACGACATTTTCACTGGCCTACCTTGTGGTAACATATCCCATTCACGGTCTGTGAAAGGAGTTTAACCATCTGTGAACATAAGTTACCATCCGTACGGATGGACGACATTTTTACTGGCCTACCTTCTGGCAACATACCCCATTCACGCACCGTGAAATGAGTTTCACCATCCGTGAACATAAGTTACCATCCATACACATCGACAACATTTTCACTGGCCTACCTTACGTTAATATAAATTTCACAAAAATAACAATCCGTACAGTATATAGGCATGCAACTCAATTTATTTTTTAAAAAATTACTAAGTCTCAATCTCACCATTTGACGGATCGTACACAAAAACTTCACGAAAGTAACGATCCGTATAATATGGTAGTATTGGACAATCATCGGTTTTTGTCATGATCTTCATCAGCTTTCTCTTTAGTTTCTCCACAGCCAATTATGCATATATCATCTGTGATGTTGATCACGCCCTTGAGGTCTTCCAAAAACTCATGTTGTCGGCGTTGATATTCTTCTGGTCCTGAAGAAATACCAAAAGGCATGCGTGTGTAACGATACCGGTCATTTGGACCTTGGAAAGTCGTGAGTAACGAAGAAGGCTCGTCTAACTTGATGGTGTGGAAAGCTTCTGTTACGTCAACTATTGAAAAGACTTTTGCGTTTGCTAGTAGTGGAAGTTTTTCTTCTATAGTTGGTATTGTGTATACTGGTCTTTTGATTGCTTTGTTGATGATCTGACTGGGGTCAATACAGATTCTAATTTTCCCTCCTGGTTTCTCTTTCACTAGCATATTTGAAAGCCAGTCCGTTGGCTGAGAAACAGGCACTATTGTTCCTTCGTCACACAGCCTTCGTAACTCTTCGTTTACTTTGTCTAGTTTGGCGATGAGAACTCGGCGAGTAGGAGCATGTACAGGTCTGATATTGGAGTCCATCTCGATATGTAAAGGTTCTCCAAGTGACTTGTCTCTTCCAGGTTTAAATACATGGCTATACTGTGTCAAGACATCTTCTTTTGTTAGTTGACCGAGTGGTGGGGATTTGACTTGGACATTCGTTTTCTCTAAATTATGTACTTTATCGGCATAAATCTTCAAATAACCCAAGGCTTGTGCATCTCGTCCACAAAGTAGAGGCGGCTTTGTTGGTGGTACGTCGACAACCAATAAATCAATTAGCTGTATCTTTCCATTTTTTTAAAGTGTTCTTTACGTGTTCTTGTGCCGACCCTCTGGCAGTCTTCATTAATTCGTTTGTAATCGTTGTCGTTTCAAAGCTTTTGCTAATTCAACGACTTCTCTGAGAGTTACTTTCGCTTGAGAGCCCTCTCGGTGTCTATGACCTTTTCCGATTAGTTTCACTCGCCACGGTTCAGACACAGCGCCAGCGATAAACTGGTCTCGCATTAATTCGTCGGCGAAATTTCCGTATTCACATTGTGCTCCATGATTTCCACCCGAGATTCCCAAGCACTAATTGACTCATTTTCTTGCTGCATTAAACTTAGGAATTTCTGTCTTTCCCCAGAGACCCCAACGCTTGCTCCGTAATATTCTTTGAGCGCTTGAATTACACGATGTGGTTTCTTTAGTTTCCGTTTCACTTAGTCCTAAACTGTATTTGTATGCTGTTCTTACGGCAGGAGACAATGAAGCTCTAAGACAAGCCATTGCCTTGTCTGTATTTGTCCACTTTTCCTCAGCCGTCTCCTTCGAAGCATCGTACCAATTGTTCATGATACAATAGTCTGTTAAATCTTCGTTTAGTTTTACGCGGACCCCACACCTGACACCATGTTACATCTCTAGTTGTGATTAATCAACTTCCTTTATTACACAATGGTTCATACTTATATAACATAGTATTATTAACATAATCATATTAGCATATGAGATAAACAGCTTACATTAACATATATTGACATGCACTACCAATATTCTTAAACGAAGTAGAGAAGAGAAAGTTATTTTATGCCGCAAAATGATGCAAGTGTTTAACTATTATGTAAACGAAGAAGCCAAGGTATCGCAAAGTATAAACACGCTATCTTCAAAGGCCGTACTAAATAAATATGAAGAGGAATCGTTGGCGTTGTTAAAAGCTGCACAAAAGCTTTTGCAAAACCGTGTTGTTTTCATCTACAATTCCTTTAAAGACTGCGTAGAACTGCCTGAAATTAACGTTTTGCCTTTTACAATCACCAGTGACATGGTCACATATAACGAACAAGTGTCATCTAACTTTTCGGAGGTTGATCAGTTGACAGACAGAGATTCAGATAATGAATAAATGGTACAGTCCCCCGAGAAAACGTATCCAGTATTATCTGCTTGACCGGTAGTTCAGCACCATTTTAGGGGCTTGTACTTTCCAGCAATGAAGGGTAATTTCGGCGATGTGCCTGGGAACATTTTCCACCTCCATGACAAAACCAACGTATGCCTGCAAAATTTAAACAGAACTGCATTTGAGACTGCGTAGCTAGGAAAAAACGATTAACTCCTACAAAAACAGAAATGTACCTCGGGAATAAGTACGTCAGTGACATATTGTTGATTTGACGATGTGCTATCCCATATTTGGTCAGGTGGCATAAACAATCCCATCACAATATCCATGAAATCGTCGTTCTGTCGTGAAAGAAAGCTGCTTACAAGTTCTCTGACGGACATTCATGAAATGTACAATGCAAAATCATTTATATACGGTACTTACCATAACCTCAGAAAATGGAGATACGAAACCTTCTGTTAATTCTCTGGAAATGTATTTCCGTTCCTTCTGTTGGTGCTTCACGAACAACACATTCCACACACTCGCAATGGCATTGTCCATCACCAACCTTAAATGCTCCTACATAACAATAAACATAACATAACATAACATAATTAATTAAATAACGACGGAATCGACGGAATCTGCCGGAAATTTGGTTAATCGCTCACTAGCAAAAGGTTAAAGGTGCCGTCCAGTCCGTTCTGCGCATGTGCGATAATTTTCATCGTGTGTGTTCTCATAAACAAACAAGATGGAGGAAGGCACGAGTCAGGCGCAGGAAAGTTCTGTTGAACCTGGTTACCCAACAGACGAGGAGAAAAAATAAAAGTATTTGGCGGAAAGAGACACAACCAAAATTTATCTGTACGAACATTTTAACAGATGGCGGCAATTGAAAGACCAAGCAACGCGAAGACCGACAAAGCAGTTGCCGCTTTACTTCTTGATTATTATTTCTCCACGAGAACGTCAGTCAGTTCAAGGTATCTATTGATTCTAATATTCACGATTTAATTGTAGTAAGTAATCGTGTCTGAAATGGAAAGTTGTTGAATCGAAATTGTCTCTTTTAGCGAAGCTATTACCCAGACCGAAGTCGAAGATGTATGTATGTCTCCACCGCCATTGACGTCAACACCAATTATTTCGCCAAGTAAGTATATTTTATGTGGGAACTTTACGTGATCGTTTGCCTAAACTCTATGACTAAAGTAAAAATGGATATTTTTGAAATTGTAGTTTTCACGTCTACTCCGGTGAGTTCCCGACAGAGACGTCCACCTTGTGATCCACACACTCCAAAACGTCGACGCTTGTTGTCGAGCGATCCTCTATCCACACCTTCAAGGTACTTGTTTTTTACTCATTATGTTATCATCTATTTGTCCAGTGCTAATGAATCATGATTATTAATCTTGTTAGCTGAATGCTTTGCATCTGGTTTGTGTCCTCGACTGTTCATCACAAATACCCCTAATATATTTTTTAGAACTTGTGGTATAAGTGTACTAGCTGATGAGGATGAGACGATGACAGCAAGTGAGTCAGAAGAAAGTGACTTAGAGGAACTTAGTTATGTACCACCGGAAAGTCCCGAGTAAGTTGTCGAATTTTTATAAAGAAATAATTGGGCTGTAAATAGAGGAGTAAGGTCCAGAGTAAGTTGTCGAATTTTTATAAAGAAATAATTGGGCTGTAAATAGAGGAGTCTAATATCTAATTGGTGGGAGAAGTTGTGTATCTGAGTAATTATTTTTGTTTTTGTCAAATATAATTATTGGAATGATATATATTTTTTTGGTATAGAAATAGGTTGGAAATTGATGACCTAGAGAAAACCTCATTGGAGAGCGAGATTTACGATTTTGAAATTGAGGAGCATGGTGATGAAGAGGAAACAGGCCCTACATCCTGTCATAATTCTGATAGTCAGGACCACAAGATTGAGACTAACACCAGCAAATGTTGTCCAGACAGAATATTGCATAATATCTTGCACCAAAGTTATGGACCTCATCCATCGAATTCATGGTCATATTTGCAAAAGAAGTGGATGTGACAATCAACTGCAATTCCGCAAGACCTTTGTTGGCACTTGCCTGGTCATCAATTGGCAATGTCATGCTGGTCATTTTGGAGGGAGATGGGCATCTCAACCATCATGCGAAAATGTCCGTGCAGGGAATTTACTTTTGGCCTCTGCAATTGCTGTCAAAGGTAATTCCTTCACAAAAATTGGCTTACTTTTTAAAGTGATGAAATTACAATTTATTTCCAAAAGTCTCTTTAATCAGTACCAGAGCCTATATATTGCCCCTGCTGTTGAAGAATATTGGGAAAGCATGAAGGAAGATTTGTGGAGGGAGCGTGATGGGAAGGAAATAATTTTGAGCTCGGATGGGCGAAATAATTGACTGTACATACAGTTTTGCCAACATGGAAACAAAGTCCATTTTAAAGCTGAACATAGTTGATGTTAGGGAAGTGGAGGGCAGGAAGAGTCCAAATATGGAGAGGTTGGGGTTTGAAAGGGGTATGGATGAATTCCTAAAATCCAAGATGCAAATTAAGGAAGTTGTTACTGATGGACATCTGGAAATTGGTGCACTGATGAGTAAGTTGAAAACTTAATACTGTATGATGTGATATAAATGAGCTGTTTGTTTGTATGTAATTACCTAATTTCATGTCATGTGGGAAACTGAAAGTCTGTCATGAAAACGTTCTGCATGTCCCCTAAGTGACATGAAATTAGGCTGTAGATTAATAGTATATTTCCAATTAAAAGTCTTGTTTAAGCCAAACTACCAGATTTATTTAGCTATTTATTTTTGTTTCTCTAGAAAATGTGGAAAAGTACAAAAATATTGTGCATCAGCGAGATATTTGGCATGGTGGGAAAATTCTTGGAAAGAAAGTGATAGCAGTATGTACATTATGGTTTAATATGTAGGATAACTATTTAAATATCATAAAAATAAAAGTTAACCGCATGTGTGTTTTTGACTTGTCATTTTATTGTTAGGCTGCTAAGGAAAAAGGAAACGAAGATCTTTCTTTGTGAGCTAGCTCCATAAGGAATCACTTTTGGTACTGCAGCAGAAATTGTGATGGAGATGTGAATGAATTTAAAGTATGTAACATTAGCACAGTACTGTTACAGTATTTTACTAATTTTAGTTATATTATTGAGTAATAAAGTTATTATTATAATATATTGTATACACTGTAGTTTAATTCTTGCAGATTAATATTTGACACTTATATATCTATCTACCTTCTCTGTTTCTTTAATAGCATTTGTGGATAGGCATCCTACATCATGTTGTCAACGAACATGAATGGGCATTGGGTGAAGGCAAGGACCAAGGGAAATGTGGCCATGGTATCCTTACTGAGGAAGAAAGATTGAAGCCGTGGTTAGCGAAGAACTGCTCAGCACAAAAAGCACTGCGGCAAATTGTTTTGAAAAAGCGGTTTTTAAACGAATTACCCTATTATACAAATTTTAGGTTAGTTTTCGAGTTCTTGATCATGATAATGGGGCTGTAGTAACCGGATCTTAATAAATGCATTAGTGACAGTACAATAACTATGTAACCCTGTATATAGAGATAATTGAGTAAGTCGTGAATGATCACTGCAATTGTGTGCCTAATACTACAGTGACATTTATTACATTCATAAAAAAATTTTTGAATATGCTTGTAGAATAATTGGTGCTCCATGTATATTTACTTTAGGCATACTGGTTTTTTGGAGTCATTCCATAACCACCTTCTCATGTATTGTCCCAAACGCCACTCCTACTCGTAAGTGCAATGTCATCTGAGAATAGTAGTTTTCAGCAGTGTTGGTGGGTGCATGTGTACATACATGTATGATACAAAATATATCCGTTTGTTTCAAATAGATTTGTTGGATACAAGGTTCGAAATCAGCTTGCAGCGATTGACTTTAACAAGCATAGAGTACGACAACCTGCAACAAATGCTGATGGAAAACAAAGGTATTTTTACTGTATTTACTTATTTTATGTATGGCTTTAGAATTTATGCATTATGTTTTATTGTACTACTGAATATCCTAGACTGTAGTATACTGTATATCTAAACTTTAAAGCTCAGTGGAGCAAGCGGACAAAAACATGGCGCCCTGTGGCAATTTTAAAGCCCAAAGAATATATATCACGACGCAACAGCAGTAGTCTCCAACAACGGATGGCTATCAGATCCTTTCAAGTTACACAGAGGAGTAAGACAGGGATGCCCTATTTCTCCACTACTATACATCTTGGCTGCTGAGACTCTTGGACAAATAATACGAAAAAATGTAAACATCAAGGGAATTCAAATTCCAGGCGGTAATGGATCATGTAAGAAGATATCCCAGTATGCTGATGACGCAACCTTAACTTTAAGTGATGACCCTTCGGTTCTCATCGCTTTTGACAACATACGAACATACGAATCAGGCTCTGGTAGCAAACTAAATGACGAAAAGACAGAAGGAATATATATTGGCAGACATGCGGGCCGCACACATGGCCCTGTACCTATAACCTGGAAAACACACCAAATATCAATCCTTGGAGCGAAGATAGGAAACAAAAAGATTGGGAGACACCCTCCAAGAAACTCGAACAACGTCTACAGAGGTGGCAATCCCGCTATCTATCCATAAAAGGTAGAGCACTACTCGTTAACACCTTCGCATTGGCACAACTAACATACCTAGCTACAATTTTCACGGTACCAAACATCATCATAGCAAGAACCAGAACTACAATCTTCCGTTTTCTGTGGAAAAACAGAAGCGAGCTAGTAAGCAGAGAAAGCGTCACACTCCCTCTGGCGAAAGGGGGACTAGCAATTCCGAATGTAGCTAACAAAGTGAAAGCCCTGAAATGTAAGTGGATACGGCAAATCGCAGACCAGACGTACAAGACCTCATGGGCCCTTTGGGCTAGATATTTCGTCGGTACCAGCCTCTACAGCTATAAAGCAGAATGGTATTTCCTAAGGAGTAACTCAACACCCCACGCTAGCCCAGAAAATCCACCATCGTGGTATGCAACCATCATTGAAACAGCTTCGCAGATCAGAAACGAAATAAGTCAGTGGAAACAACACGAAATAACAACCAAAAAGATATACAAGGCAATTACGGAAGAACATACACCGAAAGCAGAAGACCGCTGGAGGAAGCAGTGCGCCACAAATAAAGAATTGGAAAGATCATGGACAGACAACTGGAAACTACCAAACAACAACAGGGAGAAAGAAATCAGATGGAAGATTTTACATCGATGCCTAACAACACGAGTATACTTACGATCTTGGGGAATGAACGTGTTAGAGAAGTGTCCTTTCTGTCAGAACATTGAAAACACAGAACACGCTATCTTTGCCTGCAAAAGACTGATAACACTCTGGCAATTCATCCAAGATACCCTCAAATTCCTGTATAACAAGAACATAACAATTTCACTACAAGAAATAGTATTTTCGAAGTCTTGCCCAAACAATGACGACATAAGAACCCTTGGAAACTTCCTGTGTACGACAGCTGTAGCACTGAGTTGGCAAACGCGGAACGCAAAACTATACCACAACAAAGAACCGCCAGAAGACCTTCAAGCAGAAGTGAAAAGAAGAAAAAAAGAGAATAAAACTGGACATCTTTCTCAAGAGAGAAAACAAAGTGAAGAACTTTTGGGCCCAAAAGAATATATTATGTTATTACGATGATCGAAACGAACTCGTATGGAACATATAAAGTTAATGAAAATAAGATACGAGAAAACTCAAATGATAACTGTTTAAAAAAGAAATGTAAATAGAGTAAGAAATAAAGATCATTTTTTAAAGAAAAAAAACTCTGATCACATAGGGAGTCCTCTCAGGATGAGGCCCTCATTGCACTTCGACTGGGTTGACTCCTGCGATTGCCCCAAATGTGGGCAACTCGAGCGTATAATTTCTGGTAGTGGGGACCTGCGTTCGCGCTCGTCCCCTTCATTCCCAAAACAAAACACTCAGACCAAATCCAACAAGCTACGCGAAGTTCACGGTCTCGCCGAATCAACATTCGATCGACAGCCAGTAGCACCGAGCAAGCAACAAATACATATGTCGAACAGAATCCATCACATCCGTTCTCCATCTCCTTTCACAAGAATCCGAAAACTACTGACGACGACAAAAAAGCTACACTCACAGACACCGATCATCAACAACACCTCGATCTATCGAATATCACATCCCGTCGTTCAACTCGTCGGCAGCGATCGCAACGAAACCACCGCCTGCAACTTCGAGCTGTCACTTCTGCCACCCATCCAACTCTCGCACCCATCCTTTATGCGGCACGTTCACAAAACAACATTCCCTCGCACATCTTCGCTGACGAATTCATCAATACTGAGTGCACTCCCACGTCCGATTGATTTACATATACGAACTCGGCGCCACTGCGAATTCGTCTCCCACAACACTTCGCATTTCGACGTAGAAAATGTCTACGACCACACCACCAGGAAAACAATTATTATGTGGATGTTACAGGTCATGAAGCATCGCATCTGGGTCGCCCATTGTGATTTTCGATTTCGTGACATTCCGCCGGATGAGGGTAAATGTCTCAAGGTGGCCATTGCACATATCCAATTTCTTCTGCGTCTGCACGCAAAAAAACATTCTTCGCCACGCAGACGAGCCATTTTTGAAAAACAATGGCTTGCTGGGGGGTCCTTGGGTGTTTTTAATGGTGAGAAGCTTGACTTCTCTTTTTAACTTTTTTAACCTTTTATCCTTTTTAACTTAATCCTCCCTTCGCCTTGGCGTTGGGATAAAATAGTTAATGTAGGATATTAAATTTAATTCCTTCCCTGGTCTCTCCTTAATTGGTCTGCACTGGGCGAAGTAAACATCCTTTTTCCTTCTTTCTTTATCTAGGATCATTGTTGCCTCTCGCATCTCAAGGATTCTAGGTTTCCATCTTTGGGGGTGAGAGTCATGCTCTCAGCACGGTTAGCAGCTTTGTAGGCTCCCCCTGTTTAGAATATTCTTTGCACGTACGTCCTCGTAATGTACGAATATTCTACTCAAAATAAAACTTACCTGACGTGAGAGGCACTCTGATCACATAGGGAGTCCTCTCAGGATGAGGCCCTCTCATTGCACTTCGACTGGGTTGACTCCTGTGATTGCCCCAAATGTGGGCAACTCGAGCGTATCATTTCTGGTAGTGGGGACCTGCATTCGCGCTCGTCCCCTTCATTCCCAAAACAAAACACTCAATCCAACGTACTACGAGAACTTCATGGTGTCGCCGAATCAACATTCGATCGACAGCCAGTAGCACCAAGCCAGCAACAAATGCATACGTCGAACAGAATCCTTCCCATCCGTTGTCAAACTCCTTTCACAAGAATCCGAAAACTACCAACGACGACAAAAAAGCTACAATCACAGACACCGATCATCAACAACACCTCGATCTATGGAATATCACATCCCGTCGTTCAACTCGTCGGCAGCGATCGCAACGAAACCCCCACCGCCTGCAACTTCGAGCTGTCACTTCTGCCACCCATACAACTCTCACACCCATCCTTTATGCAGCACGTTCACAAAACAACATTCCCTCACACATCTTCGCTGACGAATTCATCAATACTGAGTGCACTCCCACGTCCGATTGATTTACATATACGAACTCGGCGAATTCGTCTCCCACAACACTTCGCATTTCGACGTAGAAAATGTCTACGACCACACCACCTGGAAAAAACCGGTTCTCGTCCGATCACCGCAGTCAAGTCTGGTCGGGCGGAGTTAGTACTTGGATGGGTGACCGCCTGGGAATACTCCGTGTTGTAGACCAACCGCCTTTTGGTTTGAACGCGCTGAAATAGCGCCCGCGCTCGCCAAGTGATGGCCAGCGGAACCGCTTGTTTTTGCACACCGTTTTTCGCGTTTAAACTTTCAAAATAAGGGTCGGTATCGCTCCTCGGCCTTTTGGTTAAGAAGGCAGTAAGCGGTACCGTGGTCTTGGAGCAGTTATCGTGGAAAATATCTACGGTGTTTCCGGGTGACTTCCGCTGCCAGTAACACCTATACACCCCTACGAGCTTGTTCTAGCTTGGTGGTCGTCGCGCTTGTGGTTTTGGTCGCTTGTTTGGCGCTTTTTGGATTTCGTGGGAGTTGATCCTGCGCCTCCTGGTTTTTTGCCGTCCAGTGGTTTCGCTGTCGGTGGTGTGTGCCCTTGACTGGTGTCAAGGGCTTGGTTCGTAAGTTGTTTTTGTGTTTTGTGTGTGGTTTTGAGAATGGCCACCCCTTTCTCAAACCGGAAAGCCATTGAGGTTTTCCCGGCGTTGGCTCTGGCGAACAGGCCACGCGTTACCTTTAAGGAGTTAGCGGTGGAGCTGAAACGTCAGCTCCCAGCTGACTACCTTAGGACCTTCGATTGTGTTGACCTGTTTTCCCTGAACAAGGTCTGCCTTACCTTCTCCTCGGGCAATGTGCTCGAGGATGTTATACGTTCGGGCCTGTCCTTAAGGGGCCATCCGATTACCCTGACACCCATTTCGTCCAAGAAGTGGGTTACCGTGGCTCGTCTTCCATATGGTGTTGCCACTGACCTTGTCTGGGCTCTATTGTCAGCTTACGGTGAGGTCTTCAAAATTCAGTATGAGACCCATTTGGGTCTCCGGTCCGCCGTGCACCAGGTATTAATGGACATCAAGAGGCCTATTCCATCTCGCCTCCGGGTGCAGGGTTTCCCCTGTAACATCTTTTATAGGGGTCAGACCCGCACCTGTTTTGGCTGCGGCGGACCTGGCCATGAGTTTGTGAACTGCCCGTCTCGCCTTCGTCCAGTTTCGGGGACTGGTACGGTCCCGGATGTCGCCGCCAATCTGGCGCCTATGCCCAACGCTCCACTGTCGCAGTTGTCAGTGGAGTTACAATGTAATCAGGACCGCGCGGCTGAGGCCGCTATTACCGCTGACCTTCGGTTGGTGGATGACCTGGTCATGTCATCCGACGATGACGAGGGGTTGCATCTCCCGTTGACTCCCTCTCCCGCCCCTGGGGCCGGAGCGTGGTCTGTGGTCCCCGACCATCGATCGCCCTTGATCACTGTTTCACACTTATCGCCCCTGCTGTCACGTCCAACTCGTTTGGGTGTCTGGACCTTGGCAGTCAGGAGGTGGAGCCCTTGGGGGCCAATGAGTTAGCCTCGGTCATTCTGATCGAGTGCTCGTTTACAAATAAGTCCTGTGACCATCGTGACCGCTCTCCGCGCAGTCGTGCGCGGAAAACTGCCTGCCTGGGTGGGGGAGCTCTCCGAGGTCCCCACGGTGTTGTCTGCCGTGGTGAACTCTGTCGAGAGTTCCCCCCTGGCCCCCGAAGTTCCCTCTGTGGGTGTGAGATCGGTGGAGGTTGAACTCTCCGTGGTCACCACGTTGTTATCTGCCATGGTGGACTCCGTCGAGTTCCCTCCTGACCGCCGAAGATCGCGTCCGGTCTCCTCTCCGCACCACCCCCTGTCCTTACCACCGTCTTGTTCAGTCCCTCCTGCTGGTGGGATCGACCCGGTTGCGGAGGTTTAACTCTCCGTGGTCCCCGGGTTGTCTATTGCCCCGGTGGACTCCGTTGAGAGTTCCCTCCCGGTCCTGGCTACATCTACCGCCCCCCTGTCTCCTTCGCCGTCTCCTCCCCCTGTGGTGGATCCCGGGTCCTCGGATCCAATCCCCCCTGGGGACGTGGTTGACCAGACTGCGGTGGTTGAGCTCTCCGTGGTCCCCGAGTTGTCTTCTGCCTCGGTGGACTCCGTTGAGAGCTCCCATCTGACCATCAACGTCCTGACTTCCGGTGCTTTGTCATCTCGCCTGGTTGGTCAGTGGCCGTTACGCAGTCTGGTCTCGGGGCTACCCTCGCCCACTCCGGTTCCTCTGCCTCCACTTGATGTGGGTTCCGCTGATCCTCGCTCGGGGCTTACTAACCGGGTAGTAACAGTAATATCATCCTATTGTGAGCCAGAGATCACAGATGTATCGGTCTTTTATGAGGACTTGGACGAGGATGATGTCGCAGCGATGGCGGCGTTCGACCGGTCGCAAGTGATGGATGGCTTACACAGCCTCCAACCCCTCAACCCAGACCCAACTAACCTCAAATTCCTGTACCGCGACTTCCCCGACTCCGATGACGATGAGCTGGGCATGCTTGTGTGCTCGTTGGACTCCCCACTTTCCCCTACTCCTCCTTCCTCACCAGCGGGTGACCCTCGCCCAATCCCTCTCGGCCACCCACGGGAGGATCTCGAGTTCTTGGACTCTGCCACCGGTTCTTCCCGTGGCAGTTTCGACGGTCGTTCTCCCCCTGCACTGGTCCGTCAAGACAGTGCAGCTGTTCCATCCGGGGTTGAGAATGACTTCCCGCCTGTGGTTTCCACGTCAAAGAAGGGTCCATCTCCACTGCGGGGTCCCGCACCGAAAAGCGGTCTTCCTCCTCCTAAGAAGGGGCCCAGTAAGAAGAAGAAGGGGAAGAAACGCCGTCCTTAACCCGTCCGTAGCAGCATAGGCTTAGAGGCCTCGGTCGCCTGGAATGCGCGACTTCTTAGCAACCAGCTTCTGCCCTCCGGTGGAGGCTTGGTGCGGCTGAGGTAACCCCATACTTCGGTTTGGGTTCTTTGAGCTCTATCTGCCCCCGTAACTCGTTTGTATAAGTTGTGATTGTAATTTCGTTTTCCGGCGGGATGATCTGGAGACTCTTCGCTTGAAGATGATTCAGGTCCCCCTCCACGAAAAAGTCTACCGTAGTCGTTTTTGGCTCGGTAGTCGTCGGTCAGAACCTGACGTTAAATCATGTTGTCTCGTGCCATTTATTTTGGCGCGGTCGTTCACGATTCATTATCCACTTTTTGCTTGGATATTCGAACCACACGCCCATTAGTCGCGAGTGGGTGGGACCGTATCACGAGACAAGTTTTCATGGCGTATGGAGAGGTGGTCGAAACCCTTATCCTAGTCTTAGTATCTAAGTTGGTACCTCCATGAGGTCATTCCTGTTAGCACACAAGTCGTGGGGGCCCATTGCACTGTGGGGTGATCATGAGACTGTCAGGTATGTGATTTTCAAAACAAGATCAAGTGTAGTATCTGTTCTTATCAGCTTAATATCTGGTATGCTAGGCATTGCCTAGCTCATATATTAAACTGATTTTTGGACCTTGGGATTGTGAAGCTTGCTTCGCTCTGGCTACGTGTTGTCTCGGTATCGCACTACCTCCGAGTACGGCCCACACATCACAATGAAAATAAAACAACAACAAAATAACAAAATGATTCCACTAATTCATATTTATTATTCCTTCCAGCAGATGCAGCACCATCGACTCATCGAGTATGTTTTACCCGGTCCCAACACCAAAGTCGAACGGATATAAGTACCGATGCAAATCCACAACAAACATACAACCAACAATCGACACTTCGGCGTGGATATTCTACGACCGACAACCACAAAGTAACTAGCTTCAAGAATGACCACATCGCAATCACGTAGAATGAGCAAGTCCAGCACTACCTATACATACAGCTAATTTCACCATACACATCTCCATGTTCAGATTCACCGTCTGCCCACATGCCCGATAATCCTATTAACCAATCAAATTCAAACAGCCGTCGCTAGGAAAACTCATACTTACCTGATGCGAGTCTTGTAAGTATAGATATCTGAGTGGTGAAGGATTCTTGCTAAGGCCATAACTTATCTGCTCAGACTACTAGCTATCATCTTTGATAGACACGTTTCATTTTTCTTAAGGGCGCCCATTGGTCGTCCTTCTTTCTGTTTTCTTATTCCTGTAGGTAGTTAGGTAATTAGGCAGGGTTAACCTGCGAACCTTCGGGTTCTTAGCGTGCAGGCGCGTTTTTACTGCTGGGTGGGGGTTGTTCGTCCCTGGCGAGCAGGCGTCCTCTTTCCTGCTGGGATTATATTTTTTACAGGTTTTCGTACCTGTTTGTGTGTGTTGGGGGGTTTTCGTCCCTGACGTGCAGGCGTACTCCTTCCTGCTGGGGGTTACCCTTGCGTGCAGACGCTCTTTTCTTTTTTCTCTTTCTTATAATATACTTAAGTATATTATAGTGTGTATTATACATTATTAGATACTCTCTTGTATACTATATTGTATATGGTATATATTGAATTATACTTTACTATACTTATATATATATTCATATATATATATATATAATTCGATATATCCCTATAATTTATTAAACTCTCCTAAACTTTATATATACTAACCCATGCATTATATTAAATAATGCTATTATAATATATTATATTATATTATATACGACCTCTATCAATAGTACGACCTCTATCGTTACTCTTCCAAAACGAATTGTTGGTAAAGACCAACTTAAACATGTGCGAATTGAGTTCCTCAAAGCACTCGGCCCGGAAAAGATCCTGGGCATTCAGATCTTGCCCAAAATACAGCTCCGTGTTCAGTTTAAAACTGTGGAACTGTGTCAGGCCTTCAACATCCAAGGATGTGATTTTCGGGGTGTCCATCTAACCCCGAAGCCGCGTATGAACATCTCACGCTGGTGTTTGTGGAACTTGCTCCGGCCCTTTCGCCTTTCGGCAGAGTTGCTGCTGTTAAGCACCTGCCTGTAAAGGGTTATCCAAATATTCAGTCGGGTACCCGCATGATCACCATGCATATTGTGACATCCATCCCGACTTTCATTAAGATTGCAGGCTACCGCTGTCGGATCAAATATAAGGATCAGCCGACTACCTGCTTTGGTTGTGGCAAACTAGGCCACATCGTAAAACGCTGTCCAGGGCGGACTTATGCCACCATCACAGCTGCTGCTTCTGCTCCTACAACTGTGGTTGTTGTTGACCTTCCTCCTGCTGTTAGGCCGGACACGAGGCCATCACCACCGCCGCCTCCACCACCTCCACTTCCACCTTGGAGTGGTGAGGACTTACTCTCCCTGTTCTCTGAGGAACCGTCAGTCGATCGGACCTCCAGGGTTGAGGATGACACCCTTTTGGTCACTATAGCGACCAATCTCCCGCCATGCAATTCCTCCGCTGAGTTTTCGCTGGAGGAGATGGCGCCAAAGGGGACCAAACGGCTCCTTCATTTTAGTGATGATGATGATGAGCCTAAACGACAGCTTCTCGATCTGCTATCTGATCAGGAATCGATTCCTGATACTACGGTGGATGTATCGATCGACCCGGATGCCTCCGTTCTCCATCTTCCCACCGCTGCTGCGGTAAAAGAGGCTCTGATTACAGTGCCCATTACGGACACTGTACCGCAAATCCCTTCTTCCTTGGCTTCGGTCGAGGTTTCACCTACCGGTGATGGTAATACTGCTCCTCGTCCACCGGAGCAACATTACGCGAGTGACGTGGACGTTGTACCACCCACTCCTATCCTGACACGCCGCTCATTGCGTGTTCGTATCGTGCCTCCCGTTCTTCTAAAGGCGGGGTCCACTGATTGCCAACCACCATCCCAGACGATTCCACGGACCAGGATATTCCTGGTCATGAAATCTGGCCTGAAGATGAGGGTTTTAGTCTAACCGGGGCTTCTGTATGTACCCCCGAGAATACACCTCTTCCATTGACTCAAGATGATGTATTTGGTATCATTTCCGATCCTGGCTCTGCTGGGTTCTCCGAGAACATAGAACAGGACGGTAATTCGGGAATGTCAGTTTTTTTAACTCGTTTAGAGAAGTTGCTTGACGTGAGTGAGGATGGGCCGTATGCCGATTCCACCTAATTGTTCACCACCCCTACAATTCACATTCAAGCTGTTAACTGTGAATATAAATGGTCTTAATGACCGAACTAAACGGCTTACTTTTATCCAATGGCTCAATTGCGTTAAGCCGGATATTGTGTGTTTGCAAGAAACACATGCAAAATCACATGCTACTTTGCGAGCATGGTTTTCTTCGTCTGGATATGCGGTCGCCTCTTCGTCCATCTCTAACAAACGAGTAGGCACCGCTATCCTTATTCACTCTCGTCACCAGCTTGAAAAGGTTCGACAAGACGAGGCTGGCCGTTTCGTACAGGCGGAGGTAACAATGGACGAGGAGAGGGTCCGTTTTGTTTCTTTGTACGCTCCTAGCCGAAATCCGGAGAGGAATAAGTTTTTTTCCTCCCTACCAGACTTCATCGATCTGGCCTTGCCCACTTTTTTATGTGGGGATTTTAATTCCGTTCTGGATCCCACTCTGGACCGGCGCCACCCGCCGTCGTACCAGCGTACAGCACCGAACCTAGTTGCAGAGAGTGTGTCTGCTTTGCAGTCACTTCTTTCGGCGATAAATGTAGTATGGCGTACGCAACACCCCGGTGTACGGTCCTTTTCCTGGGACCACGCTTCTGGAGAGTGCTCTTCCCGAATCGATATGGTTTGGGCACCCATAAACTTTCAAGAGTATGTGGAGGACAGCGATTACTTTCCTTCCTTCTTTACCGATCATCGTTATCTTCTGGTCACTTTTACACTCCCCTCATCTGTTGGTATTGGACCGGGGTATTGGAAATTCAATACTTCCGTACTCCAGGAGATGGAGTATTGTACTTTAGTTAAATCTTTTTGGACCTTCTGGCGCTCGCAAAAGCACGATTTCTCCAACCCTCTCGACTGGTGGGACATGGGGAAATTTTACCTGCGTGCAGTCACTAGGAGTTTTTGCAAGGCGAAAGCTCTTGCAGCGTCAGCCTTGAAAGTCGTTTTAAATCGTCGGCTGCTAAACTTACAGCGTCTGTTCGATGCTGGGGACTCTTCTGTCTTCACTGAACTCTGTGCCGTTCAGGAAGACTTGCGCGCCTATGAGATTAGAGAAGCTCGAGCTTCTCAAGTGCGTGCTAGGTGTCTATGGGCGGAAGAGGGTGAAAAGTCCACTGCTTATTTCTTTTCTTTGGAAAAGAAGCACCGGGAAAAAAAGACCATGACTGCTATCAAAGACCCTTCCACCTCTGTTGTACACCATGACTCTCTTGCCATTCTGCACATATGGCAAGAGTACTATACAAATCTATTCTCTGCCGAGGATTGTGATACCGTTTTGCAAGATGTACTTCTCTCCAAACTTGTGAAGCAACTTTCTGCGGAGATGAAATATATTATAAATGGCTGGATGTCACCTTTCTTCCATCCATCTCGGGGAGTTCGACAGGGTTGCCCTCTGTCACCACTTCTTTACGTCCTGTGTGCAGAAGTTCTTGCATGCAATCTCCGTACTGACCCTGGGATTTCCGGCCTGAGATTGCCGGACTCGCTCCTCGAACTGCGTTGCACATGCTACGCAGATGACACGACCATTGTTGTCACATCTGACAACTCGCTGCCTGCAGTTTTCTCAGTGTACGAAAACTACGCAAAAGGCACTGGCGCTAAGTTAAACCGTGGCAAGTCCAAAGGACTGTGGCTAGGGGCGTGGAAACATCGCACGGATACCCCCCACGGTTTGACATGGGTTAAAGATCTTCCTGTACTTGGGGCCGTCCTAAGTGCTTCGGACTATACCACGGCGACCTGGGAACCTCGCATCGCCAAGGTGGAAAAAAGGCTTTCCTCCTGGAAAGGATGTAGCCTATCTTATCAGGGTAAAGCCCTCATCGTTAATGCCCTCGCTTTATCTCAAATATGGCATTGTGCACGGTCTTTGTCATGCCTGGATGGGTGGCATCCAGACTTGACAAAGCCATT
Organism: Chrysogorgia sp. JL179-B06; assembly: GCA_035772405.1. Taxonomy (NCBI): domain Eukaryota; kingdom Metazoa; phylum Cnidaria; class Anthozoa; order Scleralcyonacea; family Chrysogorgiidae; genus Chrysogorgia; species Chrysogorgia sp. JL179-B06. The sequence continues at coordinate 174,905 of JAYKKM010000276.1, forward strand.
TGGCCTTTCTTCTGGGCGGGCAAAAAGGATCTGGTTGCTCGTCGAACGGTGACCACAGCATGTTCGGCAGGTGGTTTTGGTGTGGTCGACTTTCGATTGAAAGCGGATGCATTACGGCTACAATGGCTGAAAAGGGTTTATTCCGATTCGGGGGCGAAATGGAAGTTTCTTTTCCGCTACCTTTTAGGCAAAGGCTTCAATTTAAGGCTTGATGCCCTGCTAAGGCTTCGGTCTTTCAAGCGGACATCGCTCCAAAGCCTCCCGCCTTTTTACCAACAGTTACTGAAAGCCTGGCGCTCCTTTCAAGGTGGGACCAATAACGGTGCGCTTGCAATTGGTACCTTGCGTGATATGCCTCTGACCATCGAGGCCTTCACGATACAGAAGATCTACCGTATCGCAATAGCTCCTAAGGCACAAACCTCCTCACTGCGAGGAAAAGTTTCGCCCTGTCTATGGCGATCTATACTGGCCAGATACCTGGCAGCAAGTACATATGCTCCCACTAGAACGTGGGGCAATTGATCTCAATTGGAAGATCGCCCACGGTGTTCTTTACACTGCGGTTAGGATGGTGCGATCGTTCGGTTATCGCCGTATAGAGATCATGTGCTTTTGCGGTGCTGACGAAGAGACTCTGGAGCACCTCTTTTTCCATTGCTCTTTCGCTCAGCTTCTTATCAACTGGGTGCTTTACCAGTTGACCTTATCGGTACCAAACGCCACACCGTTTACAGTCCAAGAGCTTCTTTTTGGCTTTACGGGTGCACGGAAGGATTCCATTCCAAAAATTATCATGTGGCTGTTGCAGCTGGTGAAGCATCGCATCTGGATTGCCCGCTGCGACTTCTGCTTCTGTGACATTCAACCAGTCGAGAGTAACTGCCTTAAAGTAGTCATTGCACGCTCAAAATTCCTGCTGCGTCTGCATGCAAAAAAACATTCTTCTCCATGCCGTCGGGCCATTTTTGAAAAAGAATGGCTTGCTGGGGGGTCCTTGGGTGTTTTTAATGGTGAGAAGCTTGACTTCTCTTTTTAACCTTTTATCCTTTTTAACTTAAACCTCCCTTCGCCTCGGCGTAGGGATAAATTAGTTAATGTAGGATATTAAATTTAACTCCTTCCCTGGTCTCTCCTTAATTGGTCTGTACTGGGTGAAGTAACCATTTTTTGTCTCTTTTTTCCTCTTTTCTTTATCTAGGATCACTGCTGGCTCTCGTGTCAAAAGGATTCTAGGTTTCCATCTTTGGGGGTGAGAGTCATGCTCTCAGCACGGTTAGCAGCTTTGTAGGCTCCCCCTGTTTAGTATATTCATTGCATGTACATCCTCGGAATGTACGAATATTCTATTCAAAATAAAACTTACCTGACGCGAGAGGCACTCTGATCACATAGGGAGTCCTCTCAGGATGAGGCCCTCTCATTGCACTTCGACTGGGTTGACTCCTGCGATTGCCCCAAATGTGGGCAACTCGAGCGTATAATTTCTGGTAGTGGGGACCTGCGTTCGCGCTCGTCCCCTTCATTCCCAAAACAAAACACTCAATCCAACGTACTACGTGAACTTCACGGTGTCGCCGAATCAACATTCGATCGACAGCCAGTAGCACCGAGCCAGCAACAAATGCATACGTCGAACAGAATCCTTCCCATCCGTTGTCAAACTCCTTTCACAAGAATCCGAAAACTACCAACGACGACAAAAAAGCTACAATCACAGACACCGATCATCAACAACACCTCGATCTATCGAATATCACATCCCGTCGTTCAACTCGTCGGCAGCGATCGCAACGAAACCCCCACCGCCTGCAACTTCGAGCTGTCACTTCTGCCACCCATACAACTCTCGCACCCATCCTTTATGCGGCACGTTCACAAAACAACATTCCCTCACACATCTTCGCTGACGAATTCATCAATACTGAGTGCACTCCCACGTCCGATTGATTTACATATACGAACTCGGCGCCACTCGGCGAATTCGTCTCCCACAACACTTCGCATTTCGACGTAGAAAATGTCTACGACCACACCACCAGGAAAACACCGGTTCTCGTCCGATCACCGCAGTCAAGTCTGGTCGGGCGGAGTTAGTACTTGGATGGGTGACCGCCTGGGAATACTCCGTGTTGTAGACCAACCGCCTTTTGGTTTGAACGCGCTCAAATAGCGTCTGCGCTCGCCAAGTGACGGGCAGCGGAACCGCTTGTTTTTGCACACCGTTTTTCGCGTTTAAACTTTCAAAATAAGGGTCGGTATCGCTTCTCGGCCTTTTGGCTAAGAAGGCAGTAAGTGATACCGTGGTCTAGAAGAAGACGGTTCTTGCTTTGTGGTGAATTGGGCGGATCCATGCTGAGGAGTTGCTAACCCTCTAACGCTCATACACCACTCCTCGTTTCTATCAACGCTTGGTCCTCCTTCCGCTTGTGGTTTGGGCGCTTGGTCAGCGCTTTTTGTTCGTGGGAGGTGATCCTGCGCTTGCCTGTGTTTGCCGTCCAGTGGTTTCGCTGTCGGTGGTGTGTGCCCTCCTTGACTGGTGTCAAGGGCTTGGTTCGTAAGTTGTTTTTGTGTGTGTGAGAATGGCTATCCCCTTCTCAAATCGGAAAGCCATTGGGGTTTTCCCGGCGCTGGCTCTGGTAAACAGGCCACGCGTTACCTTCAAGGAGTTAGCGGCGGAGCTGAAACGTCAGCTCCCAGCTGACTACCTTAAGACCTTCGATTGCGTTGACTTGTTCGCGCTAAACAAGGTGTGCCTTACCTTCTCCTCGGGCAATGTGCTCGAGGATGTCATTAGTTCGGGTTTGTCTTTAAGGGGCCACCCGATTACCATGACGCCCATTTCGTCCAAGAAATGGGTAACAGTGGCTCGACTGCCATATGGTGTCGCCACTGACCTTGTCCGGGCTCTATTGTCAGCTTACGGCGAGGTCTTCAAAATTCAGTATGAGACCCATTTGGGTCTCCGGTCCGCCGTGCGCCAGGTATTAATGGACATCAAGAGGCCTATTCCATCTCGCCTCCGGGTGCAGGGTTTCCCCTGTAACATTTTTTATAGGGGTCAGACTCGCAACTGTTTTGGCTGCGGTGGACCTGGGCATGAGTTCGTGAACTGCCCGTCTCGCTATCGTCCAGTTTCGGGGACTGGTATGGTCCCGGATGTTGAAGCCAATCTGGCACCTATGCCCAATGCTCCACTGCCGCTGTTGGCGGAGGAGTTACAACGGAATCAGGACCGCACGGCTGAGGCCGCTATTGCCGCTGACCTCGCATTAGGTCGAGATCTGGAGATGTCTTCGGACGAAGACCAGGGGTTACACCTCCCATTGCCTCCGTCTCCCGTCCCTCAGGCCAGTGGTTGGCAGGTGGTCACTGGCCACCGTTCTCCGCCGTTAATTCAGCCCGTTGTTGACACCTTCGACACTGTCAACCCCTTTGCTGGGTTGGCTACCCTCGATGGTAACATAGGGGGGGTCGATCGCACCGAGGTGTCCTCTGCTTTGCCGGCCCTTGTGGAGCCACCACTCCCTGCCCCTCGTGTCTCGACTGCTCGTTCCTTGCACCGCCGTGCGCCGAACAGGATAGTTCATCCGTTACCACCTCCTTCTGTTGCGGATGTCGGGGTTGCACCGCTCCCTGTCCCCTCCGTGGTGGTCGGTAATGGAACATCGGTGGTTGAGCTCTCCGGGGTCCCCAAGTTGTGTACTGCCTTGGAAGGCCCTGTAGAGAGTTCCCTCCTGGTCCCTGGCGATCGGGACCGGTCGCCTTTACGATCTCTGTCTCCCTCCGTTGAGGGTTCCGGGTCGTCGGACACAGTTTCCCCTGTTGGTGGGGCGACCCGGTTCCGGTGGTTGAACTCTCCGTGGTCCCCGGGTTGTCTTCTGCCCCGGTGGACTCTGTCGAGAGTTCCCTCCCTGTTACATCTACAGCTTCCCTGTCGACCCCAGTCCCCCCTGATGGTGGGACTGACCATGTTCCGGATGTTGAACTCTCTGTGGTCCCCGGGTTGTCTTCTGCCCCGGTGGACTCTGTTGAGAGTTCCCTCCCGGCCCCGAGTATATCTACCGTCCCCCTGTCTCCTTTACCGTCTCCTCCTCCTGTGGTGGATGCGGAGTCTTCTGTCCTAGCCCCCCCAGGGGAAGTGGTTGACCAGACTGCTGAGGTTGAACTCTCCGCGGTCCCCAAGTTGTCTTCTGCCTTGGTGGACTCCGTTGAGAGTTCCCTCCCGACCAACAACGTCCTGACTTCCGGTGCTTTGTCACCTTGCCCGGCTGGTCAGCGGCCGTTACACAGTCTGGTCCCGGAGTTATCCCCGCCCACTCCGGTTTCTCTGCCTCCTGATGCGCATGCTCCTGATCCTCGCCCTGAGCCTCTGAATCGGGTGGTGACAGTGATATCGGCGTTTGGTCACCCTCAGATCACTGATGTATCAGTCCTTTTTGAGGATATGGACGATGAGGAGGTGACCGAAATGGCTGCTTACGAGCGGAGGCGAATGCTGGAAGGTTTCCATACCCTCAAGCCCCCCAACCCTGACCCGACCAACCTAACATTCCTGTACAATTTTGACTGCCCCCCGACACGGAGGAAGACGAATTGGGCTACCTAGTCTGCAAGTTGGACACCCCCTTTTCCCCTACAAGTCCTCCTTCCTCGCCGGAGGGTGTCCCTCGCCTGATCCCGCTCGCCCATCCACGGGGGGATCTTGATCTCCTAGACTCTGCCACCGGTTATTCCTGTGGCAATTTTGATGGTCGTTCTCCCCCGGCTCCGATCCGCCTGGTCAAGGTACCTGAGGTCGAGGATGATTTCCCGCCTCTGGGTTCTTGTTCTCTAAAAGGTTCATCTCTGCCGCGAGCGCCCGCACCGAAAAGGAGTCTTCCCCCTCCCAAGAAGGGGCCCAGTAAAAAAAAGGGGAAGAAAAAACATAATGGGAGAAAGAAATCCTAAACCCGTCCGTAGCAGCATAGGCTTAGAGGCCTCGGTCGCCTGGAAAGCGCGACTTCTTAGCAAGCAGCTTCTGCCTTCCGGTGGAGGCTTGGTGCGGCCTGAGGTAACCCCATACTTCGGTTTGGGTTCTTTGAGCTCTATCTGCCCCGGTATTATGTTTGTCTCGTTTTGTTTGTCTGTTTGACTTCCGGTGAGGTGTTCCTGGAGACTCTTCTCTTGAAGACGATTCAGGTCCCCTGCCTCGTTAAAAAGTCTACTGTAGTCGTTTTCGGCTCGGTAGTCGTCGGTCAGAACCTGACGTTAAATCATGTTGTCTCGCGCCATTTATTTTGGTGCGGTCGTTCACGATTCATTTTCCATTATTGCTTGGATTTTCGAACCACACGATCATTAGTTGGGAGTCAGTGAGGCCAACAGAGCTCACTTTCGATCGACCGTATCACGTGACAAGTTTTCATGGCGTTTGGAGAGGTGGTCGAAACCCTTATCCTGGTCTTAGTATCTATGTTGGTACCTCATGAGGTCATTCCTGTTAGCACACAAGTCGCGGGGGCCCATTGCACTATGGGGTGATCATGAGACTGTCAGGTATGTGATTTTCAAAACAAGATCAAGTGTAGTATCTGTTCTTATCAGCTTAATATCTGGTTGCTAGGCATTGCCTAGCTCATATATTAAACTGATTTTTGGACCTCGGCCATGGGATTGTGAAGCTTGCTTCGCCCTGGCCACGGGTTGTCTCGGTATCGCACTACCTCCGAGTACGGCCCACACATCACAATGAAAATAAAACAACAACAATAAAATAAGAAATGATTCCACTAATTCATATTTATTATTCCTTCCAGCAGATGCAGCACCATCGACTCATCGAGTATGTTTTACCCGGTCCCAACACCAAAGTCGAACGGATATAAGTACCGATGCAAATCCACAACAAACATACAACCAACAATCGACAGTTTGGCGTGGATATTCTACGACCGACAACCACAAAGTAACTAGCTTCAAGAATGACCACATCGCAATCACATAGAATGAGCAAGTCCAGCACTACAAATACATACAGCTAATTTCACCATACACATCTCCATGTTCAGATTCACCGTCTGCCCACATGCCCGATAATCCTATTAACCAATCAAATTCAAACAGCCGTCGCTGGGAAAACTCATACTTACCTGACGCGAGAGGCACTCTGATCACATAGGGAGTCCTCTCAGGATGAGGCCCTCTCATTGCACTTCGACTGGGTTGACTCCTGCGATTGCCCCAATCTTCGCTGACGAATTCATCAATACTGAGTGCACTCCCACGTCCGATTGATTTACATATACGAACTCGGCGCCACTCGCCGAATTCGTCTCCCACAACACTTCGCATTTCGACGTAGAAAATGTCTACGACCACACCACCAGGAAAACACCGGTTCTCGTCCGATCACCGCAGTCAAGTCTGGTCGGGCGGAGTTAGTACTTGGATGGGTGACCGCCTGGGAATACTCCGTGTTGTAGACCAACCGCCTTTTGGTTTGAACGCGCTCAAATAGCGCCCGCCAAGTGACGGCCAGCGGAACCGCTTGTTTTTGCACACCGTTTTTCGCGTTAAAATAAGGGTCGGTATCGCTTCTCGGCCTTCTGGCTAAGTCAAGTTTCGCACACTTGTACCTCAGAGAAGAGATTGTACGTGCTGTAAGGCGTAAAGGCATCCACTAGTCGCAGAGTCTAGCCGTTGAGCAAGGTTCGTCCTCCTCACGGCCGGCTACCAAAGCTAGGGGAAATAGTTTAATTTCGAGATGGACAACGAACATGCTCGTTTGACGATTTATGGCAAATTGTCAGAGCTTGCTACCAAAGACAAACCATCTTACACTTTCCACATGTTGAAAGATGCTTTCAAAGAGCAATACACGCTGTGTACCACCTTCAGCTACCTGCAACTCCTGCCTGGTCACCGTGTTAGGATCACCTGCACTGGCGAAGAAGCCGCGACCTTGGTTATGTCACAAGGACTGTCTTTCCGCAGATTCCCGATAGCCCTAACAAGAGCAAAATTTCAACGAGTGGTACGAATCCACAGGCTGCCCTACGAAATGGATTTACTGTACGTAAGGCAAGTTTTAGAATACTACGGGAAAGTAGAAAGCATAAAACGTGAGTACGATGAGATATGTACCGGCATTATTATCGCAGTAATGGATGTTACTAAACCTATCCCGTCACGTTTGGATATCCGAGGTCAATCGGCTGTTGCCATCTACCGTGGCCAAACTCGGACCTGTTTCACGTGTGGTAAAACAGGACACGAGAACCGTAATTGCCCCAACCGACAAAAACGACACCTCACCGAACAACCCCCCCTGACCGTCACCCAACCCATAACCCCCCCGGAACCCACCATAGACATCTCCACACCCACCGTTACTGAACCACCCGCAGTTGAACACACCAACACTGTACCACCACCTGTAGAGCCAGTGCCCACCACAAGCGCCGACAAACCGCCGCATCCCGAAATCGCACAAGAAGATAACAGCGATCGCCCCTATACAGGAATGAAGCGTAAACACCCTGTCAGTGTTCTGGAGAAAGACCTTGAGGTCTCTTCCTCGGAAGGGGAAGATGCGGCAAATGCTATCTCGACCCCGGACGGAGTTAAGACCGTTGAGCCGTTAGATAGTTGCGAAAGTGCTGATATAGGCACTACGCATGCGCAAAACAGAAGCGCCATATTAGAGACTAGCGAAGAAGTCGGTAACAACAAAACAGCCACCAAAGACATCAACGAAGGAACCCAACCACAGTTTACGCCACCGAACAACATGAACGGATTCCCCGTCCCAGCGAATGCCCCCTGGACCATCGTCACACGACGTAATTCCAAGGCACCACGGCCTGACACTACTGCTACCCTTGACCAAACGACCAGAAAACGCACTAGCCCAACGTTAGTTACATCAACAGCGAATCGTCGTCGCACAGATGACAACAGCACAACCGACACTGCCAACGATTTCATCACTGCTTCGGGTAACCTAAAGTATTCGGAGGTCACGAAAGTAAACATCCCAAACCCTGTTCGTCATACGGAATGGGACGAAGATGTTCCCTCTAGCGAAGAACTATTCGCTGATACTGAGGATGATGACTCGCCCTACGCACTTACCCACCAATAATAACTTTCAACGACATAAACTTTTTAACCTTGAATGTTCAAGGTCTCAGAACTCTTAACCATCGTGAAGTCTTTATACAATGGCTCAACTGCTTTAAACCCGACATTGTCTGTATCCAAGAAACCCACTCTACATCGTGTGCCGAATTAAAATCTTGGTTTAGTAATACTTCGTACAAATGTGTTTCTTCCCCCGGCACCATTCGAAGCTGTGGGGTTGCCATCCTAATCACACCAAGATTCGAAATCCTTCAATCTTGGCGCGACCAATCTGGCCGTTACGTTGTAGTGGAACTAACCCGGCAAAATTTTACTTTTCGTGTACACTGTATCTACGGTCCAAACAGTAATGCAGAACGTGATAACTTTTTTGGTTCTATCTGTCCGACGGTTGACCCAATCCTACGTAATTTTTTTCTTGGAGACTTTAATACTGTCACTAATCCCACCATTGATCGCTATGGCAGCAACCTCGACTCTCCGTGGGCCCCTTCGCGCTCACCCAGCTTTGAAAATCTCATGTCGGCCACGGAATCTATAGACATTTGGCGGTCTCGACACCCTACCACAAAAGAATTTACCTGGTTCCAGCCCAATGGTCAACAAGCGTCTCGTCTAGATATGATCTGGATTCCCGAGCGCTTCAGCAGCATGGTTACCAATTGTGACATCTTACCTTTCCTTCGCTCCGATCACCGATACGTCTATCTTACCATCTCCCTGCCTTCCAACACTCCGTACCAGCGAAGCTATTGGAAATGTAACACATCCCATCTATCAAATCCTATCCTAAGATGTCAAATAGAAGATTTTTGGCACGATTGGCAGGCAAAGAAATTGACATTCCTCAACCTTAGTGTTTCGTGGGATGGAGGTAAACTTTTCCTCCGGAAACTTATACAGAAATTCTCTCGTATCAACGAACTCACTCGTAGACAGACCGCTGGTGATAACGCTGTCACTCCAAACATCGAAGCCACGTGGCAAGCGCTGGACGATTTGCTTACCTCGAAAGCCCAGGGGGCCTGCGTTCGCGCCCGCCTCCAGTGGGCGGAAGAGGGCGAAAAGTCATCTCGATTTTTCGTGTCCATGGAAAAGAAGCAAGCCCAGAAAAAACTCATATCTGGTGTCTACCGTCACGATGGAAGCGTAGCCACTGACATTGGTGATGTCATTCTAAATTTCTCATCGTTCTATAAAAACCTATTTAACAACCAACCTCTTAATGAAACCCAAATTGACTTCTTTATATCTAAACTTGAACGTAAACTCAACGATGTGGAAGCGCAAAGCTGTGAAGGATTACTCACAGCGAAGGAATGCACCGCCTCTCTAACAGGCATGGCCAAAGGGAAAACCCCTGGCATCGACGGCCTCCCATGCGAATTTTACCGTGCTTTCTGGGATCTGCTGGGTGCAGATTTTGTGGAAGTAGCCAATTTCTGTTTTAACAATGGCAATTTGTCACCAACGCAACGTCAAGGCGCCATAACGCTACTGTATAAGAAAGGAGACCATTTGGATGCTGCTAACTGGCGCCCCATCTCCCTGTTATGCGCAGACTATAAGATCATCGCCAAAGCCTTAGCCAACCGCCTACTTCTAGTTATCGGAAAAGTCATCTCTCCTGACCAAACTTGTGGTATTCCCGGTCGTTTTATCGGTGAGAACATCGCCCTAATTCGGGACGTCATAGAATATTCATCCAACCAACATCTTCCAGTGGCAGTCATCTCGTTTGATCAGGCGAAAGCCTTCGATCGAGTGGAGTGGCCGTTCCTGTATCGTGCTCTGCTCGCCATGGGCTTTGGCCAGTCTTTCTGCAACTGGGTCAAACTACTTTATTCTAACGTCCAAAGTGCTGTCCAAATAAACGGCTTCCTTTCTGGTTTCTTTCAAGTTCGACGTGGTGTCAGACAAGGATGCCCACTGTCACCTTTGTTATACGTTCTCGTTGCCGAGACCCTTGCGTGTGCCATACGAACAGACCCCACTATCAGAGGTCTCTCACTCCCAGCTGGTAATGCCCAAGCGCGCATCACCCAATACGCGGATGACACCACTGTCATGGTATCCACGGACTTTTCCATCCTCCGTGTCTTTTAACTGTTCGCCGAATACGAAGAGGCCAGTGGGGCCAAGCTCAATCGGGACAAATGCCACGGTTTGTGGCTTGGTCGTTGGAAGAATCGTGTAGATCATGTGGTCCCAATCCAATGGTCCAACTCCACTATTTCCATCCTAGGATGTACCTTAGGCCCAAACGTCCCAACTGCAACCCTTTGGGATCCAGTTGTACGCAAAGTGGAGTACACACTCTCTGCTTGGTCCAAGCACACGCTCTCGCTCACTGGAAAAACCACAGTCATCAACGCCCTCGTAGTCTCGCGTATATGGTTCCTCGCCACGGTATTTTGTATCCCGGATCCAGTCCTAGCTCACCTTAACCGAGTTATTTTTGATTTCTTTTGGACAAACAAAATGCACCTTGTTAATCGCGCCACTCTACAGCAACCAATGCTTAAGGGCGGTTTCAGAGTTTGTAACATTACCAGCAAAATACAAGCACTTCATTCGCTTTGGGTTCGTCGCTTTACTGACCCCAACGCCGGCAAGTGGACCCACTTCTTCCATTTCCACCTTCGTCGAGCTTTCTTGGCCGAACCTGTCGTGCATGTATTCGGTTTCGAATCATTGTCGACAGCGTCACAAAGAAGACTTCCTCCTTTCTATGCAAGTGTCCTCGCGTCCTGGATAAAGATTGGAGGAACACTTGCCACTAATGGAAATTTAGAGATCCAACTGTCCAACAACACCATTTCTATCAAAAAGTTGACAACCCGTATGGCCTACCAGTCCATAATGGTCGCTTCCTATGTCTCCCCATGCTGTGAATTCAAGCACAGTCATTTCTCTATTCCTTCCTGGCCATCAGTTTGGTCATCCATCCACCTATGCCATTACATCCGTTCTACTCTCGACTCAGCGTGGAAAATTGCCCACGGTGTTCTTCCGACGGCTGATCGCCTCAACCGCTTCCGCATGAATGTATCCGCCCGCTGCTTTTGCTCAGCCCTTGAAACCCCGGAACATTTATTCTTTTCTTGTCCCGTCGCCGCCCAAGTCCTTGTGTGGTACTCGAACTTACTTCAGTCTTACCGACGCAACGTCCCTAACATTGAATTAAAACAGTCCCAGAGGCTCATTGCACTATCGGGTTCTCGTAAGATTGTCAGGGTATATTCAAAACAAGATCAAGTGTAGTATCTGTTCTTATCAGCTTAATATCTGGTATGCTAGGCATTGCCTAGCTCATATATTAAACTGATTTTTGGACCTCGGCCATGGGATTGTGAAGCTTGCTTCGCCCTGGCCACGGGTTGTCTCGGTATCGCACTACCTCCGAGTACGGCCCACACATCACAATGAAAATAAAACAACAACAACAAAATAACAAAATGATTCCACTAATTCATATTTATTATTCCTTCCAGCAGATGCAGCACCATCGACTCATCGAGTATGTTTTACCCGGTCCCAACACCAAAGTCGAACGGATATAAGTACCGATGCAAATCCACAACAAACATACAACCAACAATCGACAGTTCGGCGTGGATATTCTACGACCGACAACCACAAAGTAAGTAGCTTCAAGAATGACCACATCGCAATCACGTAGAATGAGCAAGTCCAGCACTACCTATACATACAGCTAATTTCACCATACACATCTCCATGTTCAGATTCACCGTCTGCCCACATGCCCGATAATCCTATTAACCAATCAAATTCAAACAGCCGTCGCTGGGAAAACTCATACTTACCTGACGCGAGAGGCACTCTGATCACATAGGGAGTCCTCTCAGGATGAGGCCCTCTCATTGCACTTCGACTGGGTTGACTCCTGCGATTGCCCCAAATGTGGGCAACTCGAGCATATAATTTCTGGTAGTGGGGACCTGCGTTCGCGCTCGTCCCCTTCATTCCCAAAACAAAACACTCAATCCAACGTACTACGTGAACTTCACGGTGTCGCCGAATCAACATTCGATCGACAGCCAGTAGCACTGAGCCAGCAACAAATGCATACGTCGAACAGAATCCTTCCCATCCGTTGTCAAACTCCTTTCACAAGAATCCGAAAACTACCAACGACGACAAAAAACTACAATCACAGACACCGATCATCAACAACACCTCGATCTATCGAATATCACATCCCGTCGTTCAACTCGTCGGCAGCGATCGCAACGAAACCCCCACCGCCTGCAACTTCGAGCTGTCACTTCTGCCACCCATACAACTCTCGCACCCATCCTTTATGCGGCACGTTCACAAAACAACATTCCCTCACACATCTTCGCTGACGAATTCATCAATACTGAGTGCACTCCCACGTCCGATTGATTTACATATACGAACTCGGCTCCACTCGGCGAATTCGTCTCCCACAACACTTCGCATTTCGACGTAGAAAATGTCTACGACCACACCACCAGGAAAACACCGGTTCTCGTCCGATCACCGCAGTCAAGTCTGGTCGGGCGGAGTTAGTACTTGGATGGGTGACCGCCTGGGAATACTCCGTGTTGTAGACCAACCGCCTTTTGGTTTGAACGCGCTCAAATAGCGCCCGCGCTCGGCAAGTGACGGCCAGCGGAACCGCTTGTTTTTGCACACCGTTTTTCGCGTTTAAACTTTCAAAATAAGGGTCGGTATCACTTCTCGGCCTTTTGGCTACGAAGGCAGTAAGCGGTACCGTGGTCTTGGAGCAGTTATCGTGGAAAATATCTACGGTGTTTCCGGGTGACTTAGGTGGATCCATGCTCTGGCGCTGCCAGTAACACCTATACACCCCTTCGAGCTTGTTCTAGCTTGGTGGTCGTCATGCTTGTGGTTTTGGTCGCTCATTTGGCGCTTTTTGGATTTCGTGGGAGCTGATCCTGCGCCTCCTGGTTTTTTTGCCGTCCAGTGGTTTCGCTGTCGGTGGTGTGTGCCCTTGACTGTCGTCAAGGGCTTGGTGCGTAAGTTTTTTGTTCTTTGTGTGTGGTTGGGCGAATGGCTACTCCATTCTCCAACCGGAAAGCCATTGCGGTTTTCCCGGCGCTGGCTCTGGCGAACAGGCCACGCGTCACTTTTAAGGAATTGGCAGCTGAGCTCAAGCGTCAGCTCCCTGCCGATTATCTCCAGATATTCGATTGCGTAGACCTGTTCGCTTTGAACAAGGTCTGCTTGACGTTTTCCTCGGGCAATGTGCTCGAGGATGTCATTAGTTCGGGCCTATCGCTTCAAGGCCACTCGATGACACTGACGCCTATTAACTCCAAGAAATGGGTAACGGTAGCTAGGCTGCCGTATGGTATATCCAACGACCTCGTCCGTTCTTGTTTGTGCGACTTCGGCGAGGTCTACAAGGTGCAGTACGAGACCCATTTGGGTCTTCGATCAGCGGTCCGTCAAGTTTTGATGGACATAAAGAGGCCTATACCATCTCGCCTCCGGGTGCAGGGTTTCCCCTGCAAACCCGCACCTGTTTCGGCTGTGGCCAGCCTGGCCACGAAGCAAACTCCTGCCCGGCCCGTCCTGGGACCTTGACCGGGCCTGCTATTGTACCCCCCTCAACGTCCGAGGATCGTACTAGTGGTGGTACGTCACTGCCGCTGTTTTCGGAGGCAGTGTCTCGTTCCCTCGCCACCGACAAGCAGATGGAGGTTGAGATCGCCAAGGATCTCTCCCTGTCCCGCGCATCCGACCAAGCAATGGATGCCCAGTTCGCCCTTGCTATTTCCTTGGCCAAGGACCTTGCCATGTCCGATGACGAGCCTGGGGTTGTCCTTCCTTTGCCTCTGTCGCCGGTCCCCAGGGCCGAAGGCTGGTCAGTTGTCCCTGTCACCTCCACCTCGCCAGTGGCTCGGGTGCCCACGGTCAAAGACATTCTTTCGGCCAACGGATTTGATTGTTTGGCCACCCTTGATCAGGTCCCGGTGGTGCCCCCTGTGGTGCCCGACATGCCTGGTGCCCCAGCTCTTCTTATTGAGCGTTGTTTACGACTGTCGATTGTCCGAAACGGCCTCCGCGCCGCCGCAGTTCTGTTCCTCCCTTGGTGGGGACTGCAGGTGCAGTTGAGCTCTCCGGGGTCGTCTCCCTCGAGTCCCTCCCTGGCCCCAGAGGGTCGGGATCGTTCCCCGCTTCGTACCGCTCCCCAGTTATTGTCTTCGTCTCCTCCCTCTGTGGTGGTTCCAGAGTCCTCGGACCTCGTTCCTCCTGTTGGTGGGGGTGTTCCATCTGTGGCGGTTGAACTCTCCGTGGTCCCCGGGTTGTCTATTGCCCCGGTGGACTCTGTTGAGAGTTCCCTCCTGGCCCCTACTGCTTCCTTGTCGGCCTCAGTCCCCCCTGTTGGTGGGATCGACCCGGTTGTGGAGGTTGAACTCTCCGTGGTCCCCGGGTTGTCTATTGCCCCGGTGGACTCCATTGAGAGTTCCCTCCCGGCCCCGAATACATTTACCGCCCCCGGGCTCCTTCGCCGTCTCCTCCCCCTGTGGTGGATGCCGGGTCCTCGGTCCCAATCCCCCCTGGGACGTGGTTGACCAGACTGCGGTGGTTGAGCTCTCCGTAGTCCCCGAGTTGTCTTCTGCCTCGGTGGACTCCGTTGAGAGCTCCCATCCGACCATCAACGTCCTGACTTCCGGTGCTTTGTCATCTCGCCCGGTTGGTCAGCGGCCGTTACGCAGTCTGGTCTCGGGGCTACCCTCGCCCACTCCGGTTCCTCTGCCTCCACTTGCGGTGGGTTCCGCTGATCCTCGCTCGGGGCTTACTAACCGGGTGGTAACGGTAATATCATCCTATTGTGAGCCAGCGATCACAGACGTATCGGTCCTTTACGAGGACTTGGACGAGGAAGATGCCGCCGAGATGGCGGCGTTCGACCGGTCGCAAGTGTTGGATGGCTTACACAGCCTCCAACCCCCCAACCCAGACCCGACTAGCCTCAAATTCCTGTAGCACAAGGCTGAATAGTGCGACATTGAGACACAATTTTATTTTACCATCTATATAGCGCCGTACATGTGCAGAAGTTTCCACAGCGAACAGCGATACGGGGATGGGAGGAGAAGGAATTATTGGGCACCGTAATTAGAAAGTAAGTACTAGAATTACGTGTACGCAACAACCCCCTTATTTTTCGCTATTTTCAAAACGAATTTTCCCCCAAATGAATAGAAACCATTATTATTTAAGAATTAAAAAACGGTCGCATGCCGTTATGGTGTAATAATGCACGATGGGGGAATGTTGGGAGAATACGAGAGAAGCTTGTAAAACACGAGGCGTAGCTGAGTGTTTTATACGCTTCTCTCGTATTCTCCCAACATTCCCCCGAGTGCATTATTACACCATAACGGCACAAGACGAGTTTTTTAATTCTTTTATAATATAAGAAGAAATTACAGAACAATCAAATTTATTTATTAGATCAATAACAAAATTCTCTTTGCATGTTATCTAAGATGTTGCTTAGCAACAAACACTGATCAGTCGAATTTTTAACGGAGCGAAATTTCGAACGGCGCGACAATAACAAAGTCAACAGTGTTTTTGCGAATTTTTGCTTAAAAACTGTCCAAAAACATTAAAAATTCGCCCACAATTACAAAGGAACTCTCAAATATAACATATAATTGTTAAAGAGCTAATCACTGTTCGATTTAAACACGATGTGGACGCTGCCGATCGAGCAAGAAGTAAACATGCCGCCGGCCATGGGCATGGAGTAATTGTGCAGCTGTGTGCTTGTCGTTGAACTTGCAGAGGATAATGCCACAGAAATGTGCCCATCGGTTGGTACCTGAGCTTGAGATGAAGCAGAAGGAGCCGAGGAAGATGGACGATCGGTAGAAAGCGAATGAGACAAGACATCGCTGCAGTTGCGAAGCTGTAAAGATGATGGCCGTGCGTTGTAATGGACAAGACTTTGCTCATTTCGATGGCCAGAAATTGCAATGATATGACGATTGGGTACGCCTGCATTCGACCAAACGGTGATAGCTGTTGCTCTGACGATATGGTTGGTGTAAATCTTTGATAGACCTGCGGCTTCGCTAATTTCGGCCATCATTTTGCCCAGCTTGTTGACTCCGAGTGGTCGATTTTCAAACCACACCGTGTTTGTTGCCAATTTCTTGCAGGATACTGGAAGAGAGCAAGGCACTTCGGATTGACTCTTTCCAGGTAGAGAGCCGAAGCTTTATAGCCATCAAATGACTGTTCGGTTTCGCACATTCGAGCTTCTTTCTCCGAACTAGAAACGTCGCTTAATCCACCAGGGTGATTTTTGGAGGACTCGTCGTGTGCCATCCTCACGTAGCGTCGACCAGAGCTATCAACCTCAAAAGTGAAGCTGTTTACGGTGAGATTACGTTGACCTTCCCGACCCTGTCTACACCAATATAAGACGACGTGAAACCACACAGAGCGAAGAAGGGACAAAGGATTTATTGGATTAAAAACACCACTTGTTTTCAGCTTGGCGAGGTCTTCGTTCTCCAAAGGCGGTTTGTGTTGTACATTTTCCTGCCCGAGTTGCTTCAGCTCTTTTATCTTCGCGTCAAGCATCTGGTTGGAACTCGTAAACAAGGGGTCAGATGTTATTTTTACTGCCCTGTTTAATGGTGGACTATTCAAGTATCTTTCGATACCATGTCTGAACCCCACCAATCCTGATTTGCTGTAGTTTCCCTTGTCCTTCGTGCGTGCTTCGGCGTAGAAATGATACAAGTTTTCGTTAAGCTTTGTTGTCATGTGGTCCAGTTCAGGCATTATATTTCTCGCTTGACACCATTCTAAATATATTAAGAAGTTTTCTTTTAAAGGTACTGTTAAGTGAATAGTTGTAATTTTTCTCAAGAAATGTTTATATTAAAATGTCGTATTTGTTGTACAGTGTTGCTTGAATTTCATATTTTTTAAAGGCATGTTATGAATAAAAACTTATGACAAAGGCAATGTGAAAATGGTCAATTTTAACTTGTGGAGTACAATTTCTGTTCTTACTGTAGTCTGTAGAGTTATTTTGCAAAGCAAGTATTTAAAAGCCGAGTTTGTTTTGATACCTACCTTTAAATGTGAGACAGCCCAATTTGTTGAATTTTTGTTGACTTTCCAGCAAGAAATTAAGCTCTCTTTCTGAAATTTCAGCAAACCTTTCTTCGCTGGCTTCAGCGCATTGGTTTTCAGAACGAGACTCTTGCATGTTAGCGTTTTAAGTTCAAATTTGTTATCACGTTTTGCGAAATTTTGGACTTTAAATCTATTATAATTTGTTTACTTTTTGGCAAGAGCAAAAGGAGCGGGAAAATTTCAAAAGCTACAAGCGTGCATTATTGCGTCACAATGCACGCGCGTCAGCCAATCAAATTGCGCGTTATATCACACTTATATTATAAACTGCATTAACTCAACTTCCATTCAAACCACCCAATTTGTTCATATTATTATCTTAAAAATTACTGAACTCACTGAAGTTAAGGCATGGCTCCAGACTTAAAAACCAAATATTCCTATATCTTCCAGAGATTTTACCCAAAGTACCTTAAACTTTCAAGTATTTATCATAAAGTAGGAAATAATTTGCATTCTTCGTTGCCATGACAACAAGGTCACGTGACTCAAGCGCCATATCGGATGGAAAAATAAAAGCTTCTTGAGGCATGCAAATAAATATAATGTAAAGAAATAAGTAGCCTAATTTGATCCAAATAGTTATCTAGTTTATCATTCTAACTTGCCAGGTTGTATAACTTTACTGTAAATGCAAAAGTTTGGCAATTCATTTTTCCTCTAATCACAATCACTCTATGTTACATAAGTTAACATTTAAGCATAAAGATTCTTTTTGGATATCATAGTCTTCGAGTTGTTTACCGTCAAATGTAAGTCCTGATTGTCAGGCAGAGTTATTTCCATATCTTGAATTTTGGTCTTCAGATTCATGATCGTATCATTGGGTTCGATTACCACAGTGATAATTTTACCCCAATGAGTCTTCACAAAGATTTTCATAGTGAGATTTGTCAAATTATAACTGTACGTCAGAGCTCACTGAAACACATCCGCACTGAGCATGCACTTGGGGACGAGCTCTCTGATTAAGGCTTCGCCGTTTTATAAGGAGTACAAACTGTGGACAAGCAATTGATTGTGGTAACTTATTTAGCGTTTATTCAAGTACCTATAGGTAAAGCGGATTTTATTAATATGCCGTTCTAATCGATCGTATTTTATTAGTCTGTCGTTCGAGTCGATCATTTTTCTGAATATCGTATTCAGTGGCGTAGGAAGCAAGTTGAAGTTGGGAGGGTACAGCTTCTCAAGGGCACTTTTTCCCTTGCAAAAAAGCACTTATTCGTATCTTTTGTCAAAACAGGGCACTTTTTGTATCATAAAAGGGCACTTACAAAAAAAGTTGGGTGGGGCATGTGCCCCCGGTTCCTACGCCCCTGATTGTATTAAACGCTTGCTCCAGCTTTTCTCAGTCATGTATTTTTTATCGCATGTTCGGCACGTAATAAGTTTGAGCGACCGATCTTACGTTCAAATTTATATTCGTCCGAAATGTTAATTGTTTGTTAGCAGTAGTTGTTTTGAATGTGTTATTTTTAATTTGATTTTTCTTATTTTTGAACAGGTGTGATGAAAAAATTACCATTTAATACCGAGAGAAATGGACGTTACATGTGAAGAAAATTTTACAAATAAGGATCCTTGGTACATGATTGATTGACTGAGAGCATGGAAATATTTAATAACTTTTTTATTTACTTGTAATTTTGTTATATCGTTATCAGTGGAGGCAGTACGTGTATATGGGACCGGTGCGAGGATACAAATTGGGCACCACAAAGTGACTTAGGTAGGTGGTCAGGGGGATTCTCCACCAGAACATTTTTGAATTTAGGGAGCACTTTTGAGTAAAATCTAAATACCACAAATCACTTTTATTGTAGTGTATCTATTATTTTTAAGAAAATGTTATTATAATAGTAGCACCATTAATAGAGGTAGTTAGCCTATAATAATTGTTTGCCCATGCAGTCTGTTAATAGTTTCGGGGGCACACCCGTAGTGCCGCCACTGATTCACTCGTTCTGCGATTTATGAGAGTGGTACTTCTCTCGAATGTACAGTCGCTAGAATTTTCACCCGTGCCAACAGAGGGAAGAAGTTCCCTCGTCTCACAATTAGCATTGAAAACAAATGATGTTGCATCTATGCACATCATTTATGAGAACGGTCACTTTGTAGGAAATATAACATATTATAATTAACTGCATGTATGACAATTTAACGGAATTACGGGTCACCTTGCAGGAAATTTGAGAAACATGCCATCCCACCCTTAGTGGTCAAATACAATCGAATAACTATAGTAGTATCACTTGTGTCATTGAAGGTACTCAGAATGGACGAAAAAATGAAAGTGGATAAATTTTGGACAGAGAACTATGTGGTTTTATCGGGTACAAATGGAACAACTTGTCCAAGTCCTGAAGAAGTTTATGGCAAATTTAAACGCGATACTGGCACATCGAAAATCACATTAGAGAAATTCAAGGTATTGTTAAATTCTAACAGAAAGAATGCGTTTGTTGGAACATTTACTATTTTTTTGGCGTTCTTCATGCATTGCTTAACCAGTTTTATGCATTTTTCTTCTTAGGACATCACTTGTGCATTAGGAAGAGGAATCCGATCAAATAAAAAGCGAAGAAAAAATCAACCAAGATTCTAAAACGGGTCATGCCGACACGATTCAAAACATCGACGACACAAGCGATACTTAGCCGGTTTCAAAGAAACGCAAGATACAATCCTGTGACGAACATCCCATTATTGACTCGAACGATACGTAATGGGATGTCAGATACGGAGTTACCGTCAGATACGTGTATAATAGACGATATCAATAGCGGAGGTGAAAAAGATATCGAATAGAAAAATACACAACTCTTACAGAATTACATGGAGCATCAGTCCATCATGAATATGGATTCCAAAACGAAGGCTGCATTGACAGATAAACAAAAAAGCAAAGCACCGACTACGCGCAAGCAAATGTTTGGAATTTTGAGATCTGAAGGAATTTACTGCAAGTTCCCTTCAGGAAAATTCAAAAAGTTCAACAAATGGCTTAAAAGTCCAAGTGGTGGCGAACTTCACTGCTCCGGAGAAATTGTAAGTGAAGTCAATTTATGTTGTCCAAAAAGATCAAGTTGAAACAAAGTTGTTCAACAACTATCTGATTATAACCAAAAAAGCAGGTATGTATTTACTATTATTATTGTAAATTTTCTCTTTTTTTTACACCCATATTTTTCTTAGATTGTAAATGTTATTGTAATCTATCTAATCTATTAATTATTTATTTGTAACTACTCTTAAGGTCGAGCGTTTGTAGGCTCGGGATATTGGGCCCAAATATTTAAGCCTGCAAAGTGCTTTTGGGTAATAGCTGCAATTGGTAATCGGGAATGGTTTAAGTTTCTTGAATCGATTTAAAGTTTCAATAGAATTGTGGGATACCCACGAATTTCAATCTCTTCGCACAGAACAACATCGTTCTTCAGCAAGCCAAGTGTCTTTTCGGTTCCAGCTCATCTATATAAGTTCAAACTTGGGTGTCATGAACATGTCATCTTTGCGCCATAGGTTTTCTTCGGCGGTTGTCGAGAGGCCGTCGTTCTCGATCATTCCATTGTTTGACTTGTATGGTTCGACGATATATTAAATTATTCTGTAAATAACTTTACATTTATGACTATGAAGTTGCTTTTTGGACCAATTATTATTTATGACTACGAATTATTATTATTATTATTAATAATTATTATTTATTATTATTTATGATATTAATATAAAATTTATGATATTAATAATTATTATTATTTATGACTACGAAGAGGCGCATTGTATAAACCATTAGGTGACAATTGGCAAAGAAGTTCCTCTTTGGTTTAACACATGCCAGATGTTATGGAATCTGCGTCTGTCAGATGGAGTGTGAAACCAACTACACTGTCATGGCACGCATGGCGAGCTTGCGTGCGCTCAATCCTTTTGCTACAGTACATATATCGCATTTTTTCGTTTAAATGTAACTTATTTCTAAAATACCAATACTGTATAAGCATAATCAGCCGGGGGCAGTTTTAGTGTAAACGGTTATTATTGTTATGTGTATATTAACACATCCAAACATTACCGATATATGGTGACTACCGCATAGGCAGTACATATATCATTTATCAAATCAGTATAGCAAATAAACAGTACATATATCAATTATTGTTATTAGACATCTCAGTACCGTGTTTATTGATTTCGCAGATGCCTTTGGAAGTACAACATGAATTTATCTTTGAAACGCTTATGGAGTTTGAAATCCCTCAAATGTACTGTTGCTGTTGAAGACCAGAACAACGAGGTACCAGAGCAGCTTTCATGCACATTCAATGCTTTACCTGTTCGCATAAGATCCATACAGGAACTCCAAGAATTTAAAATTAGATCTAGATGCCATTTTAAGTCATAAATATATTATGATGTAACTGTTTTGTGTACATCTAGTTTGCATGTACTTTGTAATAACTTAATTTTGCACAGGGGATCAGATATCCCTGTATAAATATTGATTAAACAAACAAACATAGGTTCTCGTCTTTTAGAATCATTTGCGAGTTTCGCTTAAGCAAATAAATTTACATCGTCAGAGGTACTAAGACTGGTGAGCCATTGAGCAGTGTAATATTCATTCTAGTGATTGACAGTTTGTAAACCTATGATGATAACTGCAGCATTGGTCAGTCTGGACATTGAAAATGAGTGTACCATAAACCTGATACCACTACAGGCTGATGATATAGCAGTCATACAATTTAAAGTCAAAATTACTCAGAAAATGTTTGTTGCTGGAGAACCATTGATGAACAGAGCAGGTCTAGAGGTGAAACCCAGCAAATGTGCAGTTTTATATGCAAGAGGATCTGGTAACAACTGCTATGAAGGAAACTGTTCAAAATCGCAAACTTACAGTCTATGGAAGAAATAAATCGTACAAATATTCTTGAAAAGTATGAAGAACTATTACATTCTGTTTGTCGAAGATAGAGCAGTAGTCAAGATTGATGATAATTACTATGATGACACCTGTGCATTACAGAAGGTTCTCTTTTCAAATTAACGGTGGAACGTGATCGCTTTCCATTCAGGGACCCTTTCTTTGCCTAAAGGATATTCATTTAAAATCGTCACATTCTATTCTTTATAATTGGCAAATCGATGATGATTTGTTAAATTTGCGATCAAAACCCAATTAAATTTTCATCTTACCAACTTTACAATTTTCATTTGGAATCGTGAACATGATCCAATGTGTCCATTTTGTTGACAACATATCGAGAGTATGGCACACTTGATGGACGGATGCAAAGAATTTCATAATTATTACAATCGTCGTCACAATCGAATAGCAGACAAAATAGCCAATGGAATCAAACAGAATTGTCCTCGTAGTCGCTTTATTCAAACAAGTTGTTGGAAACCGTTTTCCTGGAATTTCACGAACAGTTGTCATTGGTTCGTCATCACAAACCAGATATTTTAGTCATTGATCCGGTGATGAAGTAATGTATTAATATAATATATAATTAAGTTGAAGTTTAATTTGAATTCTATCAGTCATCAGCCGGGAGTGAAAGAGGTGTAAGAGAGAGTGTCGCGCATGCGCTTAACCATATTTTACAGCCATAGACTTAACCCCATGACCAGTAACAGGAGTGAAAGAGCTGGGAGGGAGTAGATAACTGGGAAGGGCTTACACCTCTTTCACTCCCAGCTGATAGAATTCAAATTAAACTTAAGGTAAGTCTCGATTAATTTTTAAATTTTATATGTCATCAGCCAAGGTCGTTACAGAGCTGTATGAGGTTTCACAGCTGGTCAATGGGGCAAGTCAGATAACAACAATAAACAAATAGATTGTTTTGATGAAAAAACTGTCACCACATTGTGGCCAAAAAATGCAACCTGTTTACAAAACTACAAACGAAACAAAGTTATTTCTGATTATAAGTACTTAGGACAGCTGAACTTAGGTTAAACCTAGGTTGTTCACATGGTTTGTGGTAAAACTTCTGGAATGTTCGTTCGTCATCTGCGAGTTCCATACTATCAATTGCAAAACAATGAACAGATTGACAATGTTGCCCACTAACCAACAATAACAAGAATGTTAATTTGAGGGAGAGATCTTTTAAGGATAAGAGTGAGATCTCTGGTTGGTTTCGAAGAAAATTTAAAACTGTGCTTACATTCCACACTGTAGAAATAGAATACCTAGAAAATGCTGGTTTTAACTCATAAATCCCTTTCATAAAAAACTTGACTAGTGGTAACTGATCAAAAGGAGAACTATTATTATCAAGATGGAGGATAGAAGAAAGTGCACTACGAGCTGTATTAAGTGATGTATAAGAGAGACCTGCATCAAATAGACTCGCTAAGAAATCAATGGCAGTTGACACGGGGATTAAGGAAATCACATTTAACCTGAGTACAAAATATTGTCCACTTTCTTATATATGTCTGATATTGTGTCTTAGCTTCAAAATCTTGGTAAATCTACGTGGGCATGATGAAAGGCCATGACTTTATAAAGCTGGGCATGATGAAAGGCCATGACTTTATAAAGCTGGCCATTATAATTAAATTTTAGGAATCTGTGATGATCAGGGTGAATTTTAACACTGTAGTATGCGTCCTTTAAATCGATGGATGCCATCCAACAATCTTTGGTTATGTTTGAGAATGGTATGGATTGAATCCATTTGAAAATGAACATATTCAACCGATGTATTTAATTTCTTTAAGTTTAATATTACGCATATCTTGCGATCTTTCTTTGGCACAGTGAAAATTGGCGATACAAACTACGGCTTCCGGTTCACACTTTACAATAACTTGTTTCGCAAGTAAGGTCTTAATTTCCTGTTCTACTACTGGGGTGATGATCTCCACTGATAAGAACTGGTTTGAAGGTTTTGCAACCGCATTCATGACCTTATTGGTAGCCTTAATGTCCATGTATCGTCTATTATTGTTACTGTTAGGTATTGGTCCAGATGGCATAAAGATGAAAGTGGAAAGATTCACAGCCTTGAAATACCTCAAACACTGGAAACCTAAGCTTTATGAGAAATGTGAAAGGGCAATGGAGGTAAGGAAGAAGAGAGTCCCAATAATGACAAACTCATGTAGATATGAGCTTTCCGGCTTCAGCCTAACCATGAAAGATGTCGACACTGCAGTTTCACCAGAAACCACCAAACGTTTCATCGACATTATGAAAAAAGCTATGGGCAAGCAAAAGTGGACAGGCGAAGAACATTGACTAATCGTCGACACAATGATAACTTTAACAATAACCCAAGAAAGTGCTATAACGCCAGGTGGATTCCAATTTGTGACATTGGAAGAACTGGAAAATCCACTAACATACATTTCAACAACCACTGGTACAGTTTACAACATTGTATTTGTGTTGAATCACAAAACGTTCGCTAGACATGGACCATTGCCTGTTCCCACCTGCATAATTACCAGAAGTATGTAAGACCTCAAGTGGAACCAAAAGCTCCTCATCAACATCTGGTGTTCCTGAATGTAAGTGGAAAATTATCAGCCAGCCCAGTAAAGCAGTTACCAAAGTCACCAAACACCATGCAAAGATCACGATGACAAAGGTAAGACAGTGCATAGCTACTGCAGGTTCACAACAGCTGACAGATGTAGAATGACGAGCAGTAGCGAATGGAATCGCTCACATGTCCATGACATGATTTACACAGTTCAATCTTCGATTGAGCCCAAAAGAAACTTCACGATAAGTCTAGATATAGTGTGCTCTCCAAAAATCTTATTAACTCAACATATGACAATTCAGGACAAATAGATTTTTGAACTCTTTTGTTCCAAATAAGATAGCATGTGCCAAATTGTAAATATTTTTTTCATTTTACTATTTGTATATATTATTTTTATCATCTGTTTAGCATCTGTTTTGTATCTTTGTCATATTTAATACTTTCTAAAATTCTGTTATATTATGTATTATAATCGATTGCAATGCAGTTCTTGGACTGCAATAATCGATTTTTTAATAAACAATTTATTTATTTGTATTAATTGCTAATTTGGACCTGGTTTTGCAATGGGGAAAACACACCTGAGGGTTAAGCCATGGTTGAGAAGCCTGGGTCTAGTATTTATTTATACTGTCTTTTTTGTATCTATACACAGTGAGATTGGAGTTATTTTATTAGAAATTTTAACCATATCATAGCTTTAAATGAGTTAATGTACCAATGGTTTATCTTTATAGTGTACAGATTCCACAGCCTTCCCAACCTCCCAACACTGGCAAAAAGTAGCTGCAGCTGGGCCAGCTTGGACACAAGCCTCTCTGCATGCCATGTTTTCCAGAAATCTAATGCAAAGTGCTCAGACATCTAATGCAAAGTGCTCAGACATATTCACTCGGCCCCAGGTTACCCTGTCCTGGTAGGGCCCGGGAGTTGACCATGTTTTCCAAAGTGTTTGCTGAAGAAGTTCTGTCTAGCAGAAGTGTTCCAAGTCACATTTAGTAATGATGAAGAAATGCAGGTCGTTTTTCAGGAGGAAAATCTCATAGTATCCCTCAATGCCGATTCGTTGTTTTACTCTGCCGTAGGAAGTGAATTTTGTCTTGTCTTAGACATTGTGTATGCCAAGACTGGAACAACTAGAGGCAGTGCCAGAATCATTCTATTGTGATGTCGAGAAGCAGAAAAAGGATGGAGGACAAAGTCACGAAATCCTTTGCATGGGGTCAAAGGTAGATTGGTACCTTCCACCAGTAATCCAGTGTGAGGCAGCTCTTCCTTAGATGGTACACTTATACATCGATGGTGACACGGATCTCGGCCTGAAGCTACACCATGTTCCTGTCTACAAAGATGTCCGATCCATGAGATCGAATGCACATGACCATTCTAAAGTTGTGTGCCAGATACTGCATGAACCTGTTAACTTGCCTTTTCTTTTGTAAATCACCAGATTTGACGTTTTAACCATCTACTATACGCATAACCAATTATGCTGTCTATAATCTAGTCCTCTGGTGTTCCTGCCACCAATATTGAACTGATTTCGCTGTTTTAACTGTAAATATCTACTGCTGAACCAACACATCTATTAACCGATTGGTTGGTTCATCTACTGCTGAACCAACACATCTATCAACCGGTTCTGTGATACAACAAATAGCTTTATATCCGCTCGAACCAGAGGACTTATCTCACCCTGTGATGACTTGGTTAGCATTCTGGAAGTTGCCGTGTTATCGTTTAGATGCAAAGTCAACAAGACCAAGGAAACATTGAGAAGTATTCCCAATGACTATATTTGCAATTCGGTGCTCGTCTCCTGTTGTGAGTCTTTGTGGGAGAACATTGTGTTGTCATCTGGCATTGAACTTTCCAACTCAAAAGTTGTGCTTGGAAAAATGTGGCAAAACTATATTTAAAAATTAGATTTTTTCATATGCTATAGACTAACATCACCATGTACAACAGAAACAAACGAAGAACAAGGCATAAAGAAAGAACTTAAAGAAGGATTAGGCTGAAAAATGACTGCTTTTGTATATGTATTTTTGGTAAGGCTGAACAATTGCCAACATTGAGCATGGAACTATCCATATGGTTCTGTAAATAGTCCTTTCCTTTTAATTATCGTTAGAATTCTCTCTGGAGCTGCTTGTGTATGAACATGTTGGTTTTAAGTAACAGTATTTATAGAAATTAAAATATATAGCTATTGTAACCCTCATTAAATTGAATATTATATAGCTATTGAAACCCTCATTAAAACACAATGCAATTTGGCACAATATTCTCATTATTTTGCAGTAACAGAAGTATTATGAATTCTATTATGTGTAAAAATTAAGAAAGTTGGTCACATTTTAATCAAGAATTGTTGTTAGGACATTACACAACAAATAGTTAAATCTAAAACATTAAAAGAACTTTAGTTTAATTTTGTTTGTTTGAGTAATCAAGTCATTTGCACAGAAGTGTACACCACGTTCAATTTCTATATACAAATTAATTTGTCCATTCCTATCTACAAAGCTTCCAATTCTGCAGCTGAAGTACATTTATAAATACCCAGGCAAGAATGGTCAAAACCGACCCTCTAAATACAGTGCTGTCAGATATTAGTGTAAACCAACTATAGTGACTAATATTTAAAAAAAATTCTGGACAATTTGTTAAGGAATACAACAATGGTATGTGTTAAACTGTTGATAATTTCATCGAACAAAATACTAAATTTTCTATAAAATTATCAGCAGCCTGGTAATCCTCTGGATTTGTTGTTTTCTCCAAGTAGTTGGTTTAATAAAAAAAATTAAACAATTTGCTCTTGTTGTCTATGCATGATCTGCCAGACAATAACACATTTCTAAGCTACTAAGCATGCTTAAATTTTTAAAGTAATCTGAAAATGAACATCTTGTAGAAATCCAAAATATGGATCAACAACAAGACAGAGATGGAATGGTAATATTTCGATTAACTAGAATTACGTATACGCAACAAACCATTGCACGCTTACTGTTTGAAACTTTTATAGCATGGTTGCTTACAGTACTTATTTTCGTTCTTTTACTTGAATTAGGTAATAGCCCATTCATTTGTCAAACAATAGATCTGAGAGCTTTGTATGGTCTGAATTTAATTGTTTCATAGGATACCAAACTAAATAACTAACTTTTTAATTTTTGGGTGCAGTAACAATAGTGGGGAAGTCTACTGCTGTTTCTACCATCAATCACTAAGAAAAAATTACTTGTCTCACTATTGATGATTCCACATGAAATAATCAAATCAATAGTAATAGTATAAACAGACACCAAAAGCTGTTGAAGCTAAGGTGCATCTTTATCATACAATGGGTCACCTTTAAAAAAATCAAATTCGTTCAAATGTCTAGGGGTCTATTCAAATCTGGTTTACTAAGACGTATTAGGGATTCTACCCCGATTGTTGGTGTGGATAGATTATATAAAGTAAGTTGATAATTCTACCCACACTCCACTGCTTTCAATCCCGATTGAATTCATACCGGTTCTGTGAAAATCCCTTTAGGTGTTTACATGAATCCGGATTGAAATTTCATTCCAGATTGAAAAAGTATGACCGGGAGGACTGAAACGAACAACGCATGCGTGCTTTTAACATTTATAGACGACAATATGACGGCGCAATCCACTAAAAACTCTTGGAATGAGCAATGGAAATGGACGAAAAAAACTGAACGGTTTGTGGCCAACGTCAAAGCTTTCAAAAGGCAAAGGATTGGAGAAGGAATAGAGTGGGATTCTGATGAAGTTGATGCAAGAACATATTCGAATCAACATGGGAAGTGAGTGGCCTGAATATTTTGGTAAACATGAAGTTACCTCACCAGAGAAACCCATTGCAGATATGTCAAGAGAAGAGTACCGGCATATGCACAGGTCGTAAAGATGGATAAGTTACAGTTGTATACTCCAGAAACGGCCAGCCGTTGGGAGTCGCTGGACCGGTCCACTCATCGATCCAGCGCTGAAATTCATTTTTTCTCATCATTAGTCTACAAAGTTGGCTCTTATCGAGACCTGTCCATTTTTCGAGTTTGTTCCAGCGATCTCGTGCATATTTGCGTTGGTTTTTGGCGAACAGCATTTGTCTCTGTGGCATATAGTTTTCCATGCGCACAATGTGTCCAAGCCATCGTAGTGTTTGCTTACGAATAAATACATCTAGGCGCCCAGCATTAGTTATCCTGTACACGTATGCGTAGTCCCATTCTTGACCGGCACTGATACCGTGATTGTAAGCTGGTAGGGATTCTCTTTTTTCACGTGTGGGTGGTGTATTCCTGTCGGTGCCCTCCTTTGATCATGCATCGGAGCATCTTACGCCAGACCACCTCCAAGAAAGTCAAGTTCTTGTCACTGATGTCCCATGTGTGTGCTGTGTATGTTAGCCGGCTACGGCAATAGGCCTGCAGGAAGTAGACACGTATGCCCAGTTTTATACGATGAGCGCACAGTATCCGTTTTAGTTCGCTAAATTTGCCCCATGCTGCTGCTATTATGTGCGCTGTCATTGCCGTCCTCTCGGTCAATAGGAGCTAATAAGGTTGGGATATAGAAGAGTTTCGAATAAATTTAAAGCTTTAAAACAAACTTATGTGAAGGATTGTAAAAAGATGGACTACGATCTGGGGCAGGGCAGCTCACAGCTAAATTCTGGCACAATTGTCACGAGTTATGGGGTGGCTCAGCTGGGACTGAGCCACTTGATTTTGGAGTGGAAACTCAAACCCTAAACAATGATCTCTATTCAAATATCGAAGAGGATAACTCGTGTGGTGATGACACTACCAGTACCGAAGTTACATCTCCCTTAAATATCAGTGAAACAATAAAGAAAAAACATCAGTCAACCAAGAATTATGTTGATAATAAATGAGAAAAGCTTCAAAAACGTCTTACACAAAAGGCAAGGCAAGATAACTTTCTACAGGATTCCCAAAAGCAAGTGGAAATCCAACAAACAATGTTAGAAGCAATGAACAGAAAAGATGAAGGATTGGATACTGCTATTAAATCCATGGCTGAATCAACAGCACTGTTATGCAACACACTGGCAACCACCATGCAAGCCATAACTGGTGGAATACAAAACCCTGTGGTACATGCACAAGCTACCCAGCATCAGTTTCATATGAACCAGTATGGATACCACTATGATCTACGACAATGAACAAATGAAAGTATAAAGAACAAAGACAATAGTATGTTGTGTGTTTTTCTAGTAATAACTTGTACTGGTAGTGGTTATAACGTTGATTGTTTTATTGATATTTTTACATGAACACTAGTTAACAGTTATTACTGAAGTGTTGTTTGTGTGGCAATTTAAAATGTGTCAGTTTGTCATCAGTAATTGTAATTTTGAACTTAAACTAAAGTAATCAAGAAAAAAAGTTGTCATTTCCCCTAAAGTTTTTAAAGGTGATTTTCATATAAAACATAATGTAGCACAAAAAAGTTGTTAGCACTGAATCACTGATGATAATGTTGATATTTTTTGAATTGCCATGTTAAGTTTTCATTTAAAAATAAAGCATATGAAAAAACAAATGACAAAGCATCACAAATACCTGAACGTGCTCTGTATAATGTACTTTCAAGATAAAACAAACTTCTGTATAATGTACTTTCAAGATAAGTTCTAGTGCAAGTCTTACCTTATACTAATTATTTAAACTCAAAGATTAGCATATGATTTGTGTATATTTTGTTCAAACCAGGGAAATATTCTGCACGCCATTATTGGCTTATATTCTTCTTGTCATCTAGTGTTAGATTTAGAAAGACCTAATAAACTTTTTAAAATTTAACAGTCTAATCTGTGTGTTCAGTAAAGAAATCTTTTATAATATCTCTAACTGCTCTTCCCTCAGGTAAGGTGTAAGTAAATCTTCTGTCAATAATTGTATGACTCTATTCTGTTGAATTTGTTGTTGTAAGACATCATCTACTACAACTTTGTAATCCTCACACCAGTTATGCAGCACAAGACAAAACTATATATCAGTAATGCTTGGATGTGTTAATATATACATTGCTGGATAGAAGGGCAGGCCTTAAACTGAGTCACTGAATTTAAATACCTACAATCTGAGAATTCATTGGGACACTAAAGCATTAATTACCTTCGTTCTTGCTTCCTTTACTACCATGAGATAAATAATGCTGTTTCACCCACCCCCCACCAATCAATGTTGATTTCCAGACACCATTTCTGAGTTCGAGCAAACAAAACTTGGGTTACAACCTTGATCGGAGGGGGAAGAGGAGGGCACATTTTTAAAAATATATTGCATGCGCATAGAAGTCACGTGACATCTGCGGTGTTCCAATGTAATTATTCTACGATTGTCTGAAAATTTATAATAGCAATCAATTGAAATTATACAGTACCAAAATAATAACTAAGTGATACAAATGGATAAAATGATTAAATAATACAAATGTCTTGTTTTAAATGAAAAGGAAAATTTATTTTTAGACTGGCCAAGCCGAGTATTTATTAATGTTCTAATTACTAAAAGATAGCGTGCCAAAGAAAAGACCTGGTCCGCAGCCTAGACTTAATGCAAGAGACAAACGTTTGATGGAACGAACTTTGCATAAGATGCACAAGGAAAATTGCAACATCACTGTTATGTCGCTGGTGAGAAAAACGCTTATGCACTGTAGGTCGTACACAAAGTACCTTAATGCTATGGGAATGAGAAGGATTACAGTTAACAGCTAAAGGGAGTAAGGACCTTGCTGGAGGGCGCAGTCTTCTTTAATTCTTAAAGATGGGCCTATGAAAAAATGTCTGGCGAGTTCTTCTCTGGGTTTATCCGAAATTATTTGAATATAACGTTTGGTAAGGTGGGTCCAAAAGCAAACGGCAAAAGACTGTTTGTTATGGATAATGACCCTAGCCAAACCAGCAAAAAAAGCAATTTTAGCGCTAAATGAAATTGAATTGCATCGTCTCCCTGCCCGTTCGCCAGACTTAAATCCTATTGAGAACGTTTTCCATTTGTTAAAGAGACGTTTAGAGCATCAAGCACTGGAGATGACAATTACAAAGGAATCATTTCAACATTTCAAAGAACGAGTTCTCTGCTGTCGCGAAGACATTGACGTAGCGACAATTGATCGAACAATCGCAAGTCTACCTAAACGAATTAACTCTGTAATCAAGACAAAAGGAACTCGAACAAAATACTAAACCCATACTCCTAGTTATTCTTATTTACTTCTACTAATTGTGTCAAGTATAATTTCTCTAAATAAACAGAAACCAGTAAAAACTTGTGCTTTATGACATGCGCATATTATTCAATGACAACTTAACAAGATAAATGTAAACATGCATATTATATAATTAGCTGTGCAATCATAATGACTCAGGCACAGTACTCCATGTGTTTACTAGATATTTCTTGCATAAACGTTTCTTATATATCAACTGTCTCTATTACACTTAGACTACACATAAAGTTCTGTATGTTAGTGACATTGAACTAACAAAATACCGAATATAAATCGAATTTTTAACAGTACTCCATCTACAGGCTGAATATAATTATAATTAGATTACTCTTTAAGTTATTACCACGATTTTGGTGGAGTACTGTTGTTTATCTGCGTAAAAGCGGCTGGACGACAATAATTAAGCGTCTCCAGGAAATATTCAGTAAATATCTATCATTCAACCAAAAATGTGTCCAAAAGAACACATATCGGTCGAATATACACGACCTTAGTATTAGTTAATATACACAACGTTTTAGTGGAGCACTGTAGTGGAGTACTGTTACAATTGCTTGGGACAGGGGGTAGGTTTACTTGACGGTCTCATGTGAGTGTTTGTTTGGTCTAGTGATCCACCTTTGACTAGCACGAGTGGGGTATCCGCAGTGGCGAAGAAGGGCGTGTCTTTATTAAATTCAATGTCTTTCCGACAAAAGTTCTTTGGGGCGGAAAGATGAACCGTATCCCCTTCAAGCATCTGTAATAAGTCTTGTTGCGTGCATTTACGCTCTTTTGCGCAATGACATTTTATAGAACTTTGGAACATTGACAAACTTTATTTTTAACTTTAGTATCTTAAACCTTTTAGGAAGTAGACTAGCTTCGCCTAGATCTAATCGTACTAAATAGCATTAAATCTTAATTTCCTCTTGGCTTGAACACTTAGCATTCCTAGCCAAGTTATTATAATCGATGTTGACAGCACCTTAACTTTACGCCTACTCATTTGCTAGTATATTAAACACCTTGTAAATACTATAAACTAGAGAGTCTACACTCAGCGCTCTCACGCATTACATCTCTACGAATGTATCTTTATATGACGATTTATATTTGAAGAAAGATTATATATTACAAATTAAACATTGGCGTTCTGAGTGTCTTTACGCGAACTCGCAAGTCAATTCCTATACAACAATACTCGCGCTAAATTGGTGACCCCGCCAGGATCATTTTACCTCAATAATGTCATTAGATGGTTCACAGCCTACTTCCTACAACCTCACCACCAGTGACCTCAAGTGTTAGCATCAAACTACTACCACCATAATGGCCAAGCGACCCAGCTCTTTGGCTTTCCCAAGTCGAAGCCCAATTCACCACCAGAGGCATCATCTCCCAACCAACCAAATACGCGTACGTTGTCGGTTCACTTCAACCCAAAGTCGCCCAAGAAGACCGAGATCTCCTCATCAACCCACCAGCTGAAACACCGAACTGGTTAAACGTACCTCTGCGTCCGAACAACAGCGACTACACCAATTGCTAAACGCTGAAGAGTTAGGAGATCGAAAGCCCACTCAACTCTACCGTCGCATGCAACAGTTGCTTGGCGAATCAACTCGAGCCTTCCATTATTCCTTCAATGGCTCCCAACGAAAGCACAACTCATCTTGGTTTCGACAAAACACGACCTAGATGCAGAGAGCTTAGCGAAGTTAGCGGACAAGATCCTCGAAGTTGCTCCCACACACTCTACCCCTTCAACCTTTTCCACCGTTGTTCCCCAGTCAGCACCAACAACGTCAGCACCAACAACCTCAGCACCACCCACTGAAATGCGTGAACTTCGCGACCTTGTTGCTCAGTTGACCACTACCATCAACAACCTCAACCTTACTCCACCGCAACATCGCTACAACTCGAGACATCGCAGTCGGTCCACAACACGTCGTTCCCGATCACCAGTCCACGACCATGGCCGCACCACCACGGAAGTTAGTCCTCGCACCACCACGGAAGATAGTCCTCGCACCCCAGCATGTTGGTACCATACCAAGTTCGGTGCCTCGGCGAAGAAATGTTCACCCCCTTGTTTTTTTTCCCCTGGCGGTAGACGCGGCCGCGTCGTCTGGCGTTGCCCACCAAAGCCGCCTGTTTTACGTCACCGACGCTGCGCAGAAGTCAGCGTCCTCCCACCGCAACAAACAGACCGTGCTCATCGTCAAGGTTATGATCTTCAGGCAGCTAATTCCTCTACCATTGCTACCTACAGTACACGATCATCGACCCTCAATCTCGGTCTTCGACGATCCTTTCCCTGGATTTTCACAATCGCAGATGTCAACCACGCCATCATTGGTGCTGATTTCCTCTGACACTTCAACCTTCTTGTAGACCTTCGCAACCGCCGCCTTATCGACGCAGTAACCAACCTTCGTGTTAACGGTATTACTTCGCCAATAGCAGCACCAAGTCTGGTCTACGCTACCTTACCCTCAACCCCTTTCACGAAAATCCTCAATGAGTACCCTGACATTACATGACCCACTACAAAGCAGACCTCCGTTAAACACAGCGTCGCCCACCACATCCTAACTTGAGGCCCACCATGCTCTGCCAGACCTCGATGCCTTCCACCAGAACGACTTAAAATCGCCAAGGACGAGTTCCAGCACATGTTAGACACAGGCATTGTTCGCCCATCCAGTAGTCCTTCGGCTTACCTGGGGACTGGCATCCTTGCGGAGACTATCGTGCTCTCAATCGTATTACCATACCCGACCAATACCCAGTCCCACATCTCCATGACTTCTCAGCCACCCCACATAGTGCTACCATTTTTTCTAAGATCGACCTCGTCCGAGCTTACCACCAAATCCCTATGGCTGAAGATGACATTTGAAAAACCGCCATTACCACCCCATTTGGTTTGTTCCAATTCACCAAAATGCCCTTTGGTCTCTGCAACGCCGCCCAAACCTTCCAACGTTTCATGGACGAATAACTTGTGGTCTCGATTTTGTGTATGTCTACATCGATGACATTGTCATTGCTAACGCACTCGAACACGAAGTCCATCTACGTTTACTTTTCGACCGCTTCATACAGTATGGTGGTGTTATCAATACTGCTAAATGCGTTTTTGGTGTTTCGAGCCTCGAGTTCCTTGGACACAAAGAGTCACTGCACACGGCATCCAACTCCTCGAGTCAAAAGTCAGCTCCATCCGAGATTTCCCTCTCCCCACCAAACTTCGCGAATTCTTTGACCTTGTAAATTTCTACCGTCGATTTATTCCCCAATGTTCCAACATCATCCAACCCCTCACCGACATGCTTGCTTCCACTGGCTCCACCAAGATGAAGAAGACCCACAACAGCACCAATGAATGGTCCGAACCTGCCACCTCTGCCTTGAAAAGATCAAGCTGACTCAACTTTGCTGTCCCATCCAAAGCCCGATGCTGAACTGAGTCTCATAACAGATGCCTCAGATGTTGCAGTTGGTACAGTTCTCCAACAAAAAGTTGACAACGTTTGGCAACCCCTTGGTTTCTTTTCGAAATGCCTTCAACCACCAGAAACCCGGTACAGCACATTCGGATGTGAACTCCGCGGTGTACCTATCCATCCGTCATTTTCGACATCACCTCAAAGGCCGTCAGTTCTTTGTCTTGACCGACCACTAACATTTTCCCTAAACCATTCCATCAACTGTCATTCACCTAGAGAAATCCGGTATTTGGACTATATTTCCCAATTTGCCAGCGATCTTCGCCATGTTCGTGGAAATGAGAATCCAGTTGCCGACGCATTATCATGCATCGCCACCTAACTCCTTCCCCACCTACCATTGATTTTGACGGCATTGCCTTGGCCCAATTCAAGCGACGCAGAACTCAAACATCATCGTGACGACCCTTCATCCTCACCATTTGAATTTCAAGACCATCCCATACCCACCTCAAACAACACCATTACCTGTGACATTTCCACCGGTAATCCAAGACCTTTTGTCCCACAGGCATTTCGCCGTTCCATTTTCGACTCCCTCCACAACCTTTCCCACCCTGGTATCAAGGCAACACAGCGTCTGCTCACTGAACAGTATGTTTGGCCTAACATTAATCACGATGTACGACAATGGACCCGAAAATGTCTGCAATGTCAACGCTGCAAAATCCAACGCCACACATGTGCACCCGTCTCACACTTTGAGATTCCCATCGCTCGATTTTCCCACGTTCACATCGACCTTGTTCACCTTTACCTCCTTCACAAGGATATTCCTACCTCTTGACCTGTATTGATCGATTCACTCGTTGGCCTGAAGCAATTCCTATCTCCAACATCACAGCAAAATCCGTTGCCCAAGCCTTCATCACCAACTGGATCGCTCGTTTTGGTGTTCCACACGTTACCTCCGACCGTGGAAAACAGTTCGAAAGTGGTCTCTTTGCCTCACTCACCTTGGAACTACCCAAATTCGCATTACCGCCTACCACCCTATTGCCAATGGTCTCATTGAACGTTTTCATCGCCAACTCAAAAGCTCCCTGAAAGCCACCAACGACCCCTCACACTGGAGCGAACGTCTACCCCTCGTACTCTTGGGCGTCTGAACCACAGTGAAAGCTGATTTTGGTCACAACGTTTCTGAAAGAGTTTAAGACGCTCTGCTTATCAGGTGAATTATTTTCACAAACCACCGAACAACCCTCCCTAACCCCACTTCCTACGTCGACCGGCTCAAAAGAACCCTGCACGATTTGCAACCCCCACAATAAGGCACACATCACCGTCCACAAAGACACACAACGTATCTTCCAAAAGATGTACCCATGTTTTCATCCGTCGTGACGCCGTACGAAAGCCCTTACAGCCTCCTTATGATGGCCCATTTAAAGTTATTTCTGATCAACGAAATATTTTAAAGTCGACCTTGGCACTCGCACGGATTGCGTTTCTATCGATCGTTTGAAATGTGCACATCTTGACACAGATATTGCTTTGCCCACAACTCCAAAATGCGAAATTCCAACTACAACTACCGAAGAACCTAAAGTTCACCAAACAAGATCTGGTCGACATGTACATTTTCCCGAGCGTTACGTTGCTATCGTTTATCGTTAACTTTATTAACTTCTGCACTGCCAGGGGACTCCTGTAGTGCCCATTACAAGATAAAATTGCGTGCATTTACGCGCTTTTGCGCAATGACATTTTATAGAACTTTGGAACATTGACAAACTTTATTTTTAACTTTAGTATCTTAAACCTTTTAGGAAGTAGACTCGCCTAGATCTAATCCTACTAAATAGCATTACATTTCATCTTGGCTTGAACACTTAGCATTCCTAGCCATTATTATAGTCGATGTTGACAGCACCTTAATAACTTTGCGCCTACTCATTTGCTAGTATATTAATCACCTTGTAAATACTATAAACTAAAGAGTCTATGCTCAGCGCTCTCACGCGTTACATCTCTACGAATGTATCCTTATCATATGACGATTTCTATTTGAAGTAAGATTATATATTACAAATTAAACATTGGCATTCTGAGTATCAATTATAGTCAATCAATTCCTATACAACAATACTCGCGCTAAAGTCTCCCCAAGCAATGGTGGAAGGGTGCCAGCGAAAATCGTTTAATACTACCACCTCTGCTTCCTCAATGCCTACCCAAGCAAAAGTTTCTGTAGCAGGATTCGTAAAGCTCTTGTAAATTGTCTTCAGTGGTGACACCATGAATGTTTTAACCGTATTTGCAGGACCGTGAATATAAATGTTGCGATATTTTCCTCGACCGAGCTGTAAGGCATTAAATATAGCGCCACAGAACGTAGATAGGGAAATGTCGTTTTGCTGAAGTAGAGATAAGGCACATTCCATCCACCGACCTCCACAATTGACAATACACTGGCTATTGTAAGCTTCATTCAAGAGATCATATACGGCTTTTTGTCACTCACGCTAACTTCATCGGTGCTTCTTCAAACTCTTTACCAAGTGACAGCGCCTCATCTACAACTCTGCTTCCTCTGTTCGCTATAAACTATGCTAAGGTTGTCTTTCCTTCTTTCTTTTGTCTCATTGCGAGATCAATGAGTTGTAATCTGCTGTTTATATGTTGCTGACGAATAATTTCCACTACATCAAACGTAGAATAACTCTTTGCTTTGCCACTTCTCTTCTTTCGTCTATCTTTCTTAGCCTGGATAGCCTTTTCTGTCACTGGCGGATCTTTAAGCTGGGGGTGAGCATCTGAGAGAGTAAATTGCTTATCTTCTTTTGTGACGTATTGATAAGCACTGTAGTAGGTGTTGTGAACAGAGCTGAAATTGACTTTAATGTCGTTTGAAGACTCTAAATGTGCCCTTACTCTAGACCACCTTGCTCGACGTGTCAACTTCAGAGCCATATGGTAGTGCTTACCAAATTCCGTCGCTTCTTCGCCATCGTGATGTTTTTCTTGACTCCCCAGTGTTCTACTTTGGCTACATCTAGTTGTTCAAAAGCATTTACTACCAAAGCGGCAAATGCCTCCCTGTCAGGAACTTTTACAAGATCCGCATGGCTGTAGGTCACCAAATATACCAGACGAAGATGCGACTGAAACATCCACGCACATGGAGAACTAAAGAAGAATGTCCATTCAAATGGTGGACTGCACAGAAATCAGCCTTCCCAAACATCCACAAAGTCACCCAAATATTTCTCAGCGCACCAGGCT
The DNA here is from genome assembly GCA_035772405.1 of Chrysogorgia sp. JL179-B06. Taxonomy (NCBI): domain Eukaryota; kingdom Metazoa; phylum Cnidaria; class Anthozoa; order Scleralcyonacea; family Chrysogorgiidae; genus Chrysogorgia; species Chrysogorgia sp. JL179-B06. The sequence goes on from JAYKKM010000276.1 coordinate 213,743, forward strand.
CAAGCGTTTACTCAGAACGCATCTTCAGTGAAGCTGGTAACATCTTGCATGAGAGAAGAAGTCGCCTCAACCCATCGAAATCGGAAAGCCTTTTGTTCCTTCACCATAATTTACTTTTAGACTTTGGTTACTAGTTCTTGATATCTTGTTAACTAGTAAACTTGTTAAGATTGAATTTGAACTTTGAAGGTGATGTTAGATGATACACACATGACATTTTTACTTTTTAGTTTTTACCGTCAATTTTTGACATGTATACGCTATATACGTAACAATTTTTGTGCAATTTTATGTAATTTGTTAAAATAATTTATTGACCTTTATAGTTTATGCAACATTGTAAACATCTGTGATTGATAATGCCGCTTTCCAGTTGAGTTTGCGAGAACGATTTGTAAGCCGCCGTTAACTCATGTGGGCGTTTAACCGGCGTCCTTGTTTGCACAACGACTGTGGTGTAATAAAGGCTTAATGCAATGCGATCCCCGTATATCTACGAGTTCCGCTGTCACCACCTTGTTTTTCACCACGGGAGGGCGACGCCACCTTGATCTTGCATGTTTCTTGGTCGTCAGCGATAATAGTAATTTTTGACGCGAAATTAATCGGCCGATTGTGTCATGATCGGCCACCGATTAATCGAATCGACTGATCGGTATTTTTTGGTGATCGGCTCATCTCTAATTTAAATATTGCAAAGATTCCTGATGCAATAATTTGGATTTGTGATGTTGCATGTCCAAATTTTGGTTGATTAGATTTTGGTTGAATATCCAGTCTGCCCTTTCAGGAGATTCATTTTGATCGGCTTGCATTTCAGTGAGTGTGAAGTTATCTCAGAATTTGCTAACTGAATAGTTACTGGTAACAATGGACCTGAGGAATGCCATGTAAATCTCTTGAGAATCAAATTTTAAACTTGCCTTCATTAGTTTTAAAAATTGCTACAGTCAATTGTCAACAGACAATGTTGATAATTTAATTGTGAATCCAAAAACAGATTATCGAGAGCATTCTTCAAAGCAAAAAAGGTTCATTGCTACTTGTCATAAACAAATCACCAGCAAACGAGGCACTATATTGTAAATGATAGAGTTTACCATGCAATGAAGTCATTTCTGGAACATCAGTCAATGACAAAAAATATTTTTTAACGAAATTGCTTATGTAAGTATAAAGGCTAGTATTTCCAGCAGACAAATTGTTTTTAGGAATGGTGGGGTGGATCCCACGAAGTAATGCATATAGCATCAGCTTCACCCTGGGGTTGACCCCCGGGCTGAACAGGGGGGATTGAAAAAGGCGGAGCAAATGTGACGATTTTCTTGTGGGGTGGGGCAGACGTTACGAGAAAAGTCCCCTGGATTAGATCCTTTCTTGCAGACAATCCCCCTGGTCAAAGGAACCAAAAGACGTTATAAAAATCGTAAGAAAGAAATTTGTGGTTTTGTCACATGCTGATTATGTCACCAATGAAACAATTTCTTTAAAGACTGCCTATGTATGCAGCACTCGTCTGTTTGAACTTATTTTTATTGTTTTTAAGAGTTAACAGTAAATAACTTTAATATAAACTTTAATCCAGTCGATTGTGACAACTCGTTGACAGAACTTGTTCTGTGACCGTGTCAAATTATTTAAGTTTTCTCAGGCTGTTTGTTATGTTTCAAATTGCCAACTGCTTAAATCATAGATTTTGAGCTTGATTTACATCAGAACGTTAAAACCTTTATCTTAAACAGAAGTTAACAGATCACTGGTAGTGACCAGTCAAATATTTCACATTAAATGAACTATTGAAATTTTAAACCTAAGTATGTAGTTTGAGCTAGTCAGAGAACGTTCTGTTCATAGTCAATATAAACATTATAAAGACAAGCATTGCAGTAGAAATTTTCAAGTAGCTCTCCCTCTCCTTCTGATAGATCGATGCAAACATCACAAGTTTACAATCTCAGGAAATCCCCCTCCCCTTTACGTTAAACTTCAAAACAAAGTTGCAAATTTCCCTCTACCCAAGGGCAAAAACTAAATGCAATCCCCATGTATTCCTCAAAATTTCTCCTTGGTCAGCCCGGGGCTCTTACTTCGTGTAACGGACCCAGAAATTTGCAGAGTAAAATGATAGTTAGCACTGTATAGAACTGTCTTATTCTTGAAAAATCCCGTTCATTTTATCTAGGATAGATTTAATTAATGAATTGGACAACTCCAGGACAAAAACGGGATTTTTTAAAGAACGGGGCAGTTATATAAAGTGATAAATTTTTGTGCCCGGTACACAAAGCAACAGCCCAGCCCAGGGGGTCGACCCCAATGGGAAACCAGTGACATGTGTATAATATATTTTATTTATGTATTATTGGAGTCAAAGACATTTAGTCTAAATTTTGTCATATCACCTTCTCTAAAATCAGCAAGAATAAGTGATTCAATCGTCATACGATATATGGTAGGTGACGGATTTTCTTCAACACATTTGCCATTGTCAATAACAGTGGAACGAATACGTTATAGCACAATATTTGAGCAAACATCACTATTACTTGATTCCAACTTTTACAGTATATTGTTCTGTGAGCTGTTGTAATGTTGGCAGATAAAATACACTTAGATAAAATAACAAGTTGGTATGTTTTCAACGAGCACAATGGCTTCGTTTAGTTTGATTTTAACGAGCACAATGCAGGAATTGTCCATTACCTTGGTTAAAACTTAAAGACAAATTACCTTGGCAGTACCACTATTATACCACATGAGCAGATCGAGTGAAACTAGCGCCTGACCAAAATAATGTTAGACTGTTATAAAGAAAAGTGAGGGCAGCTATAGATGCAACAAACGATCTCGGCAAACTTTTGCTGTCTTCCGTAACGTGTTCGGTTGTGACGTAGTGCCACAATCTCACATACAAGATTTGATAACACTGTGTATGATTTTGTGTCAGACACAAAAAGGTAACAGTTTACATTTTCTTTGATTTGAAATAAAAATATATAACATTGTTTAACATTGCAAAATCTTCATGGCTATTTGTGACAAGGAAAGCTATTTGGGCATTAGCTTCGTAAGGAGCAACAATATATTGCACAGGATTTTCCCCAGCACAACTGAAACATTACATGCAAAATAGAAAAGATTATTAACAAAATTGCGATCTCCAAGCAATGCTTGTAATTCAGTGTACTATATAAACTTACATTCATAAACTGCAAAGTCAAATTGTGATTAATCTTGGCTGCTCCGGCAATAATTTTGTTGGCTTCGTTTATTCTGCCAAGTTGTTGCATACATTCCGGCTTTTGTCTGTTTGCTTCTCTTAGTTTACATACTTCCGAGTTAACATGAGATTTTAAGGCAGTGGGCATAAAATGATACACAACACCATAGAGAATGCAACACCATAGAGAATGCAAATTTAATAACCAAAAAATATTACAATATTATAACAATATTATAACAATCACCACCTCGACCGTAGGGTCGGGTTAGGTCCGTAATACAGCCTTGCTGAATTGATTCACCAATAGGCCAGGTTTTTGATAACATTTGCAAAAAGTGGATTCCAAATTCCAGCCAGCAGCTGCGATGATAACGTCAACAGGCACATACTTGACTGCCTTCTAGTGGATCGCTGCTCTAGTGCTGTTAGCAGAAAACTGTGTTATATCAATACCAGTGGCGAAGCTGGTCCCAAATGGGAGGTCATGCTAATTAGTAATCCTCGCACTGAAGGCGCGAGGCATTCTAGAGGGGTTTTGGAGCATGCCCCCTGGAAAATTCTGAAATATAGATTCCCGTAACTGGCATTTCCTGCATTCTGAGCAGTGATTTTTCAGCTCAGAAGTTTATAAAATTTCATATTTTGGACCGTTTAGCTTTATATCAGAGCGCATCATGCAAAGCAAAATCAGGCATCTGCATGCAGGCTAGCTCGCCCTCCCCCCAATGCAGAACGCCTGACACGCAGACAAAATTTTAATGTAAACACTAAGACGGCAATGCTATTTTTTCTAATATCTGTTCGATTGAAGGTCTTTGTGTATCAAAACTTTTATAAAAATCAACGGCAAGGTGTACGAAACATATCTTTTATGAAATGATATCGGTTTAATGGACATAAAAGCATTTAATCATCGGGTAAACGTCGAATAGACCTTTGATTTTAAAGACGAGTTTTGGGTACTTTACTCGCTTATGCATTTTCTCATATAACATCTGATATTCACATTTTAAGTAGACGAAACCTACAGTGTTCGATTCGCCGGATTCAAGTGATCATTTCGATATAGAATTTATTTAAATCGGACAAAAACAACGTTTCATAAAGTTAATATTACGGAGTTTCATAGGATAAATGCAGAGGAGGTTGGACACGGTCCGCAAAGGCGCATGGGACCAGAAATCAACCAATGAGGAACTTGATCGTCGAAGGAGAAAAAAAATAGGATTCTCCAAGCAAGGAGAAAGTACAGCAGGAAAATTGTATTTTTTTAACGAAAGGTTAAAATTTTTTTTATAACAACGGATACAATGAGGTAAGATACAGTCCTAACAATATTCGCTTAATTTTATATTGACATTGTCACTCTAAGCTTGCGTAAAAGGCGAAATGGATATTGTATAAAAATGGCGCCGTTCAAGTTGTGATTTTGTAGCACTTCAGTCCAAGGCAGTTTGCCGTAAATAAGCGATATTTTAAGAAGATTTTCTCGTTGATATACGTATAAAAGGAGTTTCTAATCGCAATCAGGGCATCGCTCCCCATCGCTCCTCGTCTAGTTTTCTAGATATTTGTATCTGAAGACGAGCGATATTTTATGTTGTTTATATTGTTGCAACACTTATTTGCTTGTGGACTTGGCGATTATTCAGAATGTAGAAGGCGTATAACTGCATTTGACATCGGATATAAAAATATTTAAGGCTCTTATAATAAGACAAATTGTATGTTCCTCTGCATGTTGATATTTTGATAGCTAAGCTTGGACTGTGTACTGACTACCCTGAATTTTATCTGGTTTAATAATATACAGTATGGCTGAGGAAACAATCAGAGGGAAAAGAAGATTTGGTACTCCCACAGGGGATACACCAGGAAAACCAAAAGGGAAATGCACGAAAAAGCGTGAAGAGAAAGATGAAGCAATGTCAAGAAAGGCCTTGTTCAGCGAACAACCAGTAAGTAAACAGTGTTTATATATGCCCATGAGTTGCCTGTTGCCATACATGTACACATCATTTGCATTTATCCATTTATTTAGGCCCATTTATGTATTGATCAATTGCAACCGTGTCCATCTCCCAGACATTTATTTTTATCGTGTGTCACGCTTAGGTGAAAACGACGGTATAGGATAATATCAAACATTGGAACTTGCAAGTGTGTATTTAATTCTTGCACCAAGTATTAATTTGATTATTGTATCAGTATGATGAGTTTATGTGCCAAATGCCTTGAGCAATAAGTGTGGATTGGCATGTTTGGAATTGATTAAGACCATACACTGCACACAATTAAAAGAAATAAAATTAATGCAAAAAATGAAAAGGGAATCTTTGCCAAATTTACCCATGCATGGTCGTTGTAAGTTGTAAATAGTTAATAATTGTGTTATACATAATGAATTTTACTTTATTAATACACAGGAAAGAAAGAGTCGAGATTGGAGTAATGCCGAGATAAAATGTTTAGTTAAATATGTGGCATTGTATAATGATGGTGAAACTTGGCCTACTCACAAACGGAGTGCTTTCTGGGATGATTGTTCCAGTTCTGTGTCGAAGTGTAGTGGAATGTATTTGCGAACAGGTATGCATATAGAACTTTTTGTCATGATTGTACAATCAATGTACATGTACTTCCACTATTTCAGAATTACATTTTTACTTTGAGACCATATTTCAAAAAGAAGATATGGAATGGGGGGAAAGATAATATTTAAATATATTATGATGTCTTCAGGGAGGGGAGGGGAAATTTTTTGATTCCCTGTGTTAACCAATTAACATGCAAGACTCTTCCATTGATGGGTTAAATTGTCTGGCATAAGACAGTCTAGAATAAAATGCTCGTAAGGTGTATGGGGGCACATTGCCTGTTAATTTTTAAGGGTTAACTTGGGGTTTGTTATCCTCTCTAGAATAACCCCAGGTGATATGCAATTTAGAGATTTTTTTGGTAAAAATAACAGTTATAAAATATTTTTATTTTTCAAGGTGATGCATGTCGAACTAAAGTAGTTAAATTCCTGGTCAAGAAATTTAAGACCATTCATGCAGCAGAAGAGGCTTATGGAATAGATTATTTTGAGGATGAAAACTATTATCATGACAATGTATTTACTGCAATGGATACACCAAAGTTGGTTGACATCATAAACAATGTTGTTGATAATATGAAACTACTAACCTCACAAGAGCGTATTCAGATGGCCACATATGTTTACCGCTATGTTTCAGAAAATGATTATAATAAAGATCTAAAACATTTTATACCAGATAACTTCTTGGAACTTTCTCTGAATGCAATGAGTTATTTGAAATTAAATGGTAAAGACAATGTTGTATACAACTTATGCAAGTGCTTGGGAGAAATGAGAGAGGATGGTACAATAACTCGAATGGATATCAATCGAATGCCATTTGGGTTGATTTCTTTTAATTGCAAGTTTTTTGCAGTTGATAATGGTAATAATCTTCATCGATTGTTGATTCTGCCAATTTATAGCCTATAAGAATACTGAACAAAGTCAAGCGCTTAATCCTCAGTGATGACTCCATGAATCATACCTTTCAATTCAAGATATGCAAGTTGTGCATCAGCTTCAAAAGGAGCAACAACACAATCCACCCCCATGCTCCTCAATTCCTACAAATAAAAATAATATATAAAATATATATAGTTAATTATGATGCACTGTTTTTTACATGTAGATGATAGCAGAAACTACAATTTTTCTATTACCCGGTAGTCACTCTAAACATCATTTGATCAGGTACATAATTATGTAATTTATATCAAATAAAACTTCTAACACAAAATTCTCCTTCGTTATATTTTACTCTACTGTATCGGTACGGTGGTACCTAAAACTAGATAATTTCAGCAACAGTGACATTTTGATTTTAGTAATGTCAGACAGTTTAACCATGCACTAGCTATCTGCCCACATATCATGTTAACCCATCAACCTACAAATGACATTAATCAATCATTTAAATAATGATATCATAATGTAGGGTGACATTTCATTGACATATTTATAATTCATGAAGCATACCTTTACTACTGCTAATCTCATACTGCATGTCACTTTAAGGGCTCTTTGGAAGTGAGAAATAGCCTCTTTTTTATTGCCCAAATGCCACAGTTGCTTGCCATTTTTTAATGATTCATCTCTCTTCCTAAAAATAAATAAATTTTGGTATATAACGACTCATGCAAATCCTTCAAAATACCAGCCCATCATTAGCTCAACAAATGCATTTTAATTTATAAACTCAGGTATAATACTAGATTGCTTCGAGAATCCTAATGCTCTCATGCACCTTTGCTGACCATGCACAACCTCCCCTGGAACCACAGCTGGAACATACTCAACATACTATTTTACCTCCCCCCTTTCCTTCTTGCATGTATGTGGGAAATTTCCAGCCTAGTGAACAAGCTAGATCAACTAAGGGAAGTTAATAGTGAGTTCTCACCTTACATTGTTGACTGTACAGTATTTATACACTTCATTCAAAATGTCCAAGGGCAAGGGATGACACAAAACCAAATAAATTATAAAGGCAAAATGTCTTGAACAAGACTGTGAAAACTACAAAATCTTTAAGAGGGTTATCACTTATGAGCCCAGTACACAAAGGGCTGACTCCTCGACAAGATCCCCCATGATATTTGAACTCCCTATTGGGATTTGTTTTCATTTATAGGTCAACCCTCCTAATGGTACTGGTCAAATCAAAGTAAACTACAAAACATGTCTTGGATTTTAATTTGTAATTTACATATACTTACATTCCACGTTGTTTGTTCACATGGCTTTTTGCTGGCAATTTCCCCCCATCAAAAACTACAATTGGTTTGATGTCATTTCTTCCAAGTAGTTTTATCAAACTCAGCAAATAGTTCATATACCTGCAGTAGTAAAATCATACTATTTGAATAATATTCGAACAAATATGTTCGATTTCATCTTTATACTTTACGCTAAAATAGTTTTTAAAGAGTTTGCATTCTTACTTGTGCCTCCAATAAATGTGATTTTAAAAGTGGACGGGTATTACGTGTCCTCGATGCTTGCTGTTATATTTAAATTGTCGGTATTCAAATTTATGAATGCTTTTTAATATTCATGAAACGCGCAAAATGCAAAATCAGATCCTGTATTTATACATTTGCATGTGAATACTTACTCGTTTGTTGGTATTCCAAGAGCCAGTTTTTCGGCACACGAGTATGCCCCCTTGTAAATAAAACACGATCCATCTACCCCAAGCGATTTTCCATCATATTCCGCAATAGACGTGTCTTTCGTTATCGAACAGAGGAACCCCAAAAGGCCTTTAATTCCCATAACATATTTTAGTATTAAAATTATTTGTCTAGAGCTCTTCCCACTTCCACAGTCAAATGCGAACTGAGCCCGCATTTGTGAGAATATCTTATTCTCCCATGCGCCTTTGCGGACCGTGTCCAACCTCCTCTGGGATAAATGTCAACACAGCATAATATATGATTGATCTCTCATCTGTGTTTCTCTCATATTGGAGAGAATCTTTGCCATGGTTTATGGGTTTACAGGTCTCGGTAAACTTTTTCAACTGCGATTCATTGCCAATAAAACGAAAGAAAGACGAATGGCCAAAATCCGGCATTGGTCGCTGTCCAACAAGAAGATTTTTCTCGATGTTTTGAGCCGAAAACCGTTTTCTAAGCAGTTCAGAAACAAGGACTGTTTGGACCGAATCAGCGCTCGTTGATGCCACGATAAATCAAGGATCTCCTTAAACAGACGTGCTGTGCAGTCACAGTCATGCCATAGTCAGGCCATAGAAGCTTATTTTGGGCTATCAGGCTATGGTCATGCTCATCCAAAATAGCATGACCAGCTTATCCAAAATAGGCAAACTGAGCATGCGTTAAGTGCTGTCATCCAATAATATTTCAAGAATAAGCACGACTGTTTGTATGGCTGGTCATGCTATTCACAAAGAGCATGACTTGGGCCAGGCAGGCTGAACAAAAGAGCCTGGGAACAAGGACGGTGGATGGCCGGATACGGAGCGTCTGCCCAGGCTAGTGATAAGGAAAAAACAATATCTGCGTAATATGCGTGAACTATTACTTGTGCTCTTCCAAATGCGCATGACTTCAAAGTTCAAAGGAGAGATTTCAAATAAAGTAAATAAAAGCAAACAAAACTATATATTTTCAGGAAATTTTTAGTCCTGCTGAGCATGACTAGCATGACCGCTAGCTTCGCCACTGATCAACACCCGCATTAACTAAACCTGTCTTAATCCAGCGACCAATGGCAGACACTGTAACGGCTTGGTGAGGCAGACACTGTAACGGCTTGGTGAGGCACACATACAAGACTAGCACACTAGTAGACTTTCTGCGCTCTCAAGGTAAAAAGTTAAAGTTTCGTACACAGATTGGCTTGACAGGGTATTCATGGAGGCTTTAGGTTCCAAAAACGTTCCCTGGTTCGTCTTGCTTGATATGGTTAGTAAGATAAAAGTTATAGCAATTCTCTAGATATATTTAATAATACAATATTCTTGATCAGTTTTGTCTTCTTGGGCCCAGTTAAATTTCTGTATTCAAGTTTTTTTGATTCGTTGCCTACATGAAACTGAAAAGGAATTCCTAGGCTTTGAACAAATTTCTCATGCTGACCCATATTTGTATTTTTCTCTCAGAAAGTTGTCTGAAAATGGGTTTTTTTTCTATGGCATCTTAAACCCTTAATTCTCTTATTAATAACTCTATGAGATTGTCAGATATTCTGAGGTAAAGGTGCAGTGTATCAATGACAACATGACTAAGAGGAATACATGAAAATAAGGGTGCATGGTTACAATTAAATTTCTTTGATTTTGCAAACTGTTTAATTTTATCTAAAGTCCTTGCACCTAAATCTGGATCAAGTATTGACCACATTTTCTCCACATCATGCCTTTTCAATTTGGGGCATGTGCAGGATATGCAGGCATAGTCTGCATTAGCACTCCCAATACCACAAACACAAGCCAAAAACTTCTAATCACTACCGAGGAAATAGTCTAGATGAAATATTGCCATCTATATTTATATCACCCATTTGTTCCATTTCCCTGATAATATCTGACAAAATCTGTGATAAAGTTTCATAATTTGTGATAACGTTCATCCTGCCATGGCTGAGGCCAGCTCCAGTTTGAATACCAGACGAAAAAGAATCATGCGGTGGATGGATTTCCATTTGTTTTCCAAGCATCAGATATAAGCTCCGATGTCTTTTCTTTTGGGAATGTCGTGTCATGCTCAATATCACCTGAAAACCTTATCTTAAGAACGCGTTCTAAGCAAAGAGTAAACATCAGACTGACAGTAATTTCATATATCTTCCGATATATATTGTCCTTAACACTGGCTTTGGAGACGTTTTGGACGAAGTTGTTATCTTCCTTTTGGAATTTGGAATGCCTCTAAAAGCTCATGCTTGTAGTCCTTCGTTTGTCCATTACTTATTGAAGAATGTTGGCAAAAACCTTGGCATGAAGTACTTGTTAAGTTCACCACAATCTTCTCCATTGGCATCAATGTCTTTTGTTACCATGTCAGCCCAATTGCTTCTCTCAATACCGCTAGTAATGCCTATAATATCGATTTCCTCGTCGAACTGATCTCTTTCATTTTGCACATCTGGCTTAACCTCGCCTTTTGCTAACCTTCACTTTCATCCAAGCTTACTTCCCAATTAAAATCGTTGATATTTTCAGAAAATTCGGCCAACTTTGCCATCAGCGTTTCGTCTACAAATTTACTTTTATAAAATATAAAATGTTCCAGACTGACAATGTTGCTCATTTCTTTCAACGTGGATGAAGAGATGAGATATTCAAAGAAATACATGGTAATGTGGATTTGACTGTTGGCTGGAAGACCCTTTTCGCAAAATTATTTTGCATGCCTTTTGATAATTATCATATGTGCTGAGCAAACATGATGGATTATTTTTGCAGCTTCACATTATTTTCACATGCCTTTCCCATAACAATCCAATAACCTCATTCCAAAAACTCATCAGGCGATTCATTGTTAAATTCTTGCAGACTAGCAATTATTATTGCCATATTTTGTAATTGGGATTGGTGCATTCTGTGGATATGGATTTCGTAATACCATGGCATAGTAGAGACGATTGTGTGGTTTTTCATTGGCAAACAAATTCCTAGTAGCAATATAAATATAAATTACGTCATGTTGCGATAACTCATGATAAAGTCGCCAAACGAGAAGGAAAAACAAGGAAAATTCAAGTTGGATGGCTACATTTCGATGAAAAGATGCAACTCAAAGGTGGTGGTACAAGATATCGATGTGCTGCTTAGTTTATCAAGAAATGATATCCTAAATACCTGGCTTATACCCATTTCTTTCCCAATGGTTCTTCCCACTCACATACTGTGGTCAGGTTTGCTTCTTAGAAGGTACAATTAAATATTCGGCACAAGGTGTAACATTAAATCTATACACTGTTCATTCAAGGGGAGGCGACACTTGCAGATGGATACTTTTATTGGAGAAAATTGGAAGGACAACAAGGCCCAACAAAGGGAGTTTGTAGATGATATTCTGAGGGGGTGAGCTGGGTAAGAAGATAGGTTTTCAAAAAATAGAATCGCTTTGGTGACCTCGTGTAACACCAACGCAGATTCATACAATGCAGATAATTTTCATGGCGAAATTTTTGAAAACCAAGTCCGTCAGGATCAAAAAGAAAAATGGGAAATCTCACTCGCTTTGAAAAGAGATTGAATTTTGATCCTACAATACCACCAACACTAACCAAACAAGAAAAGAAGTGGAGACAGGAAAAGTGAAACTCTAACATTCAGCATCTATGAAAATCAGACATAGACAGAAGTTGCTGGGCGAATAAAGGGCTTCAGTAACATCAAGAAGGAAATTCAAAAGATGTAAGCTAAATTTAATAACAAAGAAAAAAGCACGAAGGAAGACGAGTCTGACAGACACACGTTTCAGGTGAATGGAAAATCAAAAAGAGAAAAGGTCATCTCGTTACTTCAAATAACATCGGCACCACATTATATCTACAAAGTGAATGCATTTGTGTTCTCTCCAAAAGTCACAACGGTTGTTTCACTAGGATTGAAATTTCCATTTATTGCTGTACACTTCGATTGTGTTTAGCATACTTTGGGGTCTTTAGCATTTAGGGACAAGCATGATATCATCAGCAACTAAGACAGAACTACAATTAAGGTCTTGCAAAGAAGTCCAGTCTACTGATTGGAGCACAGCTAGAATGTCATTGTTGTAATGTAAAAACAACCACGGCAACACGCCACCTTGCCTTACTGAGAACATTGATGAGATCGGGCCATTTATTGAGACATGACATTGCATCTTTCCATACCAGTTTCATAATTCTCCACGATTTACCGTTCATGCCCAGATGAAACAATTTATAAAACATACCATCCAGCCATACCGAGTTACCAGTAGACTTTGCTTCCTCTTTTCTACATTATGGTTGATTGTTTCTTGTATTGGGTTCGTCGTATGTAGATTTTGAACGTTATCTCGACCAATATTTACTCGATTTCAATTCTGAAAATGGATTTTGAATTACCAAGTCTAAATACATAACATACAGATCTAGCATATCAAACTTTACACAGACAAATAGTCTTCTCGTATTTCGCGGTTTCATATGACAAACTTTTGCTATATTAAATTCCTGCAAATCAGGGGTAAATTTCGAGGTTTTCGCTTTACTGTTCTTTCTTCGCAATAAATGGCACGCTGTTACCACTGAAATCGGGAAATAGAGTTAAGACGTCTTTTAAATACATCTTCGATTGGAAAAGTTAAAAATTCAGGGGGCAAATGTCCATTTGCCGTTTTTCTATCATTTACTATGGAAATCAACCTTGTGCACACTTTTTTTGAGGTAATGGGCTCTAGTGCTTCCTACGCATGCTTGTAGTGCGTGTTACTGCAAAATCCAAAATCTTCATTCAATTCTGCACATTTTTTTATTCCATATTTATCAATATTCATGTCGATTTGAGGGGGGCAAAATTATCATGAAGTTCGGTATATTTCTGTTGGCTGGCTCGTTAATAATTCAGTTGGTAGAAGTGTTGTAAACAAATAAGCTCGATTCTTTTATATTTTGTGTTCATCAATTAAAACTAACAGAAAGTGTATAATGCTGTACAGTAGGTTCTATGCTGCTGGTTAGTGTCTATTTTGACACAATTGTCATTAAAATGTCTTATTATTGTCGTGTTTTAGTTTCCTCATCTATACGTTATCCAGTAGCAAACGAGAACAGGATCAAAGCGCTGATTCGTTTTTGACCATAGCTGTCAATAGAATTCTTCTTCAATCAGGAATATGTTGTGTGAAGGTTAGCGGTCGGTTGTTAAACATTTAAGAAAAAATCAGCGTTCTTCAATCAGCCTACAAGCGTGCAAGGAAAGCAGGTGGGACACCAGCTAAAAGGCTAGTTAATGCCTGGAAGAATTCCACCTACAGTGTAAGTGTCCATTATAATGAAATTGAAGTTATGGATTTACATAAAGAAAACGAAGAGCTAAAATGTGAGAAAAGATCTTTAGAAAATGGGGCGGATCCAGCTAAAAATCTGATGGGTGCTCGAGCAAAACAAATTTTAAAACCTGGGGGGATTACACACCCTGATTTTCAAATTTTACCTTTGATTTTATTACAATGTAATAGCGACAGCCACCATTACCAGTATATCATATATTACTTTAAAATTTCCTTGCTCGCGTCAACATCTGGTTAATTCCTTGTTCATAACACAGCAGAGTTAAATGTACTATCATAAAACCGTCTATTATTCTATTATTATTATTATTCATTTTTTTAATTTTAAATTAAAATCCAATAAAAATAGAATACAATATTAACAGCTGATCATTGAAATATAAAAATTATTAAAATTGTTCAAAAATTTTGTTCAATGTTATACAAATAGTTAATCAGAATTGCATAACTAATTAATCAACAGATTGCTTTCTGCAACCTCAGTTGCTATATTCGTGTTAGTTACACATCGTGGCGATCTTCGTGATCCTCTTATACATGAAATAGTCGATCTTAGCAATGAAAATGAAATATGGCACCGCATCCAGGCTAAAGTGATGTTGTAAGATGTTTTTCGTTTGTTGGATAGAAGCTCAGCCAATCTCTTGTATATAATGCTCGTTTCTTTACTACAACCACCTGTTGTTGAGAAGACCAAAGGTGTAAATGAACCATGTTCGATTTCCCGTATTCGATCACCGTACTCCCTTTTCTTGGACATTTCATGTTTTCGAAATAAGGCAGAGACACTGGTGTTACGATAACTTGGCGCGTTTGGGTGGAAAACCCTCACATCCAAAAATGCGCTTTGAAATCGGCTCCAGAAACCTTTTGTCTTGATGTCAACTCGAGCATCATCTTGTCTGTTCGCAGATCGGGGGAGGAGGATTTCTCCTGTTAAAGGCTGTAACAAGGGTTCTGTTTCAGTTTCTCTACATACTTCATTCATCCACTCGGCCGTCAGGTCGCGAATTTCATTATGCCTTGCTATGACCATACCTCCATGTGGACAGATCATAGCATGATCGGTCGAAAAACCTTTTCCACATACACAATACTGGGGAAGATTTTTAAGCTGCCAACCATATCTAAGACTGAGAGCATCGCGGAAATCACTCTTGTTTAAATTGAGGCTACAATCATTCAATGGCAAAGCTGACAGCCATGAGGATGAGCCTTTTTCCTTCAGCAAATCCATAACCCGTTGTTTGGTTGGGGGCAAAATTTCTCTGATTTGCGACGCTGATTGTAAGTGGTGGAGATTCTTTTGCTTACGCAAGTTGACCTTAATCTCTCGTAGATCTACTTTCTTGTACGTGGTGGTTTGGTCAATAATCATCTTCTTCAAGGAATCGGTGATCTTCATGGATGATTCGTGATGAAAGTTTGCCCAATCCATGGGATTAGGGACATTGAGTCCACCATAACGTGCAGGTAGGGAGAATAGTGCTCTTTCTTCATTTGAACAAGGTCCTCTGCCAGATAATGCTGGAATGAAGTTTTCTTTGATTACATTCTCCAATGGACCTATCAGAGTACCAATGTCATTGATCGTTCGCATAACATATTGCCATTTCCCAATAATGGAATGTGAAAAGGCGGCATATGCAGCATGCGGATACATTTCTGCAATTTTCGATAGCGTCAGGATTTCTTCTTTCCATTCTTCTACTTTCATCTTTACAAATTCTTCTACAAATGAACGTTTGCCACACGCAGAACCAAGCATTTTGTGAGCCAAGGTGGTGATCTTAATGTTGGTGTCTCTAAATAAAACTTTTGCCTGTTCGTAGAATTCCTCTTTAACCACCAGTGTCGTCTTACTGGCGTTTGGTAGATAGCCGAATTCCGGCCCGACAAGTTTAAGATGTTGCCACCAAAGCCCAAGCGCTTCTAACTTTCCTACACCAGTAGAATCGTCTGCAAACCATACTTGACTTGCATCGGGTTCTTCTACCTTTAAACTTTTGATCAGTGGGGTTATTGCCAAACCATACATCGCCATACCATACATCGCCATAGCTAAGGCATCACCTTGAGTTGTTCCTTCAGTTGATAAAATTTCTCCTCCTCCAACAACAAACATGCTCACAGGGGCCTGGTAAGTATTGTTTAAGATCGTCGATATTGTTGGACATATGACTTGAATATTATGGAGAGCTGCCTTTCGATTTAAAGTGTTAAATGCATTCGTAGCATCGACCAATAATATTGCTTCACATTCGTCAGAAGCCATTATCTCGTTTATAGCATGAACTGCCGCTTCGCATCCAGCTACATAGCCCGCACAAGTCTGCAAAGGCCCAACTTCTTTCTTTACATCATCTCGCACTACTCTGAGGATGGACTTGCAAATTATACGTCTTGGTACTTCTCCGACCCCAATCGGACGTACACCAGGATTTTTATCCAATGGGATTAATCTGCATGCTACAAACGCTGATAAACCTTCTGGGTCAACAACCGAAGTACACAAGCGTCTTGCTACTCCACTAAGGGCGTTGCATAGGTCGGTGGAGGCGGTTTTAAATGACAAACAGAAACGACGCCACAGGTAAGCATCAACACCTGATGGGCCAGCTGAGCCTTGGATGTTATTGGCAATTTCCTTTATTACCTCGCCTGTAATATTTTCAAATATGATTGGATCGTAGTGACTCTCCTCAGAATCTGTGGTGGGTAAAAGAATATCAAGGCTTGGTATCTTGCTCACAGGATGCTTTTCAATGAGAATTTCTCTAGTTGTTTTCCACTTGATATTTCCATCTTCATCTTCACCTGTTGGTATTAGAAAGTCGGGATCCAGAACACCCCTTTGATTTGCAATAGAAATAAGACCCGCCTGACGTATTTTGCCTTGGAGCATTAAAAGATTAAAGCCCTTCGCAATGTGGTTGATTTCGTTATGTGAGGTATAGTTCCAGGACAAATGGCTTTGAATATAATAAGCACAACTAATCGAAAATGGCGGATGGTCACGTTTCAAGTGCTTCCGTTGAAATTCTCAGCTATAGCCCAGACAGATGTGAAATTTCAACACAGAATCTAAATAAAGACTGTAAAGAGTTGGTTAACTTGATCTACGATAAAAAACGGTTGAAATGGGTGCATGATTTCGACTCATTAAAGACGGTAATTGTGAAACATCTCGGCCTACGGGGAAATTGGTCTTCACCTGGAGGTGGCAGCAAGAAGTTTAAATGTATTAATGCGAACCTAACCATAACTTGGTATCATAAAAAGCAATGTACGTTGCTTTTCCAGGGAAAAGATGGCGATGTTTTACGTGAGAAATGTGTTAGCTTTTGCCAAACAAGAGATTGTTCTAAACCGGAGTCAACAAACAACATTCAACAACTTAAGAAAGAACCTCCTGCCAACCTGGATGATTCGTTTGGTTTGTCTTCCGGCTTGTCTGTGGACGTCGTCGAATCAACCATGTCTGTGCCGAAGTCGCCCATAAATGAAGATCAATTCAAGGTGAGCACGAATCTCTCAAATTCAACATTACCGAATAACTGTCATTGTTCATGCGGTGTTCTTGCCGCTGAACTTGAGGGAATTAAGCTGGACATTGTTATTTTGCAAAATAGTATTGAATCAGGAGCAAATTTGAGAAATGAAAAATCAAAGAGTGATAGCGGTGAAATAGATTGGTTAAAGAGAGAGTTTTCAAATGAAAAAGCGAAATCAAATCAACTTGAAGCAGATATGCTTCTGATAGTGAAGGAAAGAAATAACGAAGTTGATGATTTGAATAAAATCATCAACTCCCTTGAGATTAAAGTGATTAAGAGCGAGGAAATAATTTCCACCCTCAGACACGCAATTGATTTAGTTACGCCAGACTCAACCGTAAACACAAGTAATGGAAATCGATGTAGAGTACAAGACCAGCCCTGCAATACTACGTTTCCAGATTTATCCCAACCGGGAATGGAAGCAGAAATAAATCATGTTCTACAAGCTCGAAACCTGCCGGACCAGATATCTCATAAAATAAATTCTGGGTTGAACGACGTGCACAATAACAAAATAAATAAATCCACTTTAGACGGAAATAAGATCACATCAAAAACAATGCCTTATAATAATTTCGTTGAGCTGGGACAATCTCAACGTCAAAGTGGTAACCGTAGTCTACCGACTAAATTGGTAATTTCAAAGCAGCCCAAAAATGTATCAAAGAAAAATGGTGATACACAAAATAGTTGGGGCTCAAGTTGTTCAATGTGGTGCGGTCCATATAAAAGAAAAACCACGACTGAGCATAAGGCGTTAAAGCACAAAACAAAGCGACCAGATAATTATAAGACATTGACAAATCAGCACAAGCTAATTATTAATAATGACGGTTTATCCTCAAAGATCACAATTGGAAAATCGTTTCTGGTGGAAAATGACGCTTTAAAATTTCCTAAAGGAAAAGAACTGTTTCACTGTCTAAAATCTCTACCATTGTGACTAACCACCGTCCCAAAAAATCCTATACAGCAACAAATTCCTGTTAGAATTTCAAGATCTGATGATATCATCGACCATAGAGCTGTAAATAGGAATAACTTAATTGCAATACCTTTCAATCAAGAAAACACACAAATTCCAAATAAAAGCAGCAACTTTAAATGTAACTCTAAATTTATGATCACACATCTGAATATTAGATCTCTTAAAAAACGTGAACATTTTCTTCAAGTCAGAGAATTCGTCCTTGAAACCAAACCCCATGTGCTAGCAATCTCAGAATCATGGCTGAATACAACGGTTATTAATGCTGAAGTTGAACTAGAAAGCTATAAATTGTTTAGATTGGACCGTCTCCATAAAGCAGGTGGAGGAATTTGCGCTTACGTTTGCAAAGACATCAAATGTAAGGTATTAAAAAATATTTCTTCCATTTCCGAAGACAATTTCCATCAATTGTGGTTACAATTACAATACAAGAAGCTCAAGACATTTATTATTTGCGTTGTCTACAGACCTCCTGATTGCCCATTAAATTGCTTTAACACCGCCTTTAAAACTACATATACTGGTGCTCTTTTGTTAAATCATCCAATTTTCGTTCTTGGTGATCTGAATTGCAATATGATGAGAATGGGACCAGATAGTAAAGCTTTAAGGGATGTATGCTCTGAACTAAACTTAAATCAAATTATAGAAACTCCAACAAGGGACACACTTCACAAACATTAATTGATGTCATTCTTGTTTCCAACCCTTCCCTAGTGAAATCAAGTGGCGTTATGAATATATCAATAAGCGATCATTATCCAGTTTTTATGATTCTAAAACTTAAACGCCCTAAACCTTCATGTATTACTACGACAACAAGAAGTTACCGGAACTATGATCCATGCTTATTTGCTCGGGATATGGCCCATCGTTCATTCTACTTGTCTCATTTACTTCAAATGCCTAACGTTGATGATCAACTGTCCTTATTTAACAATGTTTTTAATCCTGTCCTTGACAGTCACGCCCCTGTGAGGGAAATTAAGATTAAAAACCGTTCTACTCCATTTGTAGACCACGAAACAAAAAAGGCAATGAAAGATAGAGATCGCCTGCATCAACTATTTTATCAAACGCGTAATATTACAGATTGGGAAAGTTTTAAACGAGCGAGAAACACAGTTAAAGTTAAGCTGAGAAATAGTGAAAAAAACTATGTCTGCAGCCAGATATATCAATGTAATCGAAACCCTGGATCTTTATGGAAAGTCATAAACAATATCCTACCGTCGAAAGAAAAGTCAAATCCTGTATATACTAAAGATGTGAAGATGTTAGCAAATGAATTCAACACCTATTTTTCCTCGGTTGGTACAATAACTGCATTAGCAACAAAACAATTAGCGATAAATAACAACATTCAACCGTTCGAATCACTGCCTGTTACCACCATCATCCCAACCACGGAATTATTTGAATTCAAAGTTGTCTCACATGAAAACGTTAAACGAGTAATAATGTCCATGCCAAATAACAAATCACCAGGTCCAGACAAGATCGGTATGCGTGTTATAAAAGATACATTACCACATATTTTACCCTTTCTTACAAGTATCATAAATTGCTCTCTCCTTACATCGACATACCCTGAAGTGTGGAAGTTGGCTGAGTTAATTCCTTTGTTAAAAGATGGAGATCACGAAATTCCAGCAAATAACCGACCACTCTCACTTCTTAACTCGTTGTCTAAAGTTTGTGACAAAGTTGTACTCAACCAGTTCACTGAATATCTCCTTCAGCACAAAAAACTCACCTCACATCAAAGTGGAAACAAAAAATACCACTCAACGGAAACCCTGAATGTCTTCATAACTGATAACATTCTGTGTGCGATAGACCAGAAAAAATTGTCAGCACTTATTCTACTTGACTTTTCCAAGGCGTTTGACAGTATAAACCATCAAATCCTGTTTCAAAAATTAGAAAGTATGGGGACAGCTCCTTCAGCTGTGCTCTGGTTCCGCAGTTATTTGTCCAATAGATCTCAGTATGTGAGAATGGGATCTATCAGGTCAGCAACACTACCCATTACACATGGCGTACCACAAGGATCAGTCCTCTCTCCATTGTTATTCTGCATCTATATTAACGATCTGCCATCTATCACAACATATTGTTCCGTGGATTCATATGTAGATGATTCCAAAGCCCTACTGTCTTTCCCAGTTGAGAATGTAATAGAGGCAAAGGTTAAATTGGAAAATGACATAAACAAGATAATCAGCTGGTGCTGTACAAACTCTTTATTAATAAATCCCGACAAAACAAACTTCTTCTATTTGGAACACCACAACTTATGAATGTTTTAACAGGAAGTTTGTCATTGAACATTCTTGGCAAAACAATAGAATCCGTATCCTCCGCTAAGGATTTAGGTGTCATCTTAGATTCACATATGAAATATGATGAACATATCAGCAAATTGGTATCTTCGTGCATGTCTAAATTATGTCAAATAAATAGGATAAAGCATGTTTTTGCCCAACATACACTGACCTTTATCTTAGAATCCTTAGTTTTAAATAAGTTATTTTACTGCTCTTCTGTTTGGGCAAACACTACAGCCAAGAACATCAAGAAGCTACAACAGATCCAGAACTTTGCTGCGAGAATAATCACGAACACAAATAAATATGATCATATAACACCAGCGTTGATTGGTTATGATGGCTTACCGTCGATCAACATTTACAGTATAGAGACACATTATTGATGTTTAAATGCATCAATGATATAGCGCCTGCTTACCTTAGCGAGAAATTTCGCTATCGTAGTGAAACCCATGATCATTACACCCGAAATATGCAAGACTTGAATATTCCTAATTTTAGGACAAGTACTGGGCAAAGAACTTTCCATTATCGTACTGTAGGACTATGGAATAAACTTGATCCAACACTTAGATCAAAAAAGGATATTAAAACTTTTAAATTAGGACTAAAGAAATTTTTACTTGTAAATAATTAATAAGACATATCTATTTGTAACACCTATCTTAGATTTGACAAATTGTAATTTAAATATTTTAACTTAACTCATGTAATTTTATGTTGAAAAGCCCTAACGGGAACATATCATTCAATATTCTATTCTATTCTATTCTGAATACATTTTCCTTCCAATATTAGTTGTTTAAACTTTCCTGCTGTCCATAAACTAAATCTACGCTCCACAAGATGCATGATATTTACTCTTACTTTTCGCATGAGGCTTTTGCAATAGGAGGCTTTGCATCACTGAACACGCTTTAAGGGCAATGCATTCAATGGGTGACTCATCTGCATATGCCTGGTGTAAACGGGTTAGCTCTTTAATAAAGGCTTTACCCGCTTTTCCTGAGGGAAGCAAAAATATATTTCTTCTCCATGTTACTATTTCTTCATAGGCATCGTTTATAGATCGAATACAATCATCTCCACTTAATTCTCCCCATTGAAAATTGGCCGGTGTATGTATTTCATCCGGTAAAGGCGAGACATTTACATTAATTAATTCATAATTTATGTACTATTTAAAGCACGTGTAGGAGTGTTTTATATCTGATAAAACACTCCTACAAGTGCTTTAAATGGCTTAAAAAACGACCAGCATTTGGTAAGTTCGTTGGCGTACTAATTTTGAAAAATGACGTTGTCTAAGCCGAGAAAATCAAAGATAAAGTTTATGTAAATTAGGATGAATCTTTATCACATATAAAGATACGACACGGTGGTGATTTTGCTTTGTGTTTTCCTCATGAATTATTGATGAGTTTTTTAAGTTAATATCTAAACCTGTTCTAGCGTTACTTGGTCCTTGTCGCTCGATATTATGAAATTCAACTTGCTCCAATACATCTATTTCTTGAGAAATTATTGTCGTCTCAATCCTGTTTTCGACAGAGTTATCACAAGATAGTTTTCTTGATTCGCTTTTTAGAATTTGTACGGCTTTGTCATGAAGATTTTGGGCCATGAAACCAAATGAAGCATATCCTCTCTCTCCCCATAGACATTTCATATTTTCCATGTAGCCTTTCTTCCTACCGGTCGTATTATCAGCTTTATTACTTTCATGTTCAGTTATTGCCAACTCACGGCATGATAGGAGATCCACAATCATTTCCTCTGTCCATTTTGTTCGCCTTGAGTTGGTTTTCTTCTTCGGTGGCATCGAGCCACTTGATAGTGTGTTTAAAATCTCGATTATTTTGACTATTTAGCAGCGAATTTAATCAAATAAACAGATGAACTCATGCTCTTTAACTTATATATGAGTCAGAACAGAATTGGTTCACTGTGAATGATAAATAAGACTCACAATATAATAATATAGAGCTCACTAAAGTATGTCTACCATCTTACTCGTCTCATATACAACAATAGCTTCTATTTAATTATTATCCTAAATTATTTACACGTTATGTAGCTTGTTGCAGTTCCATTTCTGACATTTCTAGTTGTGTTCAATGGATAATCTACGTGAACCAAAATACTAACCCTTACCAAACACTAATCCTTATAAATCCAATCGCAGGATTGGTATTAATATTATTGTTGTTATATTATCCTCTCGTGCCACGAATAAGACACTTCGTAATATTAAACCTGACATGTCATTCATGTATCTAATTGTTTCTAGAATCAATATGACATGTCTCTGTCTTGAATATTATTGTTAGCAAACATTTCTCTTTTGCTAACGAAACACAGTGCAGTTTCTTAGCAAAGAGCTGCACGGTTGGGTCATAATTTTTGATTGTGTTCTCTCTCGCGTGCCACGTGAAATTGATTTAACTTTTAATTTGTGAAATCTATCGAAGTGCAACTAGCAGAACTAGTCTACAGGAAGACTAGAGCAAAACCGTGAGGCAGGTGACTAGAATAGAAGTACATAAAAATTAAGCGATGCCAAGGCGAACCGAGTGACTGTTGTCTAAAATAAAATGCGCGCAAATGGCAGCGCGTTGTATTAAATAATTATGTTTATCTCGCTCCATCGCTCTTTAAAATATTAAATATATGCTATAGACTAGTAATCGATCTATTGCTTACCTGGCTGGATTCAATTTCGCCGATCGTTTCTTTTCACTCGCAGGAAACTGAAGCTGGGGAAATGGACAAACACACAGCGATTGCCATGTATACGAACGCGCAAGAATCCTGCCAAAGCGCTTGACACTTCGTGTCACATTTTAATTTTATCCTCGTAAGATTTTCTTCCACATTAACGTTTTCAGTTCGATGATACAAGATATCTTGCAGTTCACTCAACAGTTCAACAGCCATGATATATACCAATTTATTGAGTGCGAAGTTGTGAATGGAATACAGATATACTGATACAGATTCAAACAATAGGAGTAAAGTGTTAATGAGGAAACAAATGTCATTGGCTGCATTTAATTACGGGTGCTCACTTTCCCAGGAGCACCTATCTGAGGGGTGCTCGTGCCAAAACGGAGCACCACTCAGAATGGCGCGAGAGCTAATGATCAAACGGTGGTACGAGATCGTCCGCGTGTGTGATACACTGAATTGATCGACTTGTGTCTTGTATTGCTCAGGATTATGTAACCCTAGCCAGGATTATGTAACCCTAGCCTGCATGCAGGAACCGTCTACATGCAGGCTAATAACCCAGGCAAGCGATGTAATTTGAGACTCGAATGAAATCAAACATTGAAAATATGTTTTCAACTACAGACACGACTTGATCATTTAGTTCATCTTTGTTAAATGAACACGCTACGGTAAAAAAATGATTAAAGATAACCACAGCTGAAATTTAATGTTGAGAAAGCCGTAGTAACTCAAAAAGTGCTTCGAGTGTGGATTTCACAACACTTAGATCGCAAGATTGTACAATATTTCACAAATTCGAGCACCCTCTGGATCCGCCTGTGAGCGAAGATGAAGTAAAGGATTTAAATGTGTGGCTGTATTTAAAAGACAGATTTAACCGATCGAATGAAGCCTGACATGAGTTATCTTGCTTAAATATGATTATAAAACATATGAACAAAGTGAATAAGAACTGCAACCTCCGGGAGATGCAAAGGGATACAAATGAGTTTCCGAGAAAGCATTTCAGAACATATAATGCGGCTGAGTGCGGCTGAGAAGTGGTGAGGTGATTCAAGTAAAATTAAGTGGAGATGGTACGAAGATTGGTAAGAGATTGAATGTAATAAACAATTTACACAATCAGAAATGAAACGAATCTTGCCGTGAGTGAAAAGGGTAATTACCTTCTTGTCTGTTTGTGTAAGGTGTAAGTGATTCAAAGTCGAAGGTGAACTGTCATATTCACTCAGTGAATGCGATGCCTGGTTCTGTGGTAGTGACACGGACTTGAGCGAGAGTGAAATCTCTGCTGGTTGAATGTTGCCACTTGTGACTTGCCACCATCCATGTCCCATGATAATCATGATTCAGTGATCCACTGACTGGCTCCAGAACTTATTATAACATAAAATTGTCATTGTGTCACTTACTCACTTCGTCACCTGAAATACTGTTGTGTTGTAATATAGCCTATAATTGTCTATTGAATTGTATGGTTCACATACTTGACTTGAAAGACTGAAAGTGTTTACATAATTATGTTCCTTAAAATATTTTTATTAACCTTTGACATTCGTATTATGTATTTATTATAGATTGACTCAGGTGGTGTGTGCTCCGGCTCAGGCCTACGTTTAAGAATGCGCGGTTTTTTGCTCATTTGAGCGCTAGCACTGGAGCTGAACGGAGCGTTTCCGGTTTTCTGGACGAACAAAGTATGGGGATCAATACGCTTCTGCAATTCAAACCAGTAAAAGATGTACTAAAAAACGAAGCGATAAGGAACTTATCGGGGAAAAAAGCAGTAGTAGATGTAAGTGGTTGGATTCATAGAGGTTTGGCAGTGTCGCCATATGGAAATCATGAGGTAAGACAAGCTGTTAGATATTTATGAGATCTCTATATATATTCTTATAAATATTTATATTTGTTCTAACCAATTTATATGCATGAATCTGATTAAAACTTGGCAATTCATTTTTTGGCAAGAAAAACTTGGCAAGTATTCAATTTTGATTGAAACGGGAATAGAAAAATCAGTAGTGTGTGTTTCATCTTCTAGCTGTATTGATCATGTGTGGAGGTATGTCAATCTTCTCATGAACAGTCATGTCACACCGATTTTAATTTTCGATGGTCAGAAGACACTTGCAAAATCCGAAGAAAATGCTAGGAGAGAAAGGTATTCTTCTTTACGTAAATATTGCACACTGTACGTCATATTAATAGTTGTGATTAAAAAGAAATCAACCATCTGATTTACTATTTTTGTTATCTTTAGAGAAAGAATAAAGAAGCTAGTCCAGGTAGACTTATTAAAGGCTCAAGGCAAAATCTATGACGCTGAGAAACTCAGATCTGCAATAGCAATTCCAGATAAAGAAATACATGTGAAGTTGATTGAAGTAAGTTACTGTATACTACAATTAATTGGGCACTTTATTTTTGAGTCTGACTGAATTGTATAAATCCCAATTTCAAGCCATATTCTCTTTCATTGTATCTAACTATGTAGAGATGCAGACAAAAAAATGTGCTGTATTGTGTTGCACCATACGAGGCAGACTCGCAGCTGGCGTTCATGGTTAATACAGGTCTAGCAGACTTTGCCATCAGTGATGACTCAGATTTGTTGGCTTATGGATGCAAACATGTCATGTTCAAATTAAATTTAAAGGGCGAATGCCAAAGTGCTCATCTTGACACAGTGCTAGAATCTTTGGAAATGTGTAAAGAAGAGTTTATCGTTATGTGTATTCTGGCTGGTTGTGATTATTGTAAGCTTGCTGGTGTTGGAATTAATAAAGCCAGATGCATTGTTAAAACAGCCTATCGAAATAAAAAAGACTGTTTAAAGTATGTTGAAAACATGTTTCCTTCGAAGGTGGACAGCAGCTTTCTGCACAAATTTCTTGTTGCAAAGGACTGCTTCAAACATCAAATTGTTTTCAATGTCCTCACACTGAAAGCTGTAAGACTGACAGAACCAGATCCAAATCATACATGTCTTGAGGAAATTGGGCCGTATCCTTAGCTACTTTAGCCACTAAAATTGTACTTAATTTTATGATCAAAACATTCATGCAAGTAATAAATTACCATAATTTTCCTTTATTCCTATAACCCAAAGACTGGTGTCAGATGTTACGGCCTGTCATATCGCAATTGGCAATGTTTACCCTAAATCATACGAAGTTTTACAGAATATACCTCTCCCATTTAAGGTGCACTTAGTATAGCACAATAGATTTATGTAATTGACCTTACCCATTGATGTTCATGGCATCATTTGACTACTTATATTACCAGAATGCTTTGCCAGTTTCCTGGCTAAATAGATAGAGACTGGCAAAGCATTCTGGTAGTAGTAGTTAAATCATGATGCCATGAAACATATTGGGTAAGGTTTATTTAGAATGAGAATAAATTATTATAAGATTGCATAAATTTTCAATGAAAGTGTGGAAAAGAAAAGAAAGATTTCTATTTTTAATACAGTACAGGGTGTATATATTTTTGCTAGCCAATTATATCTCAAAATATCATAACTTAGTTCTAAATAAATAATCATATTTTATAGGGACCGATGTTTGAGGCATTTGATGTGCAGGTAAATCAGCAAGGAGGTGAATTTGCAAATCAGGAAGGTTTGTATCAGATAATTACAATTGCGTACAAAATAAGAACTTTTATAAATACCAGTATAATCTGATTAGGTTTTAATATTTTTTTGTTGACCCCTATTAGTTGACATTACTGTCATTCCAGACAGTGTACCAGATGCTGGTTCTCCAAGTGCAGAAGAAGTTGATAACAATTCTGGTGTAGAACATACACTGCCTTTTAAGGTACTAGGATCAGCACACAACTTGCACTATCAGAGACACCTTGAATGTGCTTTCAACATTTGGAAACAAAAAAAAGAAAATGTCCATGCATTAATTTGTGCAGAGACTGACAATAAATGGGATTCTAATGCTATTGCAGTTCTGACAAAATATGACAACACTGGTTTCCATAGAGTTGGTTATATAGCAAAAGAGCTCACTGAGTACATTCACCCTATTCTAAATGGAGATACAGGTAGTACCGGTATTCATGTAAGTCTGGAAAAAATTAGATTCAGGGTAGACTTCTTACTAGTTGGTTTTTATATGACTGTAAATATCACGAAGAAAGGAGAATGGAATCAAATTGTTATTCGTGCAAGTAAGAAAGTAAGATAGAACTAGTAAGAGCGCTCAAGCATGACATTGTGTAATCATTGTAAGCTCACACATTTTATTCATTTATGGTACGGTAATAGTATTTTATCAGTATGCCTACGGGTGCAAGGTGATTTTCAGTTGGCTCCTGGAAAAAACACGAAGCATAGTAATATTTAATAATCATCAAAAGACAATGTTGTTGATATTATGTTTAGGTACCAGTGAACAAAAATGGACAAAATACAAACATTTTGTACATTATAATGTATTATAAAAGTATTAAAAATAAAATATATATTTAAGCAGTATACAATAAACACCTACATGTAAGAATCTGAACTGTATGTACAGTTCAAACCTACATTTTCCAAATCAGCCTAAAGTACAGTATTTCTTAAAGTAAGGTGTGCATGCATGTACAGTTAGGTTAGTGAATGGTATTGTATGCTAAACAATGAACATGGTCTTGAAATTAACAATCCTGGTAATCAATGGTCAGTACTAGTTCTGTTTATAGTCTGATATATTAAAAAAATGTTTTGTCTGGTACTAGTACTACAACAAAAAGCAAAGTACAGTAAAATATTATAATTATTTAAACCGCATTTCCTTTTGAGTCAATTTTGATCCTGAATTTTTGAGAAAATATTATTTTGAAATGTCAGGCTGAAATTAAACATGTTCTGGGTTTTTATTGTAAACTGACATCACTACAGTTATGTTAATTGCTTTTTAAACTGGAAGTTCAGTTGGAGGTAGTGACTCTGGGGCCTTGTGAAACTTTGCCCTAACTGTAAGTGACTTATGTTGTGGCATTGATGCTCTGTTTGAAATGAATGCCCCTGGGTCAGCTCTTCGTGAAAATTTGACTACATCTAAACGCTCAACTCCAGAAGGATCTGACTTGTCAAAGTCTGGTAGTTCAAAATCTCTATAACGCAAATGATATCCTGTCCAGTAATAGAAAGGCAAATCTGGGTTTATTTTCTTTTCATACTCTGCCATGATCTTAGGGTAATTCTCATAAAATTCTTTCATGCCAAAAACCTCCCCTATCATTTCACGTATAGTAGAAAACAGGCCTTCCACATCGTCAGATGTTCCACTTCTAGGATTGGCTTGTTGTATTCCTCGTTGTGCATAATCAAAGCTTCTTTGCATATAACCCTCAATATTGGCAATGAGTGCCACAATGACTTCTTGGGTTAAACCCCTAATGCCTTTTATTGGCCTAAAAAATACACAAATTACATAAGATCATTGTTAAAAGATAATTAAGCTTTATCCACATACATGTACCAACTTACATGTACAATAAGCTCCCTCTAAAAAAGTAAGCGGAGCCACATCAATCATACTGTACACATCACAATACAGTATGTCTTCATTTATCTGAACGTTTTTCACAAAAAACCTATGGTTCTGTTTGAAATGTTTACAATTCAGTATAATATATTGAATAATAATCAATATATTATATTATAATATGGTAATATATTATATAACTATATTTTAATAACTTCAAGCTGCAATTTCTCAAACCAACTAATATTGATGTTTATAAGTTTTTGATATTTTAATATGTATTTTATCTAGATGTCCATTTGCAATAATTTACCTGTTAATATCCAATGTGGAAAAATCACGATTATTGGAATGCCATGGCATCCAGTCATCTAGTAACCAGTCAAGGACCCTCTTACAATTATCCCGTCTCTCAACTGTCATTAGTCCACGCCCGTCAAATGCTTTATGCCAATCTTGTATCATGCTGACAAATTCTGCTTCTGCCATATGGCCTTGTTTTTCCATGTATTTGTGAACACCCATAGAAAACAACCGCTCACAATCAGGGATGCTCTGCTTGTTTTTTCCAGTTAATGATTCATATGTGAGGCCAGATTGTGGATCTTGCAACGCACCAGAAAATGTCTTTAAGTCAATATCGGGTATTGAACCATTTCTGAGGCAAGTTGTTAACCTCTTCAAAACATGGCCATGATCTTCCCTATCTAGAAGTGTCTCACCAGTGACACTGCTAACTTCTGGCTGATAAAGATTGTGCTGGAAATCTACCCCATCTGCTTTCAATGTTTCCACAGAATGCCTGAAAATATAGCTGGCCAACAACGATCTTAAGCATTCCCCTTGTGTTTCTGGGTGCTTACCTGTAAAAATTAACATTAATTTTGATCTCATTGATATGTATCTTATCCAGTCGGTTATCCTAGTCCCGACCTGAAGCTAGGTAATAGTCATTTTGTCGTCCCAGCCCACCGTCCGCCTTCGAGTCCGACAATATTCTCAGTCTTGTATTTAGCACGGTCGAGGTCACAGTTCGTACAGTTGGAGTTGGTTCAGGTATATGCTCTCGGTGGGTGAGTAATGCTTAGTTTGTTTGGTTTGTGTGTTTTTGTTGTTTTTTTTGTTTTTTTTGTGTCTTTCTTTTAGATGGAGAGGGTTCCGGGAGTCCGGATTCAGTCATTTCCTGAGCCCAGCACGATCGCAACGTTTGGCTAACGAATCACGATCGCAATGCCTAGCTACCGTCCTGCAGCGGGCAACATAATTAATTAGCCTAATTCATATCGACAGTTAGTTTTCATGGTCTTGTCGTCGACTGAACACTGTGCAATATCATTAAAGTTGTATTGTAAGATTTATTACTACATTAAAATATGTTAGCAACAAGCTATGAAAATATTAAATTATGAAAATATTAATTATGAAAATATTAAATTCTGGTAAAATATTATATACTGTATTCACTAAAAATTCAAATAAATGAAGTGTTAACAATATTTTAAAAACGTGTGGTGAAATGTATTATGATACCTGTAATCCATGGATATGGATCATGATGGAAGGGATACATTCTTCTTCTCATGTGTATTGCATTTTTGAAAGGAATTTTTCCACCTTCCATGAAATCATGCATCCATTTAATCTCAGACTGTGGTACAGCTTTGTGAGCTACTTTTGCTTTGCCTATAAAATTAATGTCAAACAATTAGGATTGAAATGATGCCATACAGTATAATGTAGCAATTACATACACTGACTCTATACTGTAATATTAAATTAGACATTCTTCAGTTGATTAATTGCAGTACATGTGTCTTTTGCTTTAAGAAATGATATATTTCATTTAAGGATTTTACCTTCTGGGCCTGTAGGCTTGAAAATGTTCTCAATATCAGCTATTTTAATAGACTGTGCCTCTTTCTTTGCACCCATTAAGAGTTGTATGATAGATACTGCCCTGTGCTGCCCTTGCGTTCTTAATGAATTCCATTCCCCATCAGTGACAAATCCTGTCAATCAACAACAAAAATTAAATGTATACAAGGCTAAGAACTGTACACACTAATTACTAATTAGCTCTGCTGATTTACAAGAAGCATTTAGGAAATCTGGGGGATGACATTATCTGTGAGTAATTTGCTTAAACGCTTATTGGAAATTTTGATTAATTGGGATTACCAGACAATTGGGTATGGCTAAACTGTATGTACTGTACTTTCACCTACATGTACTGTACTGTAGGCACTTACCAACCACTTTCATCCCCAATTCTTCCATGGAAAACACCAATTCGTTTCTCATTTCTCTCATCATCTTATCAGTCACAGCAACAACTGGTAAAACTCTGAGTGGGATGGCATAAGGTTTAAACTTGCGCTGTTCTTCTGCTATCATAAAAACGAGAAGATGACTGGCAGCTTCACGTTTCCTTAGATAGAGCTGCTTTAAATAGTCACAGAACTTGTCACATAACTGCAGCCACCCCTTCAAAGCGGTTGTGTGATTTTGCTCATCCAATAGCAGATAAGTACTTGAAAGCAAATCTTCATTAATCTTTAGTAACTCTGAATAACCAGTGACATCCCATGCAAGACAAAGGAGGGTATCTTGCGAAGTGTCAATCTTGTGGTTGTATATATCTGTTGCTTCTTTTAAGCCATTTTGTAGGAACAAGTTGTCATTTGCCAGGTAATTCTTAATCACAAGCAATCCTTTGAAAAAATTATCACCACATACAACATGCAACTGTTTGACATTCTTTTTCTTTGCCTTGTACTCATCATGCATCATTTTCAGTTTACCATCACCAAGATCTTTATCACCAGACCAGTCACCTTGGAGAGACTCACAGAGTCCTGATCTTAAATCACATGCATCAGCTTTGATCCACCAGCAGCCCTGAGGAAATCTTTGATGGGCTTCCTTCAAGAGTTTTGTCTGAATATCTGTGCATCGTTTGAATCCCTTACTTTGAATCTTTCTCTGCAAGTGTCTCAAACCAGCACCAGCAATATTGATCTTAGCCTCGTAAAGAAAAATAAAGAAAATGTCAGCAGTGGCACTTAAAAAATGGTTTAATTAGTGTTGCTTTCTCTATAGGGAATTATGTGGCTTCCTAAATCAAGTTCCCTGTGGAGTGAAGATGGACATGGCCCCTCTTCTATCCCATAAGGATCTGACTTGCTAAATTTCTGAAAAAATACAGAGTTACCTACTTGCCTGTCAAGGAGGCAAAACATGTACTGTAGTTTAATAATAATAATACAGTATTATTAATAATAATGTTAATTTAGGAGCTAAAGCTTCTTTATTCAGCCATCCTTATTGTCAGCTACATGTGCAGTACATTTGTACTAGCTTTCTTTATAAATTCCTACACCCTTCCAGAACTGTATAACCAACATATCTCAGCCCTGCTTTTGGGAACTGTAATTGCATGTATTCTGTACTACAGTAAGATCAGCTTTTTAGCAAGCAATACAGTAGCGTAATCTGTTTAAATACTGTAACAGCTGGAGGAGAAGGGCCATATTACAGTAGGTCAGTTTTGAATAAGTTGAACTACATGACAATATAAGTTCTGGTTGAATTATACATGAATGGATTATTAATACATTTATTGTATACAGTCACCCAATATTAACATTGGAACAGGATAATATCTCAATTAGTGTTACCCATCAAAGTTCTCATATTTTGTGGCTAAATGTAATTTAGGCAAGGTAAAAAAAGAATTAATGCTACTGTAGTCAGCGGTCACTCAATTAAATATGTGAAGGAATCGCAGCACTTGTCAGAGTCTTGTCAGCGTGGTCTGAGCTTGACTGGTTTTGCGCGCACTATCATTTGGTGGATATACTGTGGAATCTCGAGCTCTTACGTTATGTTGTCCCACCCTCCCACACCTAAGGAAATGCAAGGTAAGTATACATTCCACTGCTTTGACAGTGTGACTGGTGCCATTGTCGAGCCTTCATTGTCGAGCCGTGGCATCCCCTGTGGCTAATTGGCACCAATCCTCCAATAACGTCAATTTTCTAACATTCAAGTCAACTTACTGTACAATTCAAAATAATATAGCAACAGATACTTTACCTTTCTAGGATTATATATATTCTTGTTTCTTTTTCTTGTACCTGTTCTTGGCCTTACATGGAAATACTTCTCAACATCTTCAGGTTTATTAGTTGCATATCCAAGTTCTTCCATGCATTCACTGGCATTACTGCTCAACAATGTTGATATTTCTTTCTGTTGAACATCCTCACAACAAAATTGAGATACCAGTGTTACATTGCTAATGTCTGCAGCTAGCTGACTTATTTTTCCCTCAATGTCTAATTCATTCTCATTGGATTCAGTTTCAAAGATTATTCCACACTGACCCAGAGCAGTTCCAATGATATCACCTTGGATAACTTCACTTTGATCTGCTGACCCTTCCATTTGTGTATAGGTTAAATCACTAAGATGCTCTTCCTCACCATGTTTCATGAAAGAGCTTGTAGTTGTATCTCTATCACTGTCCATGATATCCGTAACAACGTTTTCTTGCTCTTCAATCTCTTCATCAAACTGCCAAGCCGGACCACGATGAAGACAAACCCACTTACGACCGAACTGGGCATACATTGTTGTTTCCCATTCCAAATAGTCTGGTTCTAACTTCAAATTTGCTGTATGATCAGCAGCAAAGAACTGCAAGTTGCAAAATATTAGTCCAAAGGCATCCTTTCAATTGACATTTTAGGCATTCCATCTCTTTCTTCTCCAAAGCATTTTCCCATGGCAAGGAATAAATTATTTTTATTATTTTCATTCAACAATTTCATGCCCTTTAATGATAGAGGTAAGAAATCTTTGCTTATATAATTCCACAGGTGATTCCCATGATGCTGTATAACCAGGATCTTGAGTAGGTGTATAATAAGCTGCTCCTGCATTCGCTTTGTAAAGTTAGATTCAAACCTTGAAATAAGACTGCTTACTACATCACCATTGAGCATGGAAGTTGGTGTGGGATGATTTGGCGAGTGCTGGAATAATGGACTTAGTGGTTGAGATCCAGCTCTGTTAATGCATGGTGGAGAAGAAAATCCATTGGATTGTTCTGACACCTTTATGGTATTTGATGAAAAATAATCCACATTGTAAAAGTTCTCTGCATCACTTACAGTTGGAAATTCCTGTGCCAAATGCTTTAGGGTCTTTGTTCTCATAGCTATTCCTAAACAAAGTTATACATGTAGTTCAAATTACGAAAATATTGATTTTAGAACAATTTGTATTATTTACCAGGCTATGACAAATTGTTTTACAGTTACAACAAGTTCTAAGCTATAAAGCTGCAAAGTTATGTGAAACCACTTTATACTGTGTCAGGCACATGAGTTACTGGGGCATAATAATTATATAGTGGCATACAGACAATATTTCGTGTCAGTAATAACATTCAAAGATAATATAAGACAACATTAATTTTATACATGGGAGGCTTATACTCAGAATGGCCAGAGTGATAGTAAATTGTTAGGCTTATAATACATGGAGGGCTTACTGCATACAGTATATGCATAATTATATAGCTAATAGCTATACTGCAATAATAATCTATGTATTCACCCTAAACCAATTAATCATAATTACATTAAAATTATCAACCCTCTCACTCCTGAACATGTGAAAGGGTTAAACAAATTGACTAATAGGGCCACAAAAAAATAAGCTAACCTGTCCTAGTCGGTTGGCCAGAATACTCATGCACAGCAGCAGCACATCTTTCCCAAAAATCTTCATTTTTAAATGCTGGCCACTTATCATTTTCATGGTTGGGTTTGTACAATGCAACATATTGAACAACCCCTTCCAATTCTTTACAACTCCAACAACTCTTAACACTTTTGGGTAAAGATTTTTCTTCTGGAGCAAACAAAGATCTCCTGGACCTACTGGCAAAGTTCTGTGTCTTTACTTGTTTGTTTACAGATTTGCCAGGGGTATCTCCAGTTGAAATATGTGTCCTCTTGACTGAACATTTCTCAGCCATCACGACATCATTTATCTTTGCTCATCTATGTAAAATGAAAAACGAAGTATACATAGTTTATTAATATCTGATAATTTGGAGCTCAGAGACAGGGATTTTGCGACCAACTTACCAATATCAATATCTCAAAAACAAGGCGGGATATAAATAGAAAAGGTGAAATACACACACAATTTGTTGCTACATGCATGTCTCATATTCATTGTCGAATGGCTTCCGCCATTAAATACTCTCGTGAGTACGCCAAAATGGTCTATGATCAGATACGATTTTGAGTATAAATTGCTGGGGTGCTATGGGGTGCTTTATGATTTTTACAAACTTTAAAGCATTTTCTTGAAAAATATTATAATCACATATTGGACATCACTAGTAAACTACCAAAAAGTGCAAATAGAACTCACCTCTATTGAAGGTCAGCAAGCAAACGTAAAACAGCTTTAACAAATCCAGGAGAAATACGAATATAAATTAATCCACTACACAAAATTCTCAATGAAATCGTTAGATTAGACTACAAACTTCGTTTAGTGATCATATTCCAACAGTAGGCGTGTGTATTTTTGTTTGTAAATATTGAAAGATATTAACCAATTTGCATCGGCTGATATATACGGCGTTGTCCGCGCGTCAGAAATACGCAAAATTAGAGGCCTGGGCCGGAGCATACACCACCTGAGATTGACTAGAAAATTGCTACCTATCTAAAAATATTATTACTATATATTATTAATACTATTTTGTGTCTTGGACGTGCTTAAAAACTTTATTGGAATTTGGAATGCATGGCCGGCCAATCTCGTCTAATGGCCGAGCAACTTTATAGTGAAATCGTTATAATCCACACTGTACATAAGGCAATGTGATCCACTTGCAGCGACCATGTTCTTACTGGCCAATAGGCTTTATGCATTGTTTTGCCATGAATAATTGTATTGTAGAAAATGCCTAAAAATGCAAGTTTGGATTGAGCGTCGTCGACCACTTCAATAGCTTTTCCAAATCTCTACACAAATGCTCCCCATAATAGTTTGATTTAAATGTAAAGTTGAAAAGATAATTCGAAAAAACGTTTTCAAGACTAATTTTTGGACTGATTCCATTGGTACTTTTGCTCCAAAAACTTTTTTGCCACTAAATATACGATTCGATAGATGTTGATGAGCTCTATGATTTTGCAATTACATGTATCTTAGAAAGAATTAACGGGGTAGTTATTTCGGAAAAAAATTTTTTTATTTCGGGAAATCTTTAAAACAACTATATAACTCATTTAGTATGAAAAGGTTTTAGCCGTGTAATAAATATATCATTCAATAGATCTTCGAATTCTCTATATATAATTGCTCCCAACCATATTAAGGTTTAAATGTAAAGGAAAAAGTGAATGCGACAAAGTTTTTTTGGACATCATTTTGTATTTATTGAACATTGATTGAAGGTCCCGAAAAAGATGGCAACTGGTATATTTAACCATAATTCCTAGTGCAGTTAGCATTGAATATCATAGAAATAGCATAAGATAGAGTTTCAAAAATATTAAGTTTGTTAAAAGGAAGCTTTTACGTATTTAATTCATGTTTAGCTGCTATTACAAGTGATTTAAGGTGTCAAATCATTCTGGCAAAATTACCACCCTACCCCAAAAAATTGCTGGAAAAGGTTTTTCAACTGTTTCTGATAGTATTAGATATGGAGAATATCATACTAGAAATCTAAGAAAATCAGACTGCCGGAAAGTTGTCAAATCTAAGATGGCGTCCAAGATTGCTGCCAATACCTTAAAATAGCTATAACTTCCTTACTATTCACCCTAAAATGATAATTTTGGTGTCTACATCCATGTTTTATGGGTAAAGGAAATCTCTGAAAACAATGAAATCACCATTGAAAAATCAGAACACCAGGAAATCAATATGGCGCCCAAAATGGCAGCCGATATCCTAAAATTGCTATCCGCAAACATTGATACAATATGATTACTTGAAGTATCTCTCTTTGACTGCAAGCGCAAAAACACACTAGGAACTCATCTTCTAAATTCTGTCACTGCAAATTGACCTTTATACGATTTGCTTTTTTGCTTCACTCATCCAAATGTGTAATTAGGTTGGTATCATACTTCCTAGTAGATTCCATTTATGATATTAAGACAATAATTACAACTAATTACAGGGCGATAATATGCACAATTTTAACCAGAAATTAATTTTAAAAATTGACCACTGTACAGAATAATTAACGAGTTTTTCTTTTCTGCTGAATCTTAGATAAAATCGTGAATATCGGCGCTGATGAATGTCAAAACGGAGGTAAATATTTTATTATTTTGGCTGATAGCATGCGAGTGCACATCGACAGCCTGGTTCACCGTAGTGAAAATGTTTCAACCCTTACTTCCACAACGGATTTCACCAACACGCTCAAGAAGACGATGAAGCTATACGACCACGCGTTGTACCAAGGACACATTTACGCAAAGCCAGCGGAAGTGACTGTCATATTCATGAAGATGATGGATCTTCAAAGCTATTTGAACAAATTATTGGTAACAGACACCATCGGAGAAAACGTGCTTAAGTATTTCAATCGTTTGGAGAAGGTACTAAGTCATGCAGCCTGCAAGATTGTTCAACAACTAAAAATCGACCTTGACCTCATTGAAGTCAGCGGAGGGTCCTGGCTGCAAGTGTCAGCTCGACGATTTGTGCCATGCCTCATTTCCACAGCCGACCATGGGCGTATATCAGCTCGCGCATTCGTCCCACGTGATTGTACCACTCCACCTATGCCTGGTTTCTTTAAACAAGGAATTATCAACTGTTTCCCAGACATCGAAACGAGAGTGAACTTTCTAAACAAGTTTTACCAGTGCCTTATGGCAATATGGCCTCGAAGATGCCTCATAAGGTTCGAAAGTTGGTTGTGGCTGGTCCGAAGGATTCAGGGAAAACTTCCTGGGCCTTTTCACGCCAGGCAACATCACATCAGGCAACATCACATCGATTATGGGCGAGTGCCAGTTTTCTGGGCCTATGATAACAGAGGACATGCAACTTGTTCTAGTTGACGGATAGTCGGTCGACACCATTCAGTCAGACCTTGCAAAGACCATATTGCAGGGCGGCTGGATGGTTACAGTTGTGAAACACGAACCACCCAGGTGTCATGAATAATAGCCCTTTTACCTGACTACAAACCACGTGCCAAACCACGGCGAAGAAGAAGCGGATGTCAAGCGACGCATCGCCATCTGGTGTGGACTAGTGGATACAAGATCAAGGACTTCTGTATGAACATACATCAAGAATAAGTTGTTGAGACGCTAATGAACAGTAAACGAATCTGAATCGCTCGTGGATCCATATTATTGTAACAGGAATTAAATGCATAGTACCATTCAACAGAAAATTTAAATTTACCTTCTTCCGTTAACGCACGCCTTGGAGTACTAATTATTAGGGGGCTCATTTCAGAAGGTCACCGATGCAAATGCTTGTAAGCAAATCTTGGTGAAGAAAAGGTTACCCAGCTAGCACACAACGTAATCACAACGTTGGTTAAAGGTTGTGGGAAAGTTAAGTCGGACCTAACTTTCACACAACGTTGAGTCTTTGGCACGAAATATGTGGCATGTTGTTGTACGAACGTCATATTAACGTTGGCATTTAACGTCAATTATGCCGTGAATTGTTTTAGCAATAAACGTTGTCTGAACATTCTATTAATGTTGGGATTTAACGTTAATTTTGGATCGAATTGCTTTGCGCAATAAACGTTGTATGAAGGTTGGGATTTAACGTCAATTAGTGTGAAAAATAATTGGTTCAATAAACGTCATCAAATGTGTTTTTCACGTTATCGGATGTTTATTGACAATTAATATTAATTGTTGAAATATAGCGATCGATCGCGGACTTACAAACAATATTTGAGTAAATACTAAAATATAGTTTGACTAAAACGATATTATAGCGATAGCGACGCAGCCGGTCGACGTTGCGTCTAAACTAATCATATACTCAAACATAGCTCAAACCAGCAAATTAATTGTTCACTAAATAAACGCGGTATTGAAACGTTTCTTTGATAATTGAGGAGGCCTATACAGATGCATGGTACTAGTGCGCAAGAGCTTTGATTTGAAAATATTTCTCAACGACGCATCATCTGTGACCTCTCAAGTTTTATATTTGAATCCTGTTCAGTTCCTGTGTTGTTAAAGGCATCCTCGTTTGTAAAGTAAGTAATCATTTTATCTTTTGTGTATACAATATCGCTAGTTCATTTTCTACCTCCGTTTATAATATTATCGAATTATCGCTGCCGAAACAATTCCTAGCTTGGCAGGTACTTCATGTATGGCTAAAGCTGGTTACTTCATGTAAACCTGTCCCCAACACAGCTATAATCCTAACCAAAATTTTGTGTCGGGACACAAAAATCGGCATACATGAAGTAGTCTCACACAAAAATCGGCATACATGAAGTAGTCTCCCCTAGCGCTAGCGCTTTATGAAAGTCTGCTGCCAGTATATCTGTGCGCGACTGGGATTTGTTTATCCTATTCTGTATGTTAATAAATATAATACACATTTTCCGTGCAAGCAGTTGAGCGCGAGTGATATCGTATAGCGATTCGCGAGTCGGACTTAATAATATTCAAGATGGCCACTAATATTTATTAATGAATTCACCAAGATCTTCACAAAGTTGTTTTTTATGAATGAACTACTGCATATAACTTTACAATGATGACTTAGATTTAATACACATAGAAGGAAATAAAAATGTTTAATAAGAATTGAAAGTTAAAGTTTATTTGAAATGATGAAAACCAATCAAAAGACTAATCCATTTTCTGCTTGGTTTACACATGCATTTTCGCATGAATTCTTACAGTACTCTGATCCAAAAACTCTCCCAAACAAAATCCTCATTTTTAAAGTCATTAAATTATTGATTCATTTTAATATGCAGTAGTCATGAAAGTGGTATAGTATTCTCGAATAACAAAAATACCCCTAAGATCTTGTCTTTATTTCATCATTGAGACCTGTGCACGTGTACCATGTACCATGGTTTATATAAAATTCCAGTGAATAAATAATTTGATGAAACTTGTCAACAAATCTCACAAAATCTTAATCCAAAGTCTTTGATAACTCAGATATAACTATTTAACTATTTGATAATAACTTGGTCTAAGGATTTCTGGTAAAGGAAAATTATACATTAAATTCCATACCCAAAACACAGGCCGTTTGTCTGATCCATATAACGTCAGG
Organism: Chrysogorgia sp. JL179-B06; assembly: GCA_035772405.1. Classification (NCBI taxonomy): domain Eukaryota; kingdom Metazoa; phylum Cnidaria; class Anthozoa; order Scleralcyonacea; family Chrysogorgiidae; genus Chrysogorgia; species Chrysogorgia sp. JL179-B06. The sequence goes on from JAYKKM010000276.1 coordinate 254,008, forward strand.
CATGTCGTCAATGTAAATTAAAAACAGTAGCGGCCCCAGGACTGAACCTTGGGGCACTCCTGGTGTAAGGCCTTCCAGATAAATTAAATCTATTTGTTGCTTATTGTCCAGAAGGTGTGTAAATTTGTCGACAACTTGTATTAATTGAGTTACAGTAGAACGATCAGTAATAAAGCCGTGTTACCAAAATCTAAATCATGCTGGATGACTTCATTGAAACAAAACCACAGACACTCGGTGTTGTATGTGTCACCATCTAAGAATACTTCTACATAGATCCTTAAAAAAGTTTATCTACCAAGATGTGAGACTTTTTTTTAAGTTGTAACCACCAAAATTCAATCTGTTGATTAGCAGTTGAAGACTCATAACGATGCAAATCATCATCATCGTTTTCTCTCAGACAACACTGCAATCGGAAGAACGAGGAAAACAGAAGAGAGGATTTAAGGTATATATATGTGATATAAGGTCTATATCACGGTCATATCATGTAGTTTAATCAAGTGAAATGACAAATATTACTTGTAATATTTTTGATTGATTCTTGTGTTTGTTTATCTTTTTTATTTGGCTTGTAATTTATACTTTTGTTGTACCCTCCTAAAATTAGCAATTAATAATATAGTAAGCTAACTGTCTCATCTAACCTTAGGTTATTACAGTTAGCTTGCACCATACATACATTTATTTTTGTTACTATATATACTACATTTAAATCTGGTGCTTAATAAAATTGATTGATAATATACCCAGAATCGTATCCCAGCATTACCACCACTATATATATGCGGCGGCCTTTGTGGCTCAGTGGTCAGCTCAGAGTCACAGGTTCAATTCCAGCTGGAAGGCCTTGAAGTTGCATTTTTAGCAACTGGTTCCGGTTTGGTCTTAAATGTATATATTCCAACACTGGAAATTTTCCTTCACCATAAATCCTTAGACCATCTTGGAGATAGACCACTAAGTGTCGTTGAGTCTGAGAAAGATTTGGCCATTTAGTTTCTTACCGTACGAAACACACCATATGACATGCGTTCTTCTCAGTCATTGCCTTTCATTAAACAAACTATTAAATGATGTGTATAATGATTTTTACTAATTTTACTTATTGTATTGTAATCTTCCTCTTACTGTTATATACTATGTATTATTGATAGTCAATGTATTATATTGGTATTTAGGAGATCAGTCTACAGGGAATCTTGAATTCTGTCTCTGATCTCCTTATACATTAAATTTTATAATTATTAGCAATTGATATATATTAAATTTTAATAAATTCTATATATAATATATATACATATACACACACACACACACACACACACACACACACACACACACACACACACACACACACACACACACACACACACACACATATATATATATATATACATATATACATATATACATATATATATATACATATACATATACATATACATATACATATACATATATATATACATATATATATATATATATATATATATATACATATATATATATATATACATATATATATATATATACATATATATATATATACATATATATATATATATACATATATATATATACATATATATATACATATATATATACATATATATATACATATATATATATATATATATACATATATATATACATATATATATATACATATATATATATATATATATATATATATATATATATACATATATATATATATATACATCTGGAAAAAAAAAACGAAACCGTCACGAAAATACCGATATAACCGACCTTCCATCAATGAAATTATTGTAGACAAAAAATACATGTTTTTATATGTGAAACAATAGTACTTTAGCAATCAAAATTCATAACTTCTACGACTTCTATAGGTGTTTAAATAAAATTTGTTTTTATAAGTTCTTGGTTAAAAACATGAGCATATCAACCAATGAGTCATCCTTTTAACAAGCTATTTCCAAGCATGTCTTCGCAGAAGTTCACCTTGCTTTCAACCTCGTACCCAGGCTTTTCACCCTCACCCGACTTGCTGAGCGAAAACCTTGGTAGACGCTGGTCACATGAACTGCTGAAATCTAGCAGATTTTTAATTAGCATTGCTATGTTAGTTTAGGGAGGGCTGACAAGTGTTTGTTGACGTTAGTCAAGATATGACAGGTCACCTCTTTGGTCATTTATTTCGAACGCGCGTCTACGATTATTGGAATATGTCGATTAACGTTATATCAATTCTCCTAAAAAATTTACAAGTCTTCTTGCGACTTTTCCAACACTTGTCACCTTTGTGATAACACTATCCCGCTTGTGTTTTTCTACGTTTAACACCCGGTTTTTCGACTATTTTAGGCATATATTTTTGTGAGTTCATATATTAAAATCTCAGACACAATGACTCATGGATTCGTGGAGTGTTCAAGACTTCAGCTTCCCACTTTGTTTCCAATTTCTTTGTGCATAATTTTAATATGGTTGCGAAGCTAACCAACCATGGTGGTTATTAAAAGCAACACAACGCATGTTTATTGTTCCCTGTTGATTCTCAAACTCTTGAACAGACTTCCCAGACATTCCTACATTAGTGTACATGTATACTATAAATATATTATGTATTATTTGTGCTATTTGGATATACTATTAAAAACTCAATCCCAAAAGGCCTCAAGTGTCTTGATAAAATCCTACTTGACAGTTTAAGGCAGTGATTCTCAACCTTTTCCCTCAGATTCCCCATCTGGGCAAAAGTGTTCCTCCCTACCCACAACAGTCATACAAAATCTTAGCATATGCTATTCCAATCACTTTATTTCACATAATAGCAAACATGACCCAATGTTCACTAGTACCTGTTACGATTTTTTAGTTGGCGTTATCCGCTATTATAATTACCCACTGTGCTCCCACAATCCATATACTATTTTCAGATTTCCCAATGCTCAACACAAAATTTATCTACTCATAGCAGACCCCCCCCCCCCTGAAGTGCCTGATTATATGGGAGGCAGGACGGGATGTTTGCCGGGATGGGACGTTAAGCGGGCTCTCATACTTTACATATTTCCCAATTATTTTTCTCATTTTGTTTAATGTAAAAAGTGTTTTCTGGGATGCTTTTTGTCCCATACCGACTGACATTCTGGCAAGTATCCCAGCCTGCTTCCCATGTGAACAGGCCCTAATTAAATTCCCCCCAAGAACTTTGCAGAACAGTACCAGCAAGAGGGGGGTAGTGGGGACAAATTACCCCAGGCCCAGACGATGTAAGGGGACCCAGAAGAAAATAAGGGACCCAGTTCGTCGAAATATACTAAATTGAATGCAGATTTTTGGAATTGCTTTAATGTTTTGTTCATCTTTGAAGAGACATTAAAACATTTAAAGAAAAAATTAAGGCATTACTGCATTACCGTCAATTCGTTACATGTATTTTGCAATTAAACGTTTCATAAAAAAAGTCAAGAAATTAAATAATACAACGCTTTATTCTAATTTGCAATATGGCTATAGTTAGTCAAACTAATTTTCGACTGGGGGGGTCTACTGACTTGCGTGAATCTAATGGCAGCTCTTGGCAGCCCTGGTTGAGAAGTACTGGTTTAAGGCTATATACCCATAAATATTCCTGAGGTCCAGATAAGAAACGAACTCACCCAGATCTGGGACTCAGAAAGTTTTACAGGTACTATATAGTTCAGCAATAATCCCCATGTACAATTGCAGTTATCTAAGGTAGCATATTCCCCAACATTTGCAATTACTGTGGTCTGTCAATAAAGGATCCCATCAACCTAAACCAGATCCTATTATAAACGCTAATCCTAACCTTCAGGTCCCTCATGCATGGTGGACACGTGATCTTCGAATGCAGCAATGTTATTGGTTAAGTGCATTGACAGTTTGACATTAGCATAGAACATGTGCTTTGTGTGCTGACTGCTGGTGTGCATCGTCATCGTGGGATGGACAAGGTAAGTCTTTGAGTAAACGTTATTTAGAATTATATTTCGTGAACGTTGTGGGATATCTGTTTTGTGTGTACACCAGACAGGAAATGGCCTTTTTTGGATTTGTCTATTTTGTGCAAAGTAAAGGAACTTTAGCCTTTAATAGGCTTAGGTTTTTTGTTTGTGTGCCGAATCAACACAATCGGGCATTTGATCATATACACACAAAGGAAGACTGTATTAATTGTGTACACGAAAATTGTTCCTGTTGTACACCGGTGTATGCTGGATTGCAAAACAAACAGAACTGCTTCTAAAAAACAGCATGGCAATTTTTTTTATTGCTGCGAAAGCAGCCGCGTACTTTAACTTTGTGGTCGCTCCTCAGCAAAAAGTACGCGGCTGCTTTCGCAGGCTAGGCAATTTATGGTTTCGGTTGGATTTTTGTTGAATACTTGGACAGAAACCGAATTATATTTGACACGACCAGAATGTAGCATGGGTTGTGCATACTGGATACATGGAGAAGAGCATTATAATGCATATTATACTACGGATGTGTTGTACTATTAGCTTTGGTCTACCCTATAATAAAAGAAATTATAATAAAGTCGGATAACGAAATATATATATATCGTTTGTTATAGTTTATAGGGTGAAGACAAGAGCATACATGTAAGCATGGTATTTTCATTAGCTAATTTTTATTATTTGTTTGTATTTCCTGAAAACCACAGTTTTAATATAGATGAAACAATATTATATTATAGTAAACACTCTTGATCTTGCATAAATGAATTGTGTACTTTATATAGTTTAGCAAGTGCAAACAGAAAATGGCTAACACCCATAAGCTTATGGGTCCGAAAATGTTAGGAAAAACTTTCACGTAATTTGCACCCTTTGCCCAAATTTACCCGTTTCCCCAAAGGGCAGGCGGTGCCCCTCCCTTCGTATGCCTATGCTAACATCTGGCAGAAATAGTATATTTGTACCTGCTAAACTGCAGTCTAGCTGGGACCCAAGTGTTAACAAGTTAATAGCATCTTCAATTAACTACAATTATTCAAATTATTTCTAGCAGATAAGGGCAAGGTTGATGACATCATATGCTATGTTCATGGCACATCCCCAATTAGAAAATCAGGAAGTATTAGATACTTTAATTGCCACCTCCAGACCTCTGCCAATGAAGATAAAAGAGCGGTATGCTTTATCCCAGAGCAAAAAGCAACTTTTGACACTGTACAGAAGGAAAAAAGCCCAGTAAAAATTTCGAAGTATGTAAAAACAGATGTGGTTATCCAAAAATACACTAATGTAACCACATTACCACAACTTGAAATGCAGTTTGAATGTAAAACAACACCTGACACAAGTGGTCCAGTACCAATTGCTTCATTGGTAGATGTTGCTTCATACCAACTTGTTACTATTAAGGCACAGTTGGTTCAGCTCTATGGCCGTATGGGGTCAAAACCGTAATAATGCAAGATTCCAAACCCCTGAAGAAGCAAGAAGGCTATATTGTCGATGAAACAGGTCATATCAACACAATCTTATGGAATAAACACACTGAACAGTTGGAAAAAGGTAAGACGTACCTTTTCAAAAATCTACGAGTTAAGGAAAGTAATGGTTTAAAGTATGTCAATACACCGAAAGATGAAACTAGTTTATCAATTGATGAAACAGAGGATTTTGCTGGGCCCCTACATAGTATGGAAGGTGTAGAATTGATCAACGCGTAAGGAGGCCAGATTGACTGTACTGGCAGTACAGTCTTCAACCAAGTCATACACCTCTTCTTCTTGTACACGAAAGATTGTGATTAAACCCAATGGCAAAATTGGTTACTGTGAGCCATGCAAACTCACACAGAAGTTATCTGGTGACTATTTGAACTGGTCTATCAGAATGCACTTGCAGAAGAAAAAGAACAAGAATGAAATCCTCTGCCTTTTTGCATACAATAAGTAGTACGCAAACTCGTCACATTGTGCATCCACCCCCCAGACCTAAAAGTGTGTAGTGAAGATGAGCTGACGGAATGTCTCATGGAGCTTGATGAAATTTCAATCGGATATGATTTCCATGAAAGAAAAATAACAGATGTGCATCTGTGATAGATAGTACATTAACACTACAAGAACATTTTAATGATACATATATTGTTATTAGTTAATATTGTTATTGGTTTTATTATTTGTTACCAAATATTATTGGTTCTAAAGAGTTCACAAAAACATTTTAAAATATTTGTATTGGTTAGTATTATTAGTGGTTTTAATGTTATCTCATTTTAGAAGATTTGATGAGCCAGATTGTATGCTCATTTTATATTAGTTGTTACCATATATCACAAAATATTGGTTAATATTGTTAACGGTTTTAATAATTATCTCATAGATATGTATGATAGATATTTGTTATTGTATAGTCTCAGAAAAGATCCCCCCATGGGAGGCAATTTGTCCTGGAAACACTCCCCCCCCGGATTCTCAGGCAAAAGTGATATGTTGCAACAGTTTGTCGTCATTCACCATATTCCTATAGTGGGGGACAAGAATGGGCAGAAGAAGCAAGATCGAGCATGCGGAGGTGCTCCCAAGCACCCTGTGCTCTCTATTCAAACCAAATAAATCCTCTTTAGGGTTATGACCTAGGTTTAGGGTGTGTATTTAGATTAGAAGTTTAGGTTGATGGGATCTAGTGCATTCTCGCCTCGCTCGTTTGCTTGCATCCCAGCCAGTGGTACGACTGTTAGCCTGCAAAAGTATAGCAAGCCTCAAGTGTTTTAACCAATAGGACTCAGAAATCATAGCCTATGTAGCGTAGCAGGCTTTGGTTGGGGGCACATGAGGGACACTTGCATGCATACTGCGGTTCAATATCGTCACAATTTTTATTTGTCAGTACTTTTCACATATAAAAGACAGTTCAGAACTTGATATTATATGAAGCGCTATATAAAACACAGATACCCCCATGTGTCAGAGTTGGGATGCCTGTGGCCTGCATAGCAAGCGTGGTTAGATGGGATACTCACAGTTGAGGTAACTGTGAGGAAATAGGTACGAGTTGTATCCATGATCTTATTTTATATATTAGGGTTACTTTTTGTGTCTGATGACAGTCATCAAACACTATGCTATCAGCTTGGGGAGAGCGAGTTCTCATTTGCATGTACGCATTACGCACCTAGTTTTATACAATTCTTAAACATCGTGATCCAAACACTTGGGATGTTGCTCGACTTTCGAAAAGCTAAAAACACCCAACTACCAGCTCGTGTTTTTTTACGCTTTTCTCAAATCTTGCAACATCCCGCGTGTTTGGATCAACATGGAAACCACAAGGTATTTCTTAATAATATAGCAAATTAATGTTGCTAATTTTTGTGTAAAATAATGGCAATGTAGCTAGTAACCTCGATAACATATAATATATAGTACGCTGTTACCTCTAATATATTTATTTACAATGATCATGCTTCTATTTTTGTTTCATATTAAGTTGCATTGTTCAGTTAATTTTCTCACCTTATGTCACATGTACGCGTTGCGTACCTATTTTTATTAGAATGTGTTGGCTTCGTCAACTCAACATGTTTAAGACTACCCCTCCCCTGACCCAAAATCGTTTTAGCAGATCACGTGACCAGCGTCTACCAGAGTTTTCGGTCAGCAAGGCGGGTGAAAAGCCTGGGTACGAGGTTGCCTTGCTTTTTGCAAATCAGATTGCAGACTGGTTCGATCAGATGGATATCTTATACCATGCCCCAAAAAAGCGGCTACTTTCTTCTAACATTTTCAGAGAACGCATGCTATCGTAACATAAATACATACATAGATACACACATACATACCTATATGTGAAGTATACACACATAAACATATGAAACATATATGCACATATATATTTAGTCGAATAATATGACTAGGATAGTGCCGTACTATCGTAACATCAATGATACATCATAAATGCGACTATGATAGTGCCGTTCTACCATGCTGTATTACGCCAGCCATTCATTTCAGTGGTAATCAAATCCAAGGAAGACGAAATGAGAGGCCTTTGACCTCATTTCTATTGACTATCAATTTTAAAATGGATGATGACAAGGTAATTTTAAGCATTTTAGAGAATGGCGTAATAACATTAGACTTTTCAATTATCGTAACACTACAATCATGGAAATAATATAAGTAGACTTCTTATAAAAAGCATGTCCTTTTAGCATTGTTGGAGGCCAGTTGTTCAAGATTTAATTATTCACTGCCAAAATAGTTTGAAATAGTCCCCCCTTCCCCCTAAACACAATGTTGATCATCACATAAACCTCTGGATGTGGTTTCATTCACACATCAACATTGTATAGGGGGGAGGGGGGGAACATTCGGGAAATTATTAGATAGTCTACGAATTAATTTCCATGATTGTCCATAAAAAACATGGCACTTTGTCAATTTTCGCTATCCAGCAAAGGTTGTCAACTATAGTTTCTCGCTCCCCTCTCGACTAGAGTTACTCTGTTTATTCCCTTGTACGAGAATGCAAGTATGCATTCTTTCCGGGGGGGGAGTTGTTAAACAGGGGGCTTACTTGAGGCAAATGATTTTGACTGTTTTTCTTAAGTTGGGGGAGGGGGGAACATAGGGGTATAGGGGTATATGAGTATAGGGTATAGGGGTATAGGGTATTGGAGTATAGGGGGGAGGGACGGAACATTTGGGAAATTATTAGATAGTCTACGAATTAATTTCCATGATTGTCCATAAAAAACATGGCACTTAGTCAATTTTCGCTATCCAACAAATGTTGTCAACTATAGTTTCTCGCTCCCTTCTCGACTAGAGTTACTCTGTTTGTTCCCTTGTACGAGAATGCAAGTATGCATATGCAAGTATGCATTCTTTCCGGGGGGGGGATTTGTTAAACAGGGGGCTTACTGAGGCAAATTATTTTGACTGTTTTTCTTAAGTTGTGACCTATGGTTTGTCTATGGTTGAAGTATTTCCAACATTTACATGCACATCTAAGCAGTAAAAGTATATTTTATGCAATGCTCTAGCTAGTGCGACTAATTCAAGCCAAGGTGGCGTTGGATTAAGTTGGTTTGAGCAGGCCGAGTAAATGATTAAGTTGGTTTGAGCATGTCCTGTAAAAAAATTGAATTTTAGATTAAAATGTTGGCATGATTAACCTGCTCAGTTGAAATGAACTGATTTCAGTTAAGAAAGTTTGACTTGTTTGTTGTGTCAGTGTTGCTTGTTAATATCATCTTAAGCAAAGCTTCCAAGACATCCACTGTGAGAAATGGGCCGATGATGCTATAAAGCATGTCAGTTTGATTGCTGATGTATACCTTGCTCAGTATTGTCGTCGCATTTGCTTCCATTTTCTTTTTTGACGAATCTTAAGCTTTGTTGATTATTGTTACTATGCCTTCTTCGAGAATATTTTTACTCCTTTTTTTAAGATGATGAATAAAATTTCCCATGAGCATTCTGCCCAAATTAGAGCTGCATACCAGCTTTCAAACGTTCGAGGTAAGAAGCTGTTGAAAATGTTTCCGCAGTATTCCAAGGCAGCAATATACAAGCATGCTAAGAAGCCATTGAATGGTGAGCCTGTCTTTGATAAAAGGAAGATGAACAAGGGCAGACCAAAGAAGCTATCTATCCAAGATGAGAGGAGTATAATTCGTACTATTCCAAAACTCCGAGAAGAATTAGGAAATTTTACCTCAAAACGTGTTCAGTTGGAAAGTGGTATCACACATGTTAGTAACAGGACTATCCGAAATATATTAAATAAAGAGGGATACCATTATCTAAGATCAAGAAAAAAGGGCTTACTGCATGCAGCTGATCTCAAAGCTAGAAAAAAGTTTTGCCAGAAAGTCCGACGTAAAAAGTTAACCCAAGATTTTTGGAATAAAGGCATTTCATTGTATTTGGACGGTAAAGGTTTTGAATACAAAAGTAATCCACATGATCAAGCTCGAGCACCTCGTGCTCGACAATGGAGAAAACGCGGAGAGGGATTGAAGTTTAGGTGCACGGCAAAGGGTAAAAAAGAAGGCAGTACCAATGTAAATTTTATGGTAGCCATCGCTTATGGCAAGGGCGTTGTTCTCTGTGAACAGTGGGAGGGGACAATCACGGGCGAGAAATTTGCTGCAATTGTGAAGCGTTGTTTCAGGAAAGCTTTCCGAAACTCAGCAAATCCAAAGGCTAAGCTTTTCTTAATGGATGGGTGCCCACGCCAAAACTCAAGAGCAGCAATGCGTGCTATAGAGAAAGTAGGTGCAAAGGTTTTCAAAATACCTGCTCGAAGTCCAGATCTCAACCCAATAGAGAACTTTTTCAACAGTGTCACTATGAAGTTGAACAATGATGCTATCGAGAAACAAATTACGAGAGAGAGTATTCACGAATTTTCCCTACGCGTCAAGGAAACTATGCAGAATTTCAGTTCCGAAGAGATCGACAAGATAATTGACAGTATGGATAAAAGAATAATTGCAGTTGTTAAAGAACATGGTCAAAGAACCAAATATTAATTACTAGGGCAAGTCGCTTTCAATCAGTTACTTAAACATTAATATTTAGTAACAGAATAATGTCACAATAGTTTCAGCAGTCCAAATCTTACTAATTATAGTGTATACATACAAATAATATCCTACGATCTAATATCAACATAATTTATATACATATTGCACATGTTACTACATGTTACCACATGTTACTGCACATGTTACTGTACGTATTACTATAAATATAGTATATTTTACTATATATTTCAACATGTTACTGCTCCTTTTTTTTAAGTATATATATACTTTTCTAAAAAAGTAGCAATAAGATGTAGTAACATGTTGAAGTAACATGTTACTACATGTTACTGCTACTTTTTTATAAAAGTATATATATATATACTTTTATAAAAAAAGTAGCAGTAACATGTAGTAACATGTTGAAGTAACATGTTACTACATGTTACTGCTACTTTTTATAAAAGTATATATATATATACTTTTATAAAAAGTAGCAGTAACATGTAGTAACATGCTAACTGAAAAGTAAAATATACTATATTTATAGTAACATGTGCAGTAACATGCGCAGTAACATGTGGTAACTTGTTCTGTGATAGAAAACAATTAATGAAATACTATATAGTAAGGTTTAATACCAAAAATAAGGTCTTGTAATGACTATTTTGTTCCGTTTTTATGCCTTTGAGCTCGTTCTAGTAACTTGCTATGTGTTCAACTTATTTCTCCCATAAGTACAAAGCTTGGCAAAACAATGCGGGCACGGAGTTATTTGCTTTTGTTCTCTCTCTGGGATGCTGTGCTTGAATTGGAAGACTTTCCATCGTGACGCCATCATATCATCCTCACTCTTGTCTTCGGCATTGTACGAGCCTCGGTATTTGATGACGTCTTTGGACGTTGCAAATATCGGGATGTCAGTATCGATACAGACATCTGTTGCAAAATGATTCTTTGGAGCTGGTAGATTCACACGATCGCCTTCCAGCAACAGAAGCAAGCTCTTCCACTCTATCAACTCCCTTGTCCAGCGAAAATCGTTTAGCCAAATTATCTCTGCTTTGTCAGCTCCTACCCAAGCATATTTGTCTGCGGCAGGGTTGGAAAAGGTGTTGAATAGCAGCTCGAGGGGTTTAAACAGAAACGTTTTGCCACAGTTTGTCGCCCCGACTATCATGATATTCCTGTATTTTCCTCTTCCGAGCATTAGCAAATCTCGTACGGCAGCAGCGAACAAGATTGGATGCAATTTGTTATTTACTAAAACTTCTTCAGCGCACCTCAGCCATAGTCCATCACAGTTCTCAACACAATTACCAGCAGCTGCTTCGCGTATTATCTCCATTCGGGATGCTTTCTGTCGTTTCAAAACTGAAGCTGCTTCCTTCATTCTCCAGGTTTGTTGAATGAGCTCATCAAGGCTTTTCGATGAACGGGAAAGAACATAGTGTGCCAGGTCTTTCTTACCCTCTTTTTTCTGATCATTGGCAATTGCGAGTAAAGAAGTTTGATCTTTTATATCGTGCTTTTCAATAAATTCAGACACATCTATGTTTAAGAGCTTTTTCATCTTTTTCTTGGGAGGGTTGCTGAGTGGTTCTTCATCAGTCTGAGGTGTAGTCGAGGGCGTGGCTGCTTGTCTGTTTGCGCGCCTCTGACGATATGCACGCTGACAGTTCTTCGTTTTGGGCGACCCGACTTCGTCCAGGTTGGGATGATTTGGGCTGCGGTAAACATTCTCGTCATTCTTGGAAACATACTTGTACGCGGTATAATATCCATCGTGATCGGAGAAATTCACCACAATTCCATGCTTTCTTTGCAGAGCTCGTTTACACTCAAGCCATTTCCTCGGGCCGGTCAGCTTCAACGCCATATGATAGTGGAAGCCGTCATCTGAATGCTGCTCTAGGCAACATGCCCAGTGCTGTGGTCTAAATCTACTTCGTTCTGAAGTGAAGACTTCAGATACGGCGGCAGCGAATGATTCCCTAGTTGGGAATTTCTTCAAATCAGCTTGGCTGTAAGTTATAAGGTAGCTTCTCCGCGGCTTAGCACAATTTATTTCATCTCTAACTTCAGCCATCATCAACAATAATGTCGGTTGACGCAAAAAAATTTGAAATTCCCTCCACCAATCAATGTGTTGTTCTAATTTAATAATGTTGACATTAATTGAAAAGCTAACGCCCGGATGTGCGTGGTGGTAATGTAATATGAGAAGTCAAACGCTTACGAAACCTATATTAACAAAGCTTATAAACGCAAACGTAACTACGTTAACGTTTTTATTCTACAAGAGGTTCTCCTTGAAGAAAAGCAGCGCCCGAATAAGATGTAAGTTTAAGTAGTCCGTTGTCCTGATTATCTCTTTATAATACTTTGAATATATTATGAAACTGTCATGCATATTCATAACATCATGTAGTATAGCCCTTGCCTTGAAGTTTGTGTGCTGATTTACATTTTAAATGTGCAAAGAACCATGTTCCAATTTTGTCTTGAAATTTAGACATGTACGTAAACGTTTTTATTCTAGAAGAGGTTCATCCTTGAAGAAGAACAGCGCCCGAATAAGATGTAAGTTTGAGTAGTCCGTTGTCCTGATTATCCCTTTATAATACTTTGAATATATTTAATGTAACTGTCATGCATATTCATAACATGTAGTAAAGCCCTTGTCTTGAAGTTTGTGTGCTGATTTACATTTTAAATGTGCAAAGCACCATGCTCAAATTTAGACATGCACGTAAACGTTTTCATTCTAGAAGAGGTTCATCTTTGAAGAAGAACAGCGCCCGAATTAGATGTAAGTTTAAGTAGTCAGTTGTCCTGATTTCTCTTTATAATACTTTGAATATATTATGTAACTGTCATGCATATTCATAACATGTAGTATAGCCCTTGCCTTGAAGTTTGTGTGCTGATTTACATTTTAAATGTGCAAAGCACCATGCTCAAATTTTGTCTTGAAATTTAGACCTGTCCATAAAAAACATGGCACTTTGTCAATTTTCGCTATCCAGCAAAGGTTGTCAACTATAGTTTCTCGCTCCCCTCTCGACTAGAGTTACTCTGTTTATTCCCTTGTACGAGAATGCAAGTATGCATTCTTTCCGGGGGGGGAGTTGTTAAACAGGGGGCTTACTTGAGGCAAATGATTTTGACTGTTTTTCTTAAGTTGGGGGAGGGGGGAACATAGGGGTATAGGGGTATATGAGTATAGGGTATAGGGGTATAGGGTATTGGAGTATAGGGGGGAGGGACGGAACATTTGGGAAATTATTAGATAGTCTACGAATTAATTTCCATGATTGTCCATAAAAAACATGGCACTTAGTCAATTTTCGCTATCCAACAAATGTTGTCAACTATAGTTTCTCGCTCCCTTCTCGACTAGAGTTACTCTGTTTGTTCCCTTGTACGAGAATGCAAGTATGCATATGCAAGTATGCATTCTTTCCGGGGGGGGGGATTTGTTAAACAGGGGGCTTACTGAGGCAAATTATTTTGACTGTTTTTCTTAAGTTGTGACCTATGGTTTGTCTATGGTTGAAGTATTTCCAACATTTACATGCACATCTAAGCAGTAAAAGTATATTTTATGCAATGCTCTAGCTAGTGCGACTAATTCAAGCCAAGGTGGCGTTGGATTAAGTTGGTTTGAGCAGGCCGAGTAAATGATTAAGTTGGTTTGAGCATGTCCTGTAAAAAAATTGAATTTTAGATTAAAATGTTGGCATGATTAACCTGCTCAGTTGAAATGAACTGATTTCAGTTAAGAAAGTTTGACTTGTTTGTTGTGTCAGTGTTGCTTGTTAATATCATCTTAAGCAAAGCTTCCAAGACATCCACTGTGAGAAATGGGCCGATGATGCTATAAAGCATGTCAGTTTGATTGCTGATGTATACCTTGCTCAGTATTGTCGTCGCATTTGCTTCCATTTTCTTTTTTGACGAATCTTAAGCTTTGTTGATTATTGTTACTATGCCTTCTTCGAGAATATTTTTACTCCTTTTTTTAAGATGATGAATAAAATTTCCCATGAGCATTCTGCCCAAATTAGAGCTGCATACCAGCTTTCAAACGTTCGAGGTAAGAAGCTGTTGAAAATGTTTCCGCAGTATTCCAAGGCAGCAATATACAAGCATGCTAAGAAGCCATTGAATGGTGAGCCTGTCTTTGATAAAAGGAAGATGAACAAGGGCAGACCAAAGAAGCTATCTATCCAAGATGAGAGGAGTATAATTCGTACTATTCCAAAACTCCGAGAAGAATTAGGAAATTTTACCTCAAAACGTGTTCAGTTGGAAAGTGGTATCACACATGTTAGTAACAGGACTATCCGAAATATATTAAATAAAGAGGGATACCATTATCTAAGATCAAGAAAAAAGGGCTTACTGCATGCAGCTGATCTCAAAGCTAGAAAAAAGTTTTGCCAGAAAGTCCGACGTAAAAAGTTAACCCAAGATTTTTGGAATAAAGGCATTTCATTGTATTTGGACGGTAAAGGTTTTGAATACAAAAGTAATCCACATGATCAAGCTCGAGCACCTCGTGCTCGACAATGGAGAAAACGCGGAGAGGGATTGAAGTTTAGGTGCACGGCAAAGGGTAAAAAAGAAGGCAGTACCAATGTAAATTTTATGGTAGCCATCGCTTATGGCAAGGGCGTTGTTCTCTGTGAACAGTGGGAGGGGACAATCACGGGCGAGAAATTTGCTGCAATTGTGAAGCGTTGTTTCAGGAAAGCTTTCCGAAACTCAGCAAATCCAAAGGCTAAGCTTTTCTTAATGGATGGGTGCCCACGCCAAAACTCAAGAGCAGCAATGCGTGCTATAGAGAAAGTAGGTGCAAAGGTTTTCAAAATACCTGCTCGAAGTCCAGATCTCAACCCAATAGAGAACTTTTTCAACAGTGTCACTATGAAGTTGAACAATGATGCTATCGAGAAACAAATTACGAGAGAGAGTATTCACGAATTTTCCCTACGCGTCAAGGAAACTATGCAGAATTTCAGTTCCGAAGAGATCGACAAGATAATTGACAGTATGGATAAAAGAATAATTGCAGTTGTTAAAGAACATGGTCAAAGAACCAAATATTAATTACTAGGGCAAGTCGCTTTCAATCAGTTACTTAAACATTAATATTTAGTAACAGAATAATGTCACAATAGTTTCAGCAGTCCAAATCTTACTAATTATAGTGTATACATACAAATAATATCCTACGATCTAATATCAACATAATTTATATACATATTGCACATGTTACTACATGTTACCACATGTTACTGCACATGTTACTGTACGTATTACTATAAATATAGTATATTTTACTATATATTTCAACATGTTACTGCTCCTTTTTTTTAAGTATATATATACTTTTCTAAAAAAGTAGCAATAAGATGTAGTAACATGTTGAAGTAACATGTTACTACATGTTACTGCTACTTTTTTATAAAAGTATATATATATATACTTTTATAAAAAAAGTAGCAGTAACATGTAGTAACATGTTGAAGTAACATGTTACTACATGTTACTGCTACTTTTTATAAAAGTATATATATATATACTTTTATAAAAAGTAGCAGTAACATGTAGTAACATGCTAACTGAAAAGTAAAATATACTATATTTATAGTAACATGTGCAGTAACATGCGCAGTAACATGTGGTAACTTGTTCTGTGATAGAAAACAATTAATGAAATACTATATAGTAAGGTTTAATACCAAAAATAAGGTCTTGTAATGACTATTTTGTTCCGTTTTTATGCCTTTGAGCTCGTTCTAGTAACTTGCTATGTGTTCAACTTATTTCTCCCATAAGTACAAGCTTGGCAAAACAATGCGGGCACGGAGTTATTTGCTTTTGTTCTCTCTCTGGGATGCTGTGCTTGAATTGGAAGACTTTCCATCGTGACGCCATCATATCATCCTCACTCTTGTCTTCGGCATTGTACGAGCCTCGGTATTTGATGACGTCTTTGGACGTTGCAAATATCGGGATGTCAGTATCGATACAGACATCTGTTGCAAAATGATTCTTTGGAGCTGGTAGATTCACACGATCGCCTTCCAGCAACAGAAGCAAGCTCTTCCACTCTATCAACTCCCTTGTCCAGCGAAAATCGTTTAGCCAAATTATCTCTGCTTTGTCAGCTCCTACCCAAGCATATTTGTCTGCGGCAGGGTTGGAAAAGGTGTTGAATAGCAGCTCGAGGGGTTTAAACAGAAACGTTTTGCCACAGTTTGTCGCCCCGACTATCATGATATTCCTGTATTTTCCTCTTCCGAGCATTAGCAAATCTCGTACGGCAGCAGCGAACAAGATTGGATGCAATTTGTTATTTACTAAAACTTCTTCAGCGCACCTCAGCCATAGTCCATCACAGTTCTCAACACAATTACCAGCAGCTGCTTCGCGTATTATCTCCATTCGGGATGCTTTCTGTCGTTTCAAAACTGAAGCTGCTTCCTTCATTCTCCAGGTTTGTTGAATGAGCTCATCAAGGCTTTTCGATGAACGGGAAAGAACATAGTGTGCCAGGTCTTTCTTACCCTCTTTTTTCTGATCATTGGCAATTGCGAGTAAAGAAGTTTGATCTTTTATATCGTGCTTTTCAATAAATTCAGACACATCTATGTTTAAGAGCTTTTTCATCTTTTTCTTGGGAGGGTTGCTGAGTGGTTCTTCATCAGTCTGAGGTGTAGTCGAGGGCGTGGCTGCTTGTCTGTTTGCGCGCCTCTGACGATATGCACGCTGACAGTTCTTCGTTTTGGGCGACCCGACTTCGTCCAGGTTGGGATGATTTGGGCTGCGGTAAACATTCTCGTCATTCTTGGAAACATACTTGTACGCGGTATAATATCCATCGTGATCGGAGAAATTCACCACAATTCCATGCTTTCTTTGCAGAGCTCGTTTACACTCAAGCCATTTCCTCGGGCCGGTCAGCTTCAACGCCATATGATAGTGGAAGCCGTCATCTGAATGCTGCTCTAGGCAACATGCCCAGTGCTGTGGTCTAAATCTACTTCGTTCTGAAGTGAAGACTTCAGATACGGCGGCAGCGAATGATTCCCTAGTTGGGAATTTCTTCAAATCAGCTTGGCTGTAAGTTATAAGGTAGCTTCTCCGCGGCTTAGCACAATTTATTTCATCTCTAACTTCAGCCATCATCAACAATAATGTCGGTTGACGCAAAAAAATTTGAAATTCCCTCCACCAATCAATGTGTTGTTCTAATTTAATAATGTTGACATTAATTGAAAAGCTAACGCCCGGATGTGCGTGGTGGTAATGTAATATGAGAAGTCAAACGCTTACGAAACCTATATTAACAAAGCTTATAAACGCAAACGTAACTACGTTAACGTTTTTATTCTACAAGAGGTTCTCCTTGAAGAAAAGCAGCGCCCGAATAAGATGTAAGTTTAAGTAGTCCGTTGTCCTGATTATCTCTTTATAATACTTTGAATATATTATGAAACTGTCATGCATATTCATAACATCATGTAGTATAGCCCTTGCCTTGAAGTTTGTGTGCTGATTTACATTTTAAATGTGCAAAGAACCATGTTCCAATTTTGTCTTGAAATTTAGACATGTACGTAAACGTTTTTATTCTAGAAGAGGTTCATCCTTGAAGAAGAACAGCGCCCGAATAAGATGTAAGTTTGAGTAGTCCGTTGTCCTGATTATCCCTTTATAATACTTTGAATATATTTAATGTAACTGTCATGCATATTCATAACATGTAGTAAAGCCCTTGTCTTGAAGTTTGTGTGCTGATTTACATTTTAAATGTGCAAAGCACCATGCTCAAATTTAGACATGCACGTAAACGTTTTCATTCTAGAAGAGGTTCATCTTTGAAGAAGAACAGCGCCCGAATTAGATGTAAGTTTAAGTAGTCAGTTGTCCTGATTTCTCTTTATAATACTTTGAATATATTATGTAACTGTCATGCATATTCATAACATGTAGTATAGCCCTTGCCTTGAAGTTTGTGTGCTGATTTACATTTTAAATGTGCAAAGCACCATGCTCAAATTTTGTCTTGAAATTTAGACTGTCCATAAAAAACATGGCACTTAGTCAATTTTCGCTATCCAGCAAAGTTTGTCAACTATAGTTTCTCGCTCCCTTCTCGACTAGAGTTATACCCTTGTACGAGAATGCAAGTATGCACTTTCCGGGGGGGATTTGTTAAACAGGGGGCTTACTTGAGGCAAATGATTTTGACTGTTTTTCTTAAGTTGGGGGAGGGGGGAACATAGGGGTATAGGGGTATATGAGTATAGGGTATAGGGGTATAGGGTATTGGAGTATAGGGGGGAGGGACGGAACATTTGGGAAATTATTAGATAGTCTACGAATTAATTTCCATGATTGTCCATAAAAAACATGGCACTTAGTCAATTTTCGCTATCCAACAAATGTTGTCAACTATAGTTTCTCGCTCCCTTCTCGACTAGAGTTACTCTGTTTGTTCCCTTGTACGAGAATGCAAGTATGCATATGCAAGTATGCATTCTTTCCGGGGGGGGGGGGATTTGTTAAACAGGGGGCTTACTGAGGCAAATTATTTTGACTGTTTTTCTTAAGTTGTGACCTATGGTTTGTCTATGGTTGAAGTATTTCCAAAATTTACATGCACATCTAAGCAGTAAAAGTATATTTTATGCAATGCTCTAGCTAGTGCGACTAATTCAAGCCAAGGTGGCGTTGGATTAAGTTGGTTTGAGCAGGCCGAGTAAATGATTAAGTTGGTTTGAGCATGTCCTGTAAAAAAATTGAATTTTAGATTAAAATGTTGGCATGATTAACCTGCTCAGTTGAAATGAACTGATTTCAGTTAAGAAAGTTTGACTTGTTTGTTGTGTCAGTGTTGCTTGTTAATATCATCTTAAGCAAAGCTTCCAAGACATCCACTGTGAGAAATGGGCCGATGATGCTATAAAGCATGTCAGTTTGATTGCTGATGTATACCTTGCTCAGTATTGTCGTCGCATTTGCTTCCATTTTCTTTTTTGACGAATCTTAAGCTTTGTTGATTATTGTTACTATGCCTTCTTCGAGAATATTTTTACTCCTTTTTTTAAGATGATGAATAAAATTTCCCATGAGCATTCTGCCCAAATTAGAGCTGCATACCAGCTTTCAAACGTTCGAGGTAAGAAGCTGTTGAAAATGTTTCCGCAGTATTCCAAGGCAGCAATATACAAGCATGCTAAGAAGCCATTGAATGGTGAGCCTGTCTTTGATAAAAGGAAGATGAACAAGGGCAGACCAAAGAAGCTATCTATCCAAGATGAGAGGAGTATAATTCGTACTATTCCAAAACTCCGAGAAGAATTAGGAAATTTTACCTCAAAACGTGTTCAGTTGGAAAGTGGTATCACACATGTTAGTAACAGGACTATCCGAAATATATTAAATAAAGAGGGATACCATTATCTAAGATCAAGAAAAAAGGGCTTACTGCATGCAGCTGATCTCAAAGCTAGAAAAAAGTTTTGCCAGAAAGTCCGACGTAAAAAGTTAACCCAAGATTTTTGGAATAAAGGCATTTCATTGTATTTGGACGGTAAAGGTTTTGAATACAAAAGTAATCCACATGATCAAGCTCGAGCACCTCGTGCTCGACAATGGAGAAAACGCGGAGAGGGATTGAAGTTTAGGTGCACGGCAAAGGGTAAAAAAGAAGGCAGTACCAATGTAAATTTTATGGTAGCCATCGCTTATGGCAAGGGCGTTGTTCTCTGTGAACAGTGGGAGGGGACAATCACGGGCGAGAAATTTGCTGCAATTGTGAAGCGTTGTTTCAGGAAAGCTTTCCGAAACTCAGCAAATCCAAAGGCTAAGCTTTTCTTAATGGATGGGTGCCCACGCCAAAACTCAAGAGCAGCAATGCGTGCTATAGAGAAAGTAGGTGCAAAGGTTTTCAAAATACCTGCTCGAAGTCCAGATCTCAACCCAATAGAGAACTTTTTCAACAGTGTCACTATGAAGTTGAACAATGATGCTATCGAGAAACAAATTACGAGAGAGAGTATTCACGAATTTTCCCTACGCGTCAAGGAAACTATGCAGAATTTCAGTTCCGAAGAGATCGACAAGATAATTGACAGTATGGATAAAAGAATAATTGCAGTTGTTAAAGAACATGGTCAAAGAACCAAATATTAATTACTAGGGCAAGTCGCTTTCAATCAGTTACTTAAACATTAATATTTAGTAACAGAATAATGTCACAATAGTTTCAGCAGTCCAAATCTTACTAATTATAGTGTATACATACAAATAATATCCTACGATCTAATATCAACATAATTTATATACATATTGCACATGTTACTACATGTTACCACATGTTACTGCACATGTTACTGTACGTATTACTATAAATATAGTATATTTTACTATATATTTCAACATGTTACTGCTCCTTTTTTTTAAGTATATATATACTTTTCTAAAAAAGTAGCAATAAGATGTAGTAACATGTTGAAGTAACATGTTACTACATGTTACTGCTACTTTTTATAAAAGTATATATATATATACTTTTATAAAAAGTAGCAGTAACATGTAGTAACATGTTGAAGTAACATGTTACTACATGTTACTGCTACTTTTTATAAAAGTATATATATATATACTTTTATAAAAAGTAGCAGTAACATGTAGTAACATGCTAACTGAAAAGTAAAATATACTATATTTATAGTAACATGTGCAGTAACATGCGCAGTAACATGTGGTAACTTGTTCTGTGATAGAAAACAATTAATGAAATACTATATAGTAAGGTTTAATACCAAAAATAAGGTCTTGTAATGACTATTTTGTTCCGTTTTTATGCCTTTGAGCTCGTTCTAGTAACTTGCTATGTGTTCAACTTATTTCTCCCATAAGTACAAGCTTGGCAAAACAATGCGGGCACGGAGTTATTTGCTTTTGTTCTCTCTCTGGGATGCTGTGCTTGAATTGGAAGACTTTCCATCGTGACGCCATCATATCATCCTCACTCTTGTCTTCGGCATTGTACGAGCCTCGGTATTTGATGACGTCTTTGGACGTTGCAAATATCGGGATGTCAGTATCGATACAGACATCTGTTGCAAAATGATTCTTTGGAGCTGGTAGATTCACACGATCGCCTTCCAGCAACAGAAGCAAGCTCTTCCACTCTATCAACTCCCTTGTCCAGCGAAAATCGTTTAGCCAAATTATCTCTGCTTTGTCAGCTCCTACCCAAGCATATTTGTCTGCGGCAGGGTTGGAAAAGGTGTTGAATAGCAGCTCGAGGGGTTTAAACAGAAACGTTTTGCCACAGTTTGTCGCCCCGACTATCATGATATTCCTGTATTTTCCTCTTCCGAGCATTAGCAAATCTCGTACGGCAGCAGCGAACAAGATTGGATGCAATTTGTTATTTACTAAAACTTCTTCAGCGCACCTCAGCCATAGTCCATCACAGTTCTCAACACAATTACCAGCAGCTGCTTCGCGTATTATCTCCATTCGGGATGCTTTCTGTCGTTTCAAAACTGAAGCTGCTTCCTTCATTCTCCAGGTTTGTTGAATGAGCTCATCAAGGCTTTTCGATGAACGGGAAAGAACATAGTGTGCCAGGTCTTTCTTACCCTCTTTTTTCTGATCATTGGCAATTGCGAGTAAAGAAGTTTGATCTTTTATATCGTGCTTTTCAATAAATTCAGACACATCTATGTTTAAGAGCTTTTTCATCTTTTTCTTGGGAGGGTTGCTGAGTGGTTCTTCATCAGTCTGAGGTGTAGTCGAGGGCGTGGCTGCTTGTCTGTTTGCGCGCCTCTGACGATATGCACGCTGACAGTTCTTCGTTTTGGGCGACCCGACTTCGTCCAGGTTGGGATGATTTGGGCTGCGGTAAACATTCTCGTCATTCTTGGAAACATACTTGTACGCGGTATAATATCCATCGTGATCGGAGAAATTCACCACAATTCCATGCTTTCTTTGCAGAGCTCGTTTACACTCAAGCCATTTCCTCGGGCCGGTCAGCTTCAACGCCATATGATAGTGGAAGCCGTCATCTGAATGCTGCTCTAGGCAACATGCCCAGTGCTGTGGTCTAAATCTACTTCGTTCTGAAGTGAAGACTTCAGATACGGCGGCAGCGAATGATTCCCTAGTTGGGAATTTCTTCAAATCAGCTTGGCTGTAAGTTATAAGGTAGCTTCTCCGCGGCTTAGCACAATTTATTTCATCTCTAACTTCAGCCATCATCAACAATAATGTCGGTTGACGCAAAAAAATTTGAAATTCCCTCCACCAATCAATGTGTTGTTCTAATTTAATAATGTTGACATTAATTGAAAAGCTAACGCCCGGATGTGCGTGGTGGTAATGTAATATGAGAAGTCAAACGCTTACGAAACCTATATTAACAAAGCTTATAAACGCAAACGTAACTACGTTAACGTTTTTATTCTACAAGAGGTTCTCCTTGAAGAAAAGCAGCGCCCGAATAAGATGTAAGTTTAAGTAGTCCGTTGTCCTGATTATCTCTTTATAATACTTTGAATATATTATGAAACTGTCATGCATATTCATAACATCATGTAGTATAGCCCTTGCCTTGAAGTTTGTGTGCTGATTTACATTTTAAATGTGCAAAGAACCATGTTCCAATTTTGTCTTGAAATTTAGACATGTACGTAAACGTTTTTATTCTAGAAGAGGTTCATCCTTGAAGAAGAACAGCGCCCGAATAAGATGTAAGTTTGAGTAGTCCGTTGTCCTGATTATCCCTTTATAATACTTTGAATATATTTAATGTAACTGTCATGCATATTCATAACATGTAGTAAAGCCCTTGTCTTGAAGTTTGTGTGCTGATTTACATTTTAAATGTGCAAAGCACCATGCTCAAATTTAGACATGCACGTAAACGTTTTCATTCTAGAAGAGGTTCATCTTTGAAGAAGAACAGCGCCCGAATTAGATGTAAGTTTAAGTAGTCAGTTGTCCTGATTTCTCTTTATAATACTTTGAATATATTATGTAACTGTCATGCATATTCATAACATGTAGTATAGCCCTTGCCTTGAAGTTTGTGTGCTGATTTACATTTTAAATGTGCAAAGCACCATGCTCAAATTTTGTCTTGAAATTTAGACAATCATGGAAATAATATACGTAGACTTCTTATAAAAAGCATGTCCTTTTAGCATTGTTGGAGGCCAGTTGTTCAAGATTTAATTATTCACTGCCAAAATAGTTTGAAATAGTCCCCCCTTCCCCCTAAACACAATGTTGATCATCACATAAACCTCTGGATGTGGTTTCATTCACACATCAACATTGTATAGGGGGGAGGGGGGGAACATTCGGGAAATTATTAGATAGTCTACGAATTAATTTCCATGATTGTCCATAAAAAACATGGCACTTTGTCAATTTTCGCTATCCAGCAAAGGTTGTCAACTATAGTTTCTCGCTCCCCTCTCGACTAGAGTTACTCTGTTTATTCCCTTGTACGAGAATGCAAGTATGCATTCTTTCCGGGGGGGGAGTTGTTAAACAGGGGGCTTACTTGAGGCAAATGATTTTGACTGTTTTTCTTAAGTTGGGGGAGGGGGGAACATAGGGGTATAGGGGTATATGAGTATAGGGTATAGGGGTATAGGGTATTGGAGTATAGGGGGGAGGGACGGAACATTTGGGAAATTATTAGATAGTCTACGAATTAATTTCCATGATTGTCCATAAAAAACATGGCACTTAGTCAATTTTCGCTATCCAACAAATGTTGTCAACTATAGTTTCTCGCTCCCTTCTCGACTAGAGTTACTCTGTTTGTTCCCTTGTACGAGAATGCAAGTATGCATATGCAAGTATGCATTCTTTCCGGGGGGGGGGATTTGTTAAACAGGGGGCTTACTGAGGCAAATTATTTTGACTGTTTTTCTTAAGTTGTGACCTATGGTTTGTCTATGGTTGAAGTATTTCCAACATTTACATGCACATCTAAGCAGTAAAAGTATATTTTATGCAATGCTCTAGCTAGTGCGACTAATTCAAGCCAAGGTGGCGTTGGATTAAGTTGGTTTGAGCAGGCCGAGTAAATGATTAAGTTGGTTTGAGCATGTCCTGTAAAAAAATTGAATTTTAGATTAAAATGTTGGCATGATTAACCTGCTCAGTTGAAATGAACTGATTTCAGTTAAGAAAGTTTGACTTGTTTGTTGTGTCAGTGTTGCTTGTTAATATCATCTTAAGCAAAGCTTCCAAGACATCCACTGTGAGAAATGGGCCGATGATGCTATAAAGCATGTCAGTTTGATTGCTGATGTATACCTTGCTCAGTATTGTCGTCGCATTTGCTTCCATTTTCTTTTTTGACGAATCTTAAGCTTTGTTGATTATTGTTACTATGCCTTCTTCGAGAATATTTTTACTCCTTTTTTTAAGATGATGAATAAAATTTCCCATGAGCATTCTGCCCAAATTAGAGCTGCATACCAGCTTTCAAACGTTCGAGGTAAGAAGCTGTTGAAAATGTTTCCGCAGTATTCCAAGGCAGCAATATACAAGCATGCTAAGAAGCCATTGAATGGTGAGCCTGTCTTTGATAAAAGGAAGATGAACAAGGGCAGACCAAAGAAGCTATCTATCCAAGATGAGAGGAGTATAATTCGTACTATTCCAAAACTCCGAGAAGAATTAGGAAATTTTACCTCAAAACGTGTTCAGTTGGAAAGTGGTATCACACATGTTAGTAACAGGACTATCCGAAATATATTAAATAAAGAGGGATACCATTATCTAAGATCAAGAAAAAAGGGCTTACTGCATGCAGCTGATCTCAAAGCTAGAAAAAAGTTTTGCCAGAAAGTCCGACGTAAAAAGTTAACCCAAGATTTTTGGAATAAAGGCATTTCATTGTATTTGGACGGTAAAGGTTTTGAATACAAAAGTAATCCACATGATCAAGCTCGAGCACCTCGTGCTCGACAATGGAGAAAACGCGGAGAGGGATTGAAGTTTAGGTGCACGGCAAAGGGTAAAAAAGAAGGCAGTACCAATGTAAATTTTATGGTAGCCATCGCTTATGGCAAGGGCGTTGTTCTCTGTGAACAGTGGGAGGGGACAATCACGGGCGAGAAATTTGCTGCAATTGTGAAGCGTTGTTTCAGGAAAGCTTTCCGAAACTCAGCAAATCCAAAGGCTAAGCTTTTCTTAATGGATGGGTGCCCACGCCAAAACTCAAGAGCAGCAATGCGTGCTATAGAGAAAGTAGGTGCAAAGGTTTTCAAAATACCTGCTCGAAGTCCAGATCTCAACCCAATAGAGAACTTTTTCAACAGTGTCACTATGAAGTTGAACAATGATGCTATCGAGAAACAAATTACGAGAGAGAGTATTCACGAATTTTCCCTACGCGTCAAGGAAACTATGCAGAATTTCAGTTCCGAAGAGATCGACAAGATAATTGACAGTATGGATAAAAGAATAATTGCAGTTGTTAAAGAACATGGTCAAAGAACCAAATATTAATTACTAGGGCAAGTCGCTTTCAATCAGTTACTTAAACATTAATATTTAGTAACAGAATAATGTCACAATAGTTTTCAGCAGTCCAAATCTTACTAATTATAGTGTATACATACAAATAATATCCTACGATCTAATATCAACATAATTTATATACATATTGCACATGTTACTACATGTTACCACATGTTACTGCACATGTTACTGTACGTATTACTATAAATATAGTATATTTTACTATATATTTCAACATGTTACTGCTCCTTTTTTTTAAGTATATATATACTTTTCTAAAAAAGTAGCAATAAGATGTAGTAACATGTTGAAGTAACATGTTACTACATGTTACTGCTACTTTTTTATAAAAGTATATATATATATACTTTTATAAAAAAAGTAGCAGTAACATGTAGTAACATGTTGAAGTAACATGTTACTACATGTTACTGCTACTTTTTATAAAAGTATATATATATATACTTTTATAAAAAGTAGCAGTAACATGTAGTAACATGCTAACTGAAAAGTAAAATATACTATATTTATAGTAACATGTGCAGTAACATGCGCAGTAACATGTGGTAACTTGTTCTGTGATAGAAAACAATTAATGAAATACTATATAGTAAGGTTTAATACCAAAAATAAGGTCTTGTAATGACTATTTTGTTCCGTTTTTATGCCTTTGAGCTCGTTCTAGTAACTTGCTATGTGTTCAACTTATTTCTCCCATAAGTACAAGCTTGGCAAAACAATGCGGGCACGGAGTTATTTGCTTTTGTTCTCTCTCTGGGATGCTGTGCTTGAATTGGAAGACTTTCCATCGTGACGCCATCATATCATCCTCACTCTTGTCTTCGGCATTGTACGAGCCTCGGTATTTGATGACGTCTTTGGACGTTGCAAATATCGGGATGTCAGTATCGATACAGACATCTGTTGCAAAATGATTCTTTGGAGCTGGTAGATTCACACGATCGCCTTCCAGCAACAGAAGCAAGCTCTTCCACTCTATCAACTCCCTTGTCCAGCGAAAATCGTTTAGCCAAATTATCTCTGCTTTGTCAGCTCCTACCCAAGCATATTTGTCTGCGGCAGGGTTGGAAAAGGTGTTGAATAGCAGCTCGAGGGGTTTAAACAGAAACGTTTTGCCACAGTTTGTCGCCCCGACTATCATGATATTCCTGTATTTTCCTCTTCCGAGCATTAGCAAATCTCGTACGGCAGCAGCGAACAAGATTGGATGCAATTTGTTATTTACTAAAACTTCTTCAGCGCACCTCAGCCATAGTCCATCACAGTTCTCAACACAATTACCAGCAGCTGCTTCGCGTATTATCTCCATTCGGGATGCTTTCTGTCGTTTCAAAACTGAAGCTGCTTCCTTCATTCTCCAGGTTTGTTGAATGAGCTCATCAAGGCTTTTCGATGAACGGGAAAGAACATAGTGTGCCAGGTCTTTCTTACCCTCTTTTTTCTGATCATTGGCAATTGCGAGTAAAGAAGTTTGATCTTTTATATCGTGCTTTTCAATAAATTCAGACACATCTATGTTTAAGAGCTTTTTCATCTTTTTCTTGGGAGGGTTGCTGAGTGGTTCTTCATCAGTCTGAGGTGTAGTCGAGGGCGTGGCTGCTTGTCTGTTTGCGCGCCTCTGACGATATGCACGCTGACAGTTCTTCGTTTTGGGCGACCCGACTTCGTCCAGGTTGGGATGATTTGGGCTGCGGTAAACATTCTCGTCATTCTTGGAAACATACTTGTACGCGGTATAATATCCATCGTGATCGGAGAAATTCACCACAATTCCATGCTTTCTTTGCAGAGCTCGTTTACACTCAAGCCATTTCCTCGGGCCGGTCAGCTTCAACGCCATATGATAGTGGAAGCCGTCATCTGAATGCTGCTCTAGGCAACATGCCCAGTGCTGTGGTCTAAATCTACTTCGTTCTGAAGTGAAGACTTCAGATACGGCGGCAGCGAATGATTCCCTAGTTGGGAATTTCTTCAAATCAGCTTGGCTGT
Organism: Chrysogorgia sp. JL179-B06; assembly: GCA_035772405.1. Classification (NCBI taxonomy): domain Eukaryota; kingdom Metazoa; phylum Cnidaria; class Anthozoa; order Scleralcyonacea; family Chrysogorgiidae; genus Chrysogorgia; species Chrysogorgia sp. JL179-B06. The sequence goes on from JAYKKM010000276.1 coordinate 282,106, forward strand.
AAGTTATAAGGTAGCTTCTCCGCGGCTTAGCACAATTTATTTCATCTCTAACTTCAGCCATCATCAACAATAATGTCGGTTGACGCAAAAAAATTTGAAATTCCCTCCACCAATCAATGTGTTGTTCTAATTTAATAATGTTGACATTAATTGAAAAGCTAACGCCCGGATGTGCGTGGTGGTAATGTAATATGAGAAGTCAAACGCTTACGAAACCTATATTAACAAAGCTTATAAACGCAAACGTAACTACGTTAACGTTTTTATTCTACAAGAGGTTCTCCTTGAAGAAAAGCAGCGCCCGAATAAGATGTAAGTTTAAGTAGTCCGTTGTCCTGATTATCTCTTTATAATACTTTGAATATATTATGAAACTGTCATGCATATTCATAACATCATGTAGTATAGCCCTTGCCTTGAAGTTTGTGTGCTGATTTACATTTTAAATGTGCAAAGAACCATGTTCCAATTTTGTCTTGAAATTTAGACATGTACGTAAACGTTTTTATTCTAGAAGAGGTTCATCCTTGAAGAAGAACAGCGCCCGAATAAGATGTAAGTTTGAGTAGTCCGTTGTCCTGATTATCCCTTTATAATACTTTGAATATATTTAATGTAACTGTCATGCATATTCATAACATGTAGTAAAGCCCTTGTCTTGAAGTTTGTGTGCTGATTTACATTTTAAATGTGCAAAGCACCATGCTCAAATTTAGACATGCACGTAAACGTTTTCATTCTAGAAGAGGTTCATCTTTGAAGAAGAACAGCGCCCGAATTAGATGTAAGTTTAAGTAGTCAGTTGTCCTGATTTCTCTTTATAATACTTTGAATATATTATGTAACTGTCATGCATATTCATAACATGTAGTATAGCCCTTGCCTTGAAGTTTGTGTGCTGATTTACATTTTAAATGTGCAAAGCACCATGCTCAAATTTTGTCTTGAAATTTAGACAATCATGGAAATAATATACGTAGACTTCTTATAAAAAGCATGTCCTTTTAGCATTGTTGGAGGCCAGTTGTTCAAGATTTAATTATTCACTGCCAAAATAGTTTGAAATAGTCCCCCCTTCCCCCTAAACACAATGTTGATCATCACATAAACCTCTGGATGTGGTTTCATTCACACATCAACATTGTATAGGGGGGAGGGGGGGAACATTCGGGAAATTATTAGATAGTCTACGAATTAATTTCCATGATTGTCCATAAAAAACATGGCACTTTGTCAATTTTCGCTATCCAGCAAAGGTTGTCAACTATAGTTTCTCGCTCCCCTCTCGACTAGAGTTACTCTGTTTATTCCCTTGTACGAGAATGCAAGTATGCATTCTTTCCGGGGGGGGAGTTGTTAAACAGGGGGCTTACTTGAGGCAAATGATTTTGACTGTTTTTCTTAAGTTGGGGGAGGGGGGAACATAGGGGTATAGGGGTATATGAGTATAGGGTATAGGGGTATAGGGTATTGGAGTATAGGGGGGAGGGACGGAACATTTGGGAAATTATTAGATAGTCTACGAATTAATTTCCATGATTGTCCATAAAAAACATGGCACTTAGTCAATTTTCGCTATCCAACAAATGTTGTCAACTATAGTTTCTCGCTCCCTTCTCGACTAGAGTTACTCTGTTTGTTCCCTTGTACGAGAATGCAAGTATGCATATGCAAGTATGCATTCTTTCCGGGGGGGGGATTTGTTAAACAGGGGGCTTACTGAGGCAAATTATTTTGACTGTTTTTCTTAAGTTGTGACCTATGGTTTGTCTATGGTTGAAGTATTTCCAACATTTACATGCACATCTAAGCAGTAAAAGTATATTTTATGCAATGCTCTAGCTAGTGCGACTAATTCAAGCCAAGGTGGCGTTGGATTAAGTTGGTTTGAGCAGGCCGAGTAAATGATTAAGTTGGTTTGAGCATGTCCTGTAAAAAAATTGAATTTTAGATTAAAATGTTGGCATGATTAACCTGCTCAGTTGAAATGAACTGATTTCAGTTAAGAAAGTTTGACTTGTTTGTTGTGTCAGTGTTGCTTGTTAATATCATCTTAAGCAAAGCTTCCAAGACATCCACTGTGAGAAATGGGCCGATGATGCTATAAAGCATGTCAGTTTGATTGCTGATGTATACCTTGCTCAGTATTGTCGTCGCATTTGCTTCCATTTTCTTTTTTGACGAATCTTAAGCTTTGTTGATTATTGTTACTATGCCTTCTTCGAGAATATTTTTACTCCTTTTTTTAAGATGATGAATAAAATTTCCCATGAGCATTCTGCCCAAATTAGAGCTGCATACCAGCTTTCAAACGTTCGAGGTAAGAAGCTGTTGAAAATGTTTCCGCAGTATTCCAAGGCAGCAATATACAAGCATGCTAAGAAGCCATTGAATGGTGAGCCTGTCTTTGATAAAAGGAAGATGAACAAGGGCAGACCAAAGAAGCTATCTATCCAAGATGAGAGGAGTATAATTCGTACTATTCCAAAACTCCGAGAAGAATTAGGAAATTTTACCTCAAAACGTGTTCAGTTGGAAAGTGGTATCACACATGTTAGTAACAGGACTATCCGAAATATATTAAATAAAGAGGGATACCATTATCTAAGATCAAGAAAAAAGGGCTTACTGCATGCAGCTGATCTCAAAGCTAGAAAAAAGTTTTGCCAGAAAGTCCGACGTAAAAAGTTAACCCAAGATTTTTGGAATAAAGGCATTTCATTGTATTTGGACGGTAAAGGTTTTGAATACAAAAGTAATCCACATGATCAAGCTCGAGCACCTCGTGCTCGACAATGGAGAAAACGCGGAGAGGGATTGAAGTTTAGGTGCACGGCAAAGGGTAAAAAAGAAGGCAGTACCAATGTAAATTTTATGGTAGCCATCGCTTATGGCAAGGGCGTTGTTCTCTGTGAACAGTGGGAGGGGACAATCACGGGCGAGAAATTTGCTGCAATTGTGAAGCGTTGTTTCAGGAAAGCTTTCCGAAACTCAGCAAATCCAAAGGCTAAGCTTTTCTTAATGGATGGGTGCCCACGCCAAAACTCAAGAGCAGCAATGCGTGCTATAGAGAAAGTAGGTGCAAAGGTTTTCAAAATACCTGCTCGAAGTCCAGATCTCAACCCAATAGAGAACTTTTTCAACAGTGTCACTATGAAGTTGAACAATGATGCTATCGAGAAACAAATTACGAGAGAGAGTATTCACGAATTTTCCCTACGCGTCAAGGAAACTATGCAGAATTTCAGTTCCGAAGAGATCGACAAGATAATTGACAGTATGGATAAAAGAATAATTGCAGTTGTTAAAGAACATGGTCAAAGAACCAAATATTAATTACTAGGGCAAGTCGCTTTCAATCAGTTACTTAAACATTAATATTTAGTAACAGAATAATGTCACAATAGTTTCAGCAGTCCAAATCTTACTAATTATAGTGTATACATACAAATAATATCCTACGATCTAATATCAACATAATTTATATACATATTGCACATGTTACTACATGTTACCACATGTTACTGCACATGTTACTGTACGTATTACTATAAATATAGTATATTTTACTATATATTTCAACATGTTACTGCTCCTTTTTTTTAAGTATATATATACTTTTCTAAAAAAGTAGCAATAAGATGTAGTAACATGTTGAAGTAACATGTTACTACATGTTACTGCTACTTTTTTATAAAAGTATATATATATATACTTTTATAAAAAAAGTAGCAGTAACATGTAGTAACATGTTGAAGTAACATGTTACTACATGTTACTGCTACTTTTTATAAAAGTATATATATATATACTTTTATAAAAAGTAGCAGTAACATGTAGTAACATGCTAACTGAAAAGTAAAATATACTATATTTATAGTAACATGTGCAGTAACATGCGCAGTAACATGTGGTAACTTGTTCTGTGATAGAAAACAATTAATGAAATACTATATAGTAAGGTTTAATACCAAAAATAAGGTCTTGTAATGACTATTTTGTTCCGTTTTTATGCCTTTGAGCTCGTTCTAGTAACTTGCTATGTGTTCAACTTATTTCTCCCATAAGTACAAGCTTGGCAAAACAATGCGGGCACGGAGTTATTTGCTTTTGTTCTCTCTCTGGGATGCTGTGCTTGAATTGGAAGACTTTCCATCGTGACGCCATCATATCATCCTCACTCTTGTCTTCGGCATTGTACGAGCCTCGGTATTTGATGACGTCTTTGGACGTTGCAAATATCGGGATGTCAGTATCGATACAGACATCTGTTGCAAAATGATTCTTTGGAGCTGGTAGATTCACACGATCGCCTTCCAGCAACAGAAGCAAGCTCTTCCACTCTATCAACTCCCTTGTCCAGCGAAAATCGTTTTAGCCAAATTATCTCTGCTTTGTCAGCTCCTACCCAAGCATATTTGTCTGCGGCAGGGTTGGAAAAGGTGTTGAATAGCAGCTCGAGGGGTTTAAACAGAAACGTTTTGCCACAGTTTGTCGCCCCGACTATCATGATATTCCTGTATTTTCCTCTTCCGAGCATTAGCAAATCTCGTACGGCAGCAGCGAACAAGATTGGATGCAATTTGTTATTTACTAAAACTTCTTCAGCGCACCTCAGCCATAGTCCATCACAGTTCTCAACACAATTACCAGCAGCTGCTTCGCGTATTATCTCCATTCGGGATGCTTTCTGTCGTTTCAAAACTGAAGCTGCTTCCTTCATTCTCCAGGTTTGTTGAATGAGCTCATCAAGGCTTTTCGATGAACGGGAAAGAACATAGTGTGCCAGGTCTTTCTTACCCTCTTTTTTCTGATCATTGGCAATTGCGAGTAAAGAAGTTTGATCTTTTATATCGTGCTTTTCAATAAATTCAGACACATCTATGTTTAAGAGCTTTTTCATCTTTTTCTTGGGAGGGTTGCTGAGTGGTTCTTCATCAGTCTGAGGTGTAGTCGAGGGCGTGGCTGCTTGTCTGTTTGCGCGCCTCTGACGATATGCACGCTGACAGTTCTTCGTTTTGGGCGACCCGACTTCGTCCAGGTTGGGATGATTTGGGCTGCGGTAAACATTCTCGTCATTCTTGGAAACATACTTGTACGCGGTATAATATCCATCGTGATCGGAGAAATTCACCACAATTCCATGCTTTCTTTGCAGAGCTCGTTTACACTCAAGCCATTTCCTCGGGCCGGTCAGCTTCAACGCCATATGATAGTGGAAGCCGTCATCTGAATGCTGCTCTAGGCAACATGCCCAGTGCTGTGGTCTAAATCTACTTCGTTCTGAAGTGAAGACTTCAGATACGGCGGCAGCGAATGATTCCCTAGTTGGGAATTTCTTCAAATCAGCTTGGCTGTAAGTTATAAGGTAGCTTCTCCGCGGCTTAGCACAATTTATTTCATCTCTAACTTCAGCCATCATCAACAATAATGTCGGTTGACGCAAAAAAATTTGAAATTCCCTCCACCAATCAATGTGTTGTTCTAATTTAATAATGTTGACATTAATTGAAAAGCTAACGCCCGGATGTGCGTGGTGGTAATGTAATATGAGAAGTCAAACGCTTACGAAACCTATATTAACAAAGCTTATAAACGCAAACGTAACTACGTTAACGTTTTTATTCTACAAGAGGTTCTCCTTGAAGAAAAGCAGCGCCCGAATAAGATGTAAGTTTAAGTAGTCCGTTGTCCTGATTATCTCTTTATAATACTTTGAATATATTATGAAACTGTCATGCATATTCATAACATCATGTAGTATAGCCCTTGCCTTGAAGTTTGTGTGCTGATTTACATTTTAAATGTGCAAAGAACCATGTTCCAATTTTGTCTTGAAATTTAGACATGTACGTAAACGTTTTTATTCTAGAAGAGGTTCATCCTTGAAGAAGAACAGCGCCCGAATAAGATGTAAGTTTGAGTAGTCCGTTGTCCTGATTATCCCTTTATAATACTTTGAATATATTTAATGTAACTGTCATGCATATTCATAACATGTAGTAAAGCCCTTGTCTTGAAGTTTGTGTGCTGATTTACATTTTAAATGTGCAAAGCACCATGCTCAAATTTAGACATGCACGTAAACGTTTTCATTCTAGAAGAGGTTCATCTTTGAAGAAGAACAGCGCCCGAATTAGATGTAAGTTTAAGTAGTCAGTTGTCCTGATTTCTCTTTATAATACTTTGAATATATTATGTAACTGTCATGCATATTCATAACATGTAGTATAGCCCTTGCCTTGAAGTTTGTGTGCTGATTTACATTTTAAATGTGCAAAGCACCATGCTCAAATTTTGTCTTGAAATTTAGACAATCATGGAAATAATATACGTAGACTTCTTATAAAAAGCATGTCCTTTTAGCATTGTTGGAGGCCAGTTGTTCAAGATTTAATTATTCACTGCCAAAATAGTTTGAAATAGTCCCCCCTTCCCCCTAAACACAATGTTGATCATCACATAAACCTCTGGATGTGGTTTCATTCACACATCAACATTGTATAGGGGGGAGGGGGGGAACATTCGGGAAATTATTAGATAGTCTACGAATTAATTTCCATGATTGTAGTCACTTTTTTCGTCCTTTATTTTGTAAACATTGGACTACAATAAGCTGTTGTTTATATGAGCCAAGCTAACCGGGTGATGCATGTCACAAACTATTTTTTTCAGCCACGATAATAGCTAGAATTAATCGAGTTTCAAAACCACAGTACGATCCTAGATTAAAGAAGATTTTTTGTAGTTAAAAGATGTTTGCTAGCTCGGATGTAAATTGTTGTAATGATATGTTCTTCTTGCTATTATTATTGCCAGTGGCTGTTTATGAGCGAGGCGAGCCCGGATATATGTGTTTATGTATATATGTATATATGTATATGTATTTATGTATATTTGTATGTATGTGAGTATATAGCTAATTCAATTAAGGTGCAATAGTCAATTGTACAATCCAACAGCGATGTTTATTTTTAAATCTGCAAGCAGCTCCATGTCTTTCATTGGTGTGGCATTCGTCACAATTTTTGCTTGTCATTGATGTCTTGAGAAAGCATCAAGAAACTATCAAGATGGTATAAAATAGAGCTAGACCCGTAAAACTGTTCGCACATGGATTGTACATTTTACTAGTGCCTGTGACAACCCTAAATGTATTAGCTGTTAGTTTTGGAACATTGGTACTTGGCCAAGCTGTTGTGGTTACTGGTTACCCAACCATCGTTTATTTAGTATTTTATTTTACTGATATAACTTAATGGCAATATCTATGGGGAAAGATCAGGTAAATGATAGTAATCTTGCCGACCACATTTCCTCCTTTAAGACACATCTTAATGGACTGCCATCACTTTTGGCAGAAATTTATTCTGTTTACAGGCTCTTGTCACATCAGGTTAGTAATTTAACATCTAATTCCATGGGTGCATCTATATGTATACATATGTAATTGTACATAAATTATTTTTATCATACAGAAAAGTGGTTTTTGGCAATCTCACATGTGCCGATTATTGTGGTTCAACCACAGGTTGTGTGTTGGGTGATAAGAGTATTTTATATAATCAACAGAAAAATGCATGGGTGCTTCAATTGTGAAATTTATTTCTGGTGCTGAACAGGAATATTTAATATCCCAGTCGTTTGATTTGATTTTTCAGTCAAAAAATGCTGCTTTTAGTAAGTTTAACCATCTGTAACTTAACGAGCTTCCAAAATCGCACTACCCGCTTAAATCTGATACACATACTTTTTGCGAACTTTCTAATCACTGTAACTCTTATTTACCCATTGAAAGTTAAAGGTCTGATAGCTGAAAACTCGTCTGTTAAACATTTTGGTCTGAACGTTGAAATTGTAATATAGGTGAGGTTTGCAAAAAGTAAACTTGAAATTTTACTTTTGTAAGATGGTAGTACTTTAATAGGTAGAAATCTGCGATGCCTTTGTATATCATAACTATCATTATTAGGAATTATATCTACAAGCCAAGTTTCATGCTTTTATCACAAAATGCACAATTCATTCCCTTAACAGCTGGACTAAACCATTAAACCCACCAGGTTGACCCAGCTAGACCACACACAATGCATGTACCATGTGCCATTTGTAGTTTGAAAGATAACGAAATCAATGAAAAACGTACTTTTGTTTATCTATTGTATTCTATGTATATACTTTCTACTCTTTTTAGATACGCCTACTGGTACAAGCTATTGCCAAGTTGCATTTAACAAAAAACGAAGTATGTTTATAATTTAATCCAATTACACCTGTAATTTATTGTGGCTGTTTATGTTTGTCAAAAATACTCTAGCTGAAGATTTTTGTCAAAAGCTATTACTTTTGGAACTGATATTTACATACCTTTTTGCAAATAATTTAATTTGGAAACTCAAAGTGACATGTTATGGAGTGATACAAGAAACGTTTCAAATAAAATTGCTAAGTGTTATACATGACAAATTGGCAAGGTGGTCTTGCCTTTTAATGGTTAAATCTAGCTCAAAAGCATGCTCAGCATGGCTTAGTTATACTCTATAGTCGTCAAGGTCAAGTCGGTTTGAAGGTCCAAATTTCCAAAAGTAGACATAAGTCTACTTTATATAAGTCCCAACCGGGTAAGGTCAAAAAACTTTTCTACACAGCAGTGATTCGACCTCATTTGAACTTAATCTTCTTCACTAAAGACGTGTGTACTTGTATCATCCATTGTATTCAGGTTGGACAGTGGATGAGGCCAAATGTCAGAAATAACACGATCAATTGTGTTTGTAATTCCGACGGCCGTGGCCGTCATTAAAGATGCAAAACTACATGAGCAACCCCCACTGAGGAGAATGTAAGAGCTGGTCAGCAAAATTGATGGTGCAAATGGGGAATATAAATCTACGTTCCTGGATCATCCAAATTCATCCAAATACCCAGATACAGCCTTAGCAATGACATACTGGGACAAATTGATAAACGTACGTGATTATCATTTTCTCAATGAATGTATACAAAGATTTGTTGTTAAATGAATTTGAAGAAAAAACCAATACAGATAAAATAACACTTAAAAGATCTATCGTTCATAAACCTCGTTCAATATACGTGTAATACTACATAATTGAATGTTGTATCGAAGTTGTCTCTGGCTTGCACCGTTACTTAATCTTGCCAAAAAGTCACTTCATCTGGTCTACTTTGGATTATAATATTGTTTAAGGTTTTGTGGTCACCTTGTGCTAGTTTTTTTGAGTGATTTTTGATCTGCGGTGGATTTATTTTGAAATAAATATTTGGCCATTTGGTTTGGTGCGCAAACAATTCGCCGTTTTTATACTTGGCAATTTCTTCACCCGTGTACCATTTGGTCGCTCCATACTTCAGTTTTGTTTGGATTTGGTTTATGTCTCCTACCATTCAAGTTTTTCTCCTCTTCATATTGTGAGTTTTGAATTATTCAACAATTTGTATTTGACGGTTGGTTTCTCCGTGTCTTGTTTTGCGTATCCTAGCAACAACATCATTGATATTACCTCTTTTGTCATAAACTGCATATCATTGTAATCACCTGGCCTTCCTCTACCTGGTAGTATCTATTTGTCAAGCGAAAACATCTTGATCTTTGAATTATCATTGTCTTATATGCGTCTCGGTGAATATTGATTATTAATCTCCGTCTGACCTTGAGTCTTGACCCGCTGTTTCGTTAACATTTTTACCGTACCCTTCAGGTTCCTCTTCGATTTCAAGTCTATCTCTTGACTTTTTATTCATTTTATATAACATTTGGCATGTTTGGCCATTTGGTTTGGTTTTTCGACTTGAAACGTGTCCGGGGGTTACCCTGACTACTGAAATTGATGGCTCCAATGCTTCATGCCAACAATTTGTTCAACATCAAACCTTCAAGATTGCAAATGGTTCACTCTCTCGTCTCTCTGTCTTATTAATTCTGCTTTTATCTCTATTTCTGCTTCTGGAGTCCTCGAAACATCACCCAAGGATCGCCAATGGTGCCTCTTCCATAATGCTTGCATTAAAATCGGATGTGAAGCTGTACCCGTCTCGAAATACATCTGGTCTTCCTCGACACTCGCGTAAAGTTTCAGTTCAACCCAGCCCCGGCTCTGACAAAATAAAAGTTGGCTTTCATCTTCTGAACGCTACTTTGGCGGCCTCGTGTCTGGTGCTATTAGCTGGTGATGTTAGTTCGAACCCTGGTCCCATTGCAGGCGGAATACCTACATTTGCTTCTACACGTAATGTCAATAATCTCAATCCAGCACTTTCACACACTACTATTCATCCTCTGCCGGCTCCTACATGTATATCTGAAGCGAGGAAGCCCTACTGCTCCTCTATGAAGTGTTTATATATGAATGCAAGAAGTTTAGTCAACAAGACCACCGAGTTTTAAACTCTCGCCACCGACATAGATCTCATAGCAGTCACTGAAACTTGGCTTAAACCGGATATACTTAATTCCGAACTTTTGCCTGGCCGTAACTTTACCATCCACAGACGAGATAGAACGGATAAAATCGGTGGAGGGGTACTGCTTGCCGTAAAGAACACGATACAAAGCTTTCGCCATAGGGATCTCGAGTGTAACGCTGAGTTTCTATCGTGTGAAATTCGTCCTGATAACAGACGCAAGATCTTAGTTATTGTATTTTATCGGCCCCCAGACAGCGATCTTGTTCACCTGAAGGAGCTCAAGAAAACGCTTCGCTTATCAGCTAAAGCCCGTTTCGATCAGCTAATAATCTGTGGTGACTTCAATCTCCCTAATATTGACTGGACCACTGGTACTGCTATCTCCGGAGATAAAATTCATAATTACTTCACCAAGATACTCGAAGACAACTTTTTATGGCAGATGGTTGATTTTCCGACAAGAAACACCAACATACTAGACCTGATTCTAACAAACATTCCCAATAAACTACATCATATTCAGGGCTTCGAGGATATCCTCCGTACTGACCACAAACTGATTAGTTTTGATGTTGACCTTAAGATTCCTAAGAAGCCAGTTGTAAAACGTACTGTTTACAACTTAAAAAAAGCTAACGGACAGATATGCTGCAGATATATGCAAACAGCACTGCATAACATATGTAACATATAGGAATTTGGCCCCTAAACATCTCTGCAACAGATATGTGACAGATATCTGTAACATCTCTGCAACAGATATATCTGTCACAGATATGTGACAGATACTGTTTAAAAGCTGGTAATACAAATCTGTCATGTTTAATACACATAAAAATTAATAGCTAGTAACCCAAACGAAAACCATTTATGTATACCAATGTATTTATTGACGAATCACAACTACATTCTCCATTTAAAGATGCAATAGTAAATATATAATAGACAACTGATAGGCCAGTTCACACACTCCAATTTGTTTGATGAGATTCTTCTCCTGATGCATATGATCTACTGACAAGAATAACTGACTAACTTTTGTATGTTCGTATACAAAGTAAATCGTATACAAAGTAAATCAGATACATCAGGAGAATTAAACTTGACTAATTGGACCATGTGAACATGTCAAATTTCAATATGGGCACTTACATATATTTAATTAATTTACATTAAAATAAATAAACTGAAATTCTTAATGTTTTTAAAAAATATCACATGTAACACATATTGTCAGTGTTACTTGAGGCTTTCCCAATAAATTTACAACAAAATATACAAAAATGACGACTAAAATCAGAATAAAGAACTATCTTTTTTAATTGTAACAATGTCAAGCAAAGACACAGGTATTTAAGAAAAAGGCTTTATTTACATACATGACATTCAATTTTTACAGTTGATTCCATATTACCTTACTTACAGTAAGCATATTGTTAAGTTAATCAAGAACATGTAAATAAACTATTTATTCAGAAACTAGCAATGATAACCAATTAAATAAATTATAAACTCTACATCAAAGCACAACATATTGTATCAATAAAGTAAATAGAAGTAATTTCTGTGAAGTTGATCGTCCAGGTTGTTGTAGTCTTGAGAAAGACTATTGTTTACAACAGTAATACTATACTTTTTAATTAGAACTGACAATCAACTTTGTTAGTTCCTAAGCTTCGAAAAATGGATTACGAGACGACCTGTCAAAACCATGTCATCTTTTGTTATAAACATGAGAACTGACAACACTGGTTGGTCAGTTTTAATTAACAAATATATAGACTTTTGTAATCATGCCCTCGGTTAGTCAATTTGTGCAGTGACTATACTGTAAATAATAATGTTAAACCTATTTTCTCTATAAATTAAATTTAAACACTACATGCACAGTTTGTTATTTAGAGTACATCTTACTTCTATGTTTTGCCATAAATGTTATTATTTTTGGATCATCTTGTAGACAGCTTTTGATTACTATTTGAAGAATGGTTTCAACAATGTTTGCCATCTGTTCAATATTGGATCTATCTTAAAAAATTGAAATTCAAAAATTATTCTCCAGCAATATAGTTAATACCACACTTTTTCCAAGTCACCGACACAGATATTTAAGATTAATTTTAGACCAATGTTATTAATATCCAGTATTATAACAACTAAAATATTATATTACAGAACATGTATATAAATTCTGAAATATTTATATAATACATGCAACCTACTACCTCTAAACACAGCATTACATTCTCCCAATTTATATATTTAATATGACTGCACTTTTTTTCACATAAAATATTATGATAATACATATACAACCATATATGTACAGTATATAAATTCTGAATCACGGTTAGTGATCAAACATGTATAATATACAATTATTGGATTTGGCTTACACATGATAACAAGAATTATGCAGAGCTCTTGCAGCCTCATTCAGCCTTCAACTTTGGCAGATAACATTGACCTTGGTCTGGTGAATTCTTGATATCAAGGCAGGCGCAACGTCATTTCCATAGAATACTGTGAATTATTGGATGGGGGTGTCCAAAATTAAAATTGTTGGATGCTGATGACATCACTAGGAAAAGCACGCAAAAATTACAATATAAAAAATGGCTTGTAGTAGATTACTACCAGACTGTCACTTTGTATATTTTTAGTAAGACTATTTTGAACAATTATTGGATTCGGTTTACGTATGACATCAATAATTATCCAGACCTTGGTCAATGTTATCTGCCTCAGCTTTCGGCAGATAACATTGACCTCAGTCTGGACTCTGGATAATTCTTTATCATGCTCAGCTTCATCCAATAATTGTATAGTATTCGATGGACATTGAGAATTCACTGGAGTATGTTGACCAATAAGAAATGAGAATGAACTTTGAATGTATTATAATAAACAATTATTGGACAAGGTTGAGCATGATATCAAGAATTCACCAGACCAAGGTCCAATGTTATCTGCCAAAGCCTGAGTGAGGCAAATAACATTGAAAGAGGTCTGGATAATTCTTGTTATCATGTATAAACCAAATCCAATAATAAATGTAAAGCCTTTAGCAAGTTTGGAAGCCATGCAAAGACATTTACATCAGGCAAGACATCACAATCGAGATTGTATGAGTATTGTATAATAATTCTGATTGTTAGTTAGATGCTCTAACCATGCATGGAGCTACTGAGACTAGGATGGAGAGGGTTTTATCATTGATTTTGGACTGCCACTTCAAAAACACAGCATTTAGGTTGATGTTTATTATGTGGATGTTTATTATGTGGATGGCTTTTAGACAGCTCGTTAATTTTAGGACAGCTAAAGCGTACCTTTCATATTCTAATATTTATGGTAGTTGGTGGCACAACATGAATACTAGTAGTATTATAAATATTCGATCAATAATGCTTGTGAGTGTACGCACTTTGACAAACTTAAACATTAACAGGTACCGGGTGTACCATGTACATCCACTGAACACCCAGTTTTTGTTGGTCAGGAGAAAAAAAATTTTAATTATTTAAAAATCAATATCATACAGATTATTGACGGTATGCATATGCTCTTTAACAAGCATAATAAAAAAATATTAGTAGATAAACTTAAACTTTGAGTCAAACTTACCAAAATCTCTTAGTTTTGTTTAAGCAGGAATGACAAAATTGCAACTTCATCTATAATATTTTGAAAAGAAAGAAACAACCTAATTAAAATAGAGACAATACTTAATAATAAATTAAAGTGCCTATCACCCAAAACTTTTTATTGTCTTATTTGCAAGAACTTTTAAAATGATAATAATAATAATAATAGTAAGTACTTATATAGCGCTGATTCCCTATAGTCCATCAGCGCTTAACATTTTAACATTAACTATGCTATTTAAAATAAAAATATTAAAATTTGAAGAAAAATAAAGTTTCCTATAGATAAAATATGTTCCTAAAATTACTAAATGTTAAATGCAGTTTTAAAAAAGTAAGTTTTTAACTTTTTCTTGAAAACTTCAGGATCTATAGTCGCGTCTCTCATGTCTTGAGGCAATGAGTTCCAAAGAAATGGGGCAGCTACTGAAAAGGATCTGCGTCCGTAGGTTTCCAATTTGTAGCGAGGTATAGCTAAGTAGTTTTTATTGCCAGATCTTAAAGCACGCCTAGGTACGTATTGTTCAATGAGATCTTTTAGATAGGCTGGTGCAGAATTATTTAAACATTTGAATGTAAGAAGAATGATCTTAAAATGGATTCTATATTGTACAGGAAGCCAATGCAATTCTTGCAAAATAGGAGAAATGTGCTGATACTTGGTGGTGAGGGATATTAATCTTGCAGCCGAGTTTTGTACACTCTGTAGTCGTTGGATAAGTTGATTTGGTAAGCCGTACAATAATGAGTTGCAAAAGTCCAGTCTGGTGGTAATGAAGGCGTGGACCAGAGTTTCGATAGACTGAGATGACAGATATTTACGTATTCGGCTTATATTTCGTAAATGAAAGAAAGCTGATTTGCAAATTATATTAATATGGTTTTCCATAGACATTGTCGGGTCGAACGTTACACCGATGTTCTTAACACTTGTAGATGATTCAATAACTGCATTACAGACGGAGACAGACGAAATCTCTGGTGGGAGGCGATGACGGGCATGAAGAATTAAAAGTTCAGTCTTTCCCCTATTCATTTTTAGCATGTTATCAGACATCCACTTATCGATGTCATGGGTGCAGGCTTCAATTTTCTCATGTGCTAACTGCTCTTCTGACGAATCAAACGACAGGTATAACTGGGTGTCATCTGCGTATAGGTGGAAGCCCATGTCGTGTTTCCGAATCACGTCAGCTAGAGGGTGTGTATATAACAGGAACAGCAATGGGCCAAGGACTGACCCTTGTGGTAGTCCGTAAGTTAGGTCATGGAGAATAGATTGAGCGCCATTGACTTTCACAAATTGTTTCCTACCAGAAAGATAGGAGGAAAACCAGTCGAGTACTGCACCTTTGAATCCAAATGTACGATTTAGTCTAGTTAGTAGGATGGTGTGGTCTACAGTGTCAAATGCTGCTGATAAGTCCAAAAGGAGCAAAATAACTGACTTCTTATCATCTAGCGCACGAAGGATATCGTTGTTTACTCTGATCAGGGCTGTTTCCGTACTATGATTCATTTTATAAGCAGATTGAAAGAGTTCGTTCATATTATTCTCGTTTATATAATCATTAACTTGGGTGGCGACTGTCTTTTCAATCGCCTTAGACACAACTTTCAAATTTGAGATTGGTCGAAAATTTGAAAACTCCTCATGATCGATGGAGGGTTTTTTCAGTCGAGGATTTAGAAGGGCAATCTTTAGGCTAGGCGGCATGACAGCGTTGGATAGCGATAAATTAACGATCTTTGTAATTACTGGCAGAAGTACATGGAGGCAATGCTTCAGGACGGAGGCAGGGATCGGATCAATGTCACAAGATTTAGATGTTAACTTGTATATTAATTTAGATAATTGATCTTCGGAAACTGAGGTGAAGTTGGTAAACTCAGCTATGGGCGAGTATGCAGTTTCGGTGGCCGGGTCATAGTTAGATAATAAGTTAGTAGATAGTATCACAGAAGGCGCCAGCTCATCTCGGATCTTTGTGATTTTGTTAATGAAGAAGTCGGCAAAATTGTTGGCGAGTTTTTCTGGAGATTCCCTTGATGGATAGAGATTTTCCGTAGTTGTATGTAACATCTTTTTTACTGTATCAAAGAGTACTTTTTGGTCGTTCTTGTGCTGGTCAATAATACTTGAATAGAAGGACATTTTAGAATTGAAGATGGAAGAGTTAACTTTAACACAGTGCTTTGCATAAGCGTCTCTATCTGATGGTAGTTTGAAGATGTTCGTTTCTTCGCTTTCTTTTTGAGATATTTCAGTTTGTTTGATATGCAAATGCCTGAAAATGCCTCGAAGTACGTCATACATACATAATGACTTATTAGATGATGTTATGTATCTTTGCGTTCATCAAATAAAAACAGTAAAGTGTGAATAACACGTGTGCGTGTTTCTCCCACAATACCAAACTTCACGATTTTTAAGGATTTCGTTGAGAATGAAAGAGATACATAACATTCTCGGATAAGTCATTATGCATGTGTGACGTACTTCGAGGCATTTTCAGGCATTTGCATATCAAACAAACTGAAATATCTCAAAAAGAAAGTGAAGAAACGAAAATCTTCAATAGAAGTTACTTTATCATTTTAAAAGTTCTTGCAAATAAGACAATAAAAAGTTTTGGGTGATAGGCACTTTAAAGACTATAACCAAAGTAATTAATTTATTAGCCTGCTCACAGCCCCAAATTTCTAAATCCGGCCTTAAATTTCGGGCTGTGAGCAGGCTAGTAATTTATTAAACTATCTTGTTATTCAAAATATATACCGTAGTGATTATTATTACAATACATGATGATCGTCAAGCTCAAATCCTCAGAAAATGAATCCCACACAGTTTCCTAAGCATTACTGGTATATGGTGAATGTTGTATATACAGTGAATATAGTAATCAAACCAGTACATCATTGTGACCTTCACCCTTCATAAGAGTCTTGATATTAGAGCATGTCACAGGCAATCATCAGGTTACAGGTTTGAGCCCTGTGAGGATTTGAGCTTGACAATGTCTTGTTTGTCTGAGCTCATTCACTTGGCACTTTTTTTGCTATACATGCATTTTAATTCCATGAAAAATAAAAAAATCTATAACTAATTGACAACCGGTATGCAATATCACATGAAGAAATCTTTTGAATAATGCCAAATGTTTGGAAGTTAAATTTATACATACAAATTATGATAACAACACTTCTAAAACGAAACCAATATCACATATGCCATTACTCTCTGAATTTGTGCTTTTCAGCAAGGATTTAAATCCTTAGAAGTTCCCTTTTGTTGATTGTTATTCATACTTAATCATATCATAAACAAATTAAAGGTTATGTAAACGGCTATTCCTGATAAATGTTTCTATAACATACCACTTTGCTTCCTGAGATCAAATACCAGTATTAAAAGGATAGGCTTTCTCCATCACTCAAATTATTTTGATTAGACACATGATATTATATCCGCATTTCAATTGAAAAATAACTACAATGAAATGGAATCCTCTAATACAAAGTTTTTGATAGAGAAGCAAGTTCAGGCAACTATTTGATTTGCTTCAAACTTTCAGATGCGTTTAGGATCAGGATTAATATATTAGTAGATCAGAGTCAGACTTACCTTCGTTCTTCGAACTTTGCTTAAATCGCATCACTGCCGTATTTACTCCCGCAGCCAGTATTTTATAAGACCAACGAATAATTGATGATCAGCCACTTCTTTAGAATTGGTAACACAAACTCACAAAGCAATTTGCCAAACAAAGAATCCAAGACACAAAGCAGCATGCCATAAATGTTTCAACTTTCAGCGACAACAAGAGAATTCAAATATGGCGCAGCATTAACGTTAACTCGCTAGGACCTCTGGGAATGCCCATATACGGAATAATTTTCCTTTTACGGATCACGGATATGATTTTGCAACCTTGTACCCAGGCTCTTCTCTCCTGCTACCCTTTGCGGGAGAAGAGCCTGGGTACGAGATTGATGATTTTGCAGGCCTCTGCCTGATAATTCCTAAGCCTGTTACTGTTAATAATAGCCTGAATGCCTGACAAGGTTCGTCCACAGCATAATGTCAAGTTGAGCGAGTTAGTGTATCTTGCTGGTTTATAAAGCTGCCGTACCGCGCTTGATCCCGCAACGTTTTATTCAATAATTCCATGAAGTTATGCATGCGGAAAGCTACTATTCACTCAAAACGTTATAGCAATTAGTAAGACTTTGTTAACTCCTCGTTCAGGTATAACCTACAGAGATATATTGGTATAACTTATGATGAATAAAAATATCGAATAGAATATTCTATTGAAATGCTATAGAATATTCTATAGATATTCTATAGAATACTCTATAGCATATTCTATTGGCTGTTGCAATAAAAACCTAAATATGACAAATGCTAAACTTGGAAAATCATTTGAAGCCCAATGGTATAACATAAAGATGAATAAAAACTCGAATAGAATATTCTATTGGCACCCATAAGTATCGTATAGATAATCTAAGATAATACTCTGTTGGAAGAAAAACCAATATGCTATAGAAAATTCAATAGAATATTCTATTGACACTTTAGTGTCATATACTACAGAATATTCCAACAGAATGTTCCATTGGATTCTGTAGAAAATTTTCGTAAGGGAGGACCTGAAAAATGTACCATTATTTAAGAACTTTAATTTCAAATTGACCAGGTGTCTTATTCAGAAGGTGACCTTTGTGTTTGTGATAATTGTTTTGTATTGCAATTGACAACAAATCCATAACAACTATTTGTAATCTAAAATTATATGAAGAAAAAATAGTCTGGGCTCTAACATATCTGCCAAGTAACTGTAAACAATCTACAGACAGGGTACAGATATGTTGACAGACAATCCACGTATCTGTAAAATGTCTGCATATTTCCTGCAGATATTTTGCAGATATACCAAAACACCAGACAGATATGTGACAGATACTTACAGATATTTGACATATATGTTAGTTTGGCGAGGGAGGGCTTAAAGATCTACTCACAAAAAAACCCTGGGACATATGCTTTGTCCCGAATGACGTGGACTCATCGCTGGCAAATTGGTGCCATCTTTTCCTCACAGCTGTCGATGAACACGTACCCAAATCTAAAGCCAGAAATATCCACGAACATCCATGGATTGACTCTGAGCTTTTGACTCTCATAAAAAAGAAAAACAAACAAAGAGATAAAGCGCGTAATTCTGGATCGAGTGCAGATAAATTAAGATTCATTCATTTATGGAGCTTAACTAAGCAACTTATTTCTAAAAAAAAGAAAGACCACGCGAATAAGATAAAGGCCTCCCTGACAGAAAACCCCAAGCGTTTCTGGTCTTTTGTCAAGGCATCCACATCGAAGACTGTCTCTCCCAATTTTATTCGTGACGGCCAGTCGTTCATTACGGACATATGCACAAAGGCAAACATGTTCAATATGTATTTTCACTCGGTATTCAGTCCAGCTAAAACAGCACCAGTGTCTCCTGATCCTCCTGAAGCGACCGGTAATACCCCACCATCTATCCAACTTTCGATCTCTGAAGTCACTAAGGTCCTAGAACAACTGGATCCCAAAAAGGCTTGTGGACCTGATGGCATACCCGAGGCATTACTGAAAAATACTGCCCAGGAAATTGCACCTTCTCTTTGTCGTCTTTTCAATCTGTCCCTCTCTCTTGGCTCAGTCCCTCTAAACTGGAAGCGCGCGAATGTCACCCCTGTTTTTTAAAAAGATGATCCATCCCTCGTCGTGAACTATCGGCCTATCTCACTATTATGCATTGTCTCAAAGACTCTAAAACGGTGCGTCTTCAATCATTGCTATCCACATCTTGCTCCCATGTTTTACCACCTGCAGCATGGCTTTCTAAAGGGCAGATCAACTGTGACACAACTTCTTGTAGTCTACCACGACATCTTAGAACACGAGGTTGATGCCGTTCATCTGGACCTATCAAAGGCATTTGACAGAGCGCCCCACCATCTGCTCCTTGTCAAACTTGAGCGATTCGGCATATCTGGATCTCTTCTCAAGTGGTTTAGGAGCTACCTATCTAACAGACAACAGCGTGTGGTCCTTGATGGTACATTTTCAAACTGGCTTCCGGTAACTTCAGGCGTCCCCCAAGGATCTATACTTGGTCCGCTTCTATTTCTTGTATACGCAAACGATATGCCAGAATACATCCAAAAGGGCTCGAACTTGGCTCTGTTTGCTGACGACTCGAAGCTATATAGACCAATGAACTTAGAAAGTGCCACACACGGGCTCCAGTCTGATCTCGACTCTCTACAAAAGTGGAGTGTTGACTGGGACATGTCCTTCAACGCCTCCAAATGTAAAGTTATGCACATGTCTCGTAAAACATCTCCAGTTTGTAAAAACTATGCCTACCAACTCGGAGGAAATTCCTTGGATTGCGTGCCCTATATCACCGACCTGGGAGTAACTATTACCCAGGACCTATCCTGGTCTAAATATATTGAAGAGACATGTGCAAAGGCAAACAAGTCACTCGGCCTGATCAAAAGAGTCTGTGGCAGAGACCTATCTGATATCAAGACCAGAAAACTGCTCTACTGCTCCCTTGTTCGGCCTCGCCTAGAATACTGCTCCAACATCTGGTCTCCACACACTGTAAAATACCGCCGACTGATTGAAAATGTCCAACGTCGTGCCACAAAGTTCATACTTAACTATCCCTCCCATGTGTTATCCTACAAAGAAAGACTCACTTCTCTAGACTTACTTCCCCTTGAACTTAGACGTGATCAGTCTGACATTGTACTACTTTTTTAAATATAGGAATGGTCTAATCAATGTCAACCTCGATAAATACTTTACACCTACTCGCTCTTCTCACAACACTAGAAAATTTGACTCTAATAATTATCATCCTCTGACCACCCACAAACAAAATTATTTTAGATATTCTTTTTTTCCGCACCATCAACCTGTGGAATAGCCTACCTAGTCTACTCAGGTGCTGCATTAGTGTTAGTCAATTCAAACATAAGCTAAAGTGTTACTACAAGGATAATCTCTCATCTTACCAGCCGCCATAGTCAAATGTTTCTCTTTTTTAATTAGTTATTTATTTACTGAGTGTTATTAGTCCAGTGTTTTAGTTTCTTTATTAATGTTTTTACTTGTAATCTAGTAAGTATTTTACTATTTCTCAACTTGTTTGGGGGAAAATGTCTGTAACTTTTATCTTTTTTCTTCTTCTTCTCGTTACTTTGTTATTTATGTGTAATTTTAATTTTGTGACGAATGCAATAAATAAAACCCTACTAATTTATCACTTTTTGTGTAATAATTGATCATTAGATTGATTAAATATTAATTTATTAAATCCATCACTAAATTCATTTACATAGAAATGTGAATATACAGACGTGGATACATATAAACAAACATACAATGATACAGCTAAACATTATAAAATAATGGGAAGTTAACAAATGAATTCCACTCCAATTACTCATTTTTCCAAACTTTCGCTTGTTTTTGTAAAACTGCATGGAAAGGCAGGGAAAAATGTCATCAGGATTCATCAATCAGGTGAATAACTTCAACTGGCTTTAGTCAGAATAAAATTTTATTAATCAATGTAAACGTTTCATGAACCTGTTCATTTAAGTACAATGTGTAAACGTGGTCTTAATGATGTTCCAAATTCAAACATTCTTCTAAAAGGTTATATAGATTAGATCCAAATTATCAAAAACTACATGGCAAAGACGATTGAAGCAAAGGCAGTTTAATCCAATATGGGTCATTCGGGTTCATTACTTTGAAGATAAAAACACCAGGAAACGGCCAAAAAGAGACCAAAGTGACCCGCATGTTTGCCTTCTTTGCTGTTGTTTATTGGCAAGAGGTTCAAGTTTCTATAACAAACGGCACTGGAAGCAAAAACACAAGGACGACATCCAAGAGAGATTGATAAAAGAGAGATTGATAAAACAAGAGAGGAAGAATTAGTCCATTCCAATAAAGGAGAAATTCAATTGCACGCTGCTGCTGTCCAGAATGATGAAGATGATGATGAAATTGTTATAAATTTTTCGACGATTCCAGCCATGGTGATCCTTTGCCAATTCCTTCAAGCCCGGTTGGTGCCACTCGAGCAAAAGAAGGTCCAGACAACATGCCACAGAACATTCAGATAACAGTTGGTAACTTTCCCCAGTCCTGTTCAAGTAAAGAAACCGAAGAATCGCCTCTTACTAAGCTGCAGGACAACATAAACAAGATTCTTGTGAAGCTGGATGAGTTGTCTTTGGGATCTTCGCCGGCAAAGCGAACTATTGATAGTAGAAAGGACGTCAACATAGATGACATTAAAGCAGCACATAACATGCTTGAATTGCTTAGCTCTGATAAGGTTTGTAAAGATTCGGAATCCTCTCACTTCCTGAAACGTCTTATAAAGCGTTCAAATCGACTTCATACAAGGTTTCAGAGAGGCCGAGGTCATGTTGAGTACATTGGTTTGCAAAGCGTCTTGGTATGAAAGCTTTGGAGACAGTAACATTTTCCATGACAATATTTACCAGTTCATCCTACCAACAGTGAGAGAAGATCTACTCCAGTTACAAGGCGCTTATCACGGTGTTCATCGATGCTGAGGATGATAATGAAGAGGCAAAATACCAAGTGCGTGGCCAGGATTATGCAATTGACCTATGTGGTGCACTGATGAGCTTCACTTTATGACTGTGTTTGAAGAGTCGGATCCATAAACTTCCAAACGCAAAGAGATTTGGAACATTGAAATGATTTCCCACATTATCTAGTGTGTGAGAAAAGCACACAACACTAAACATCTTAGGGATACAAATTTGATTTGACCCAAGGCCGCTTGGTTAACACTTGCGCCGTCTTTTATCGCCGTAAGTAAAGAGTTACCTCGTACTTGATAATCAACAGACAGGCACTCTTGAGTACATGCACCAGCTCTGCACGTTTACGGACTTGGCGCAGATGTCAATCCGAATCAGTCGTTGAGCAGTTGTCGTTGACAAAACGGACAATTATGACGATTGCTTCACCAAGTCTAGTACTGCCATCAAAGATTACGGAGAGATCTCTAGTAGACTGAACACCGTCGGACGAGCACAAAGTTATTTCTTCTTTCGGTCGCTCTGTCTCTGGTTTCAAAATAAGAGGGATATGCTGACGCAAGTGGGAGCTATTGCGTTCACCCCTTTCATTGCGAAGTTTGTCAACCTTGTACAGCGGAACTCCAGCTTTTAAAAAATTCTTCACCACCTCCACACGAAACGCATGCTCTTCGAAAGGCAAGTTACTTGTTTTTAATCGGCTTCATCCCGATTCTTCAGGGCTTCAATTATAGTAATTTCTTTCTTCTTGGACTTAAGGAGCTTTTCTTTCTTTTGGGTGTGTTTTACTGATTTACAGTGACTGTGCACAATGCTCTTCTTTCACGACACAATTTCGTGGCAAGCATTGCAGAACAGCTTTTCTCCTAAACATCTGCAATCGATCATGCAAACTCATCTTCTTCACGTCGCTCTTTCCCGTTCAGCCATATTTCCCTTCTGCCATATTTCCCTTCTATCAGCTTCAATTGAAGCTCTCTGTGGTGCCACTTGAACGGCTTGATTTCTTCCTTCTGAATCTGAGTTATCTGACTCGATGCTGGTTGATGCCATAAGTGAGACGTGGGCCATGACTGTGGAGCTGAATAATAGACTGGAGAGGACAGAGATGCGGATGGTGCGGTGGATGTGTGGCGTATCGCTGAGGGATAGAATGGGTATTGAATCGGTGTCTGACGTGGTAAAGAGGAGCCGATTAAGGTGGCTAGGACATGTGCTGCAAAAAGATGATGGTGACTGGGCGAAGAGGTGTATGTCGCTTGAGGTTAATGGTGCAAGAGGAAGAGGAAGGCCAAGGATGACATGGAGCCAGGTAGTGGAGAGGGATATGAGAGAGAGTGGGCTGAAGAGGGAAGATGCACATGATCTTGGAAAGTGGAGGAAATTGTCGTGGGGAACCACCGGCCAACCCCTGCGTAAGCGGGGAAAACGGCCGTAAAACGTCTGTTGTTGTGTTGTTGTAGTGCTTTTTTATAAATTATCCTGGTTTGCTCTAATTATGCGAAAAATTATGTTAGCAAAATTAGGAGTTCACTGGTGTTTTCTTCGCCGCCATGTTCTGTCGTTCGTCTGGTAATGAATTGCAGGAAACTTATGTCTTTTGCCCCGCTTGTGGAAGGAAGTTGGTGGTTGTGGACCGCATGCTGCAGCAGAAGAAGTTTCCAATGAAAAGCAATGGAAGCCATCGATAGTTATTTCCTGGCAGGATATGAGTACGATTCTTTGTTTTTTGCAAAATATCATGGAGTAAACATTTCAATGTCAACACTGTAGCAGCGACTAAACGAGTATGGCATGAAAAGGAGAAATGCATCAGAAGTAGATGAGAATAATCTCGTGAAACCATTCAACAAGAGCTAGATGGTGTGAGTTGTGTGTCAGGGTATCGAACTGTGTGTCCTACCCTTTGACTCAAGTACTGATTGTGTGTTCCGAGGTGCAAAATATTTTAAAGGAGCTTGACCTGATTGGGGCCAAAGAAAGAAGTGTCAGGTAAAGAGAAGGGCTTACAAATCACATGTACCAAATGAGTGTTGGCATGTCAATGGTTATGATAAATTGAAACCGTTTGGGTTTCCAATACTTGAAGCTGTCAATGGTTACAGGCGACGTGTTCTGTGGTTGAAAGTTACAAACTAACAAGAACCCAGTGGTAATCTTGAATGTGTGAAGGAGCTTGGAGGCTGCCCACAACTTTTAAGAACAGATCCTGGCACAGAAAATTGTACAATGGCCACCATGCAGCGTTGTCTGAGAGAAAACGATGATGATGAATTATCTGGAGAGAAAGCACATC
Source organism: Chrysogorgia sp. JL179-B06 (assembly GCA_035772405.1). NCBI lineage: Eukaryota > Metazoa > Cnidaria > Anthozoa > Scleralcyonacea > Chrysogorgiidae > Chrysogorgia > Chrysogorgia sp. JL179-B06. The sequence continues at coordinate 307,132 of JAYKKM010000276.1, forward strand.
GTTATGGGTCTTCAACTGCTAATCAACGGATTGAATTGTGGTGGTTACAACTTTAAAAAGTCTCACATCTTGGTAGATACTTTTTTAAGGATCTATGTACAAGTACTCTTAGATGGTAACACATACCACACTGAGTGTCTGCAGTTTTGTTTCAACGAAGTCATCCAGCATGATTTAGATTTTGGTAACACAGCTTTATTGCTGATCATTCTACTAACTCAATTAATACAAGTTGTCGACAAATTTACACACGTGCTGGACAATAAGAAACAAATAGATTTAGTTTATCTGGAAGGCCTTTGATCATGTGCCTCATTCAAAATTAATGAATAAGCTACAGGAAAATTTTAGGAATTAATTAGGAATACTTATGCATCAAACTACCTGTAATTTTAGAATGGTGTAATAACATTAGACTTTTCAATTATTGTAACACTAGTCACTTTTTTCGTCCTTTATTTTGTAAACATTGGACTACAATAAGCTGTTTTTTTTTCAGCTGCAAGAATATCTAGAATTATTCGAGTTTCAAAACCACAGTACGATCCCAGATTAAAGATTTTTTTAGTTAAAAGATGTTCTTCTTGCTATTATTATTGCCAGTGGCTGTTTATGAGCTACAATCAGGGACAAAATCATTGACACATTTCAAGCAAAGGTACGTTATCTTAAAAAGTGTTCAACTTTAGTGCTGAAAAAACACTATCCCCCCCGCTCCCCCCAAGCAATGCTGAAAACACAATTTGGCACAACCAACATTGAATGAGGGAGGTTGGGGACAAAATGTAGGCAAGAATAAAAAAATAGCTTAATTTTGGGGGTTTGTGTCAATGACTTTTGTCCCTGATTGTAGGCGAGCCCGGATATATACATATGTGTATATGTTTATACATGTATGTGTTTACATATATATACATATATACATTTTTTTTTAACTAGTCAGTGACAAACTAATCTCAACTATTTTAAATTATATATATATATATATATACATATATATATACATATATTGGGCAGTGGGGTATATGGGCAGTGGGGTAGGACCAGTTGGAACTGTAGCCTACCACACAAAGTAAGACGTTCCTGCCCTCCACGAGTCTGGGGTAGCACCTTTGACAAGTGCTACTAAGCTCTAAGTTACCCTTGTTAGGGTTACAACGTAAGGGTAGATAGGACTCTTTAGCCTTGGTTGGCAACCTATCTAAGAGAAGGAAAACTCCAAAATGAAACCAGGGGTAGATGGGACTCTGCAGCCATAGTGAAGGCAACTCACCTAGGAGATGGAAATCTCCGATATAAAAGCTTGCGACCTTTGTGCACCTGGTGCCGTGGCACTACGTGCACCTGTCCAGTTCTGTAGATTGGAGGAGAGGGTGGGTTAGGTGCTGCACAAGCCTAACTCACTTAAAATAAATACCTTGTGTAGGTCGTTCAGTGACAAACTTTTTTTCTTTTCTTTTTTCCCTTTATTTTTTTCCCAAGTCCTGCAGCGATGAAGTAATGGTGACGGGAACAGGCAGATGATACTGCTGGCAGTTCTTAATTAGAGCTTCACACGTAGGCGACTGATGGGTGATTTATTCATAAAAATGAGGGGTAAATGAATGGATCGTGTCCTCCATCGGTGACAAAGCAGACCTGTTCAGGATAGCGCTGCTTTCCCTATAGTAGGGAGGGGGTTAGAAAAGGTAGCCTAAACAAGGTTTACCCCTATCAAACCTGTCGATAACTGCAGTTGACTGGTCGTCCAACCATGCAGTGTCAGAAATAATAAAATTGTTAAATCTTTCAATCTGTATATAGCATCATGGAATGTACGAACGTTGCAGGACAACTCAAATAGTGTAGAACGTAGAACTGCAATTATTGCAAAGGAACTTGCTTCTTATGACATCGACATAGCTGCTCTCAGTGAAACACGTTTTGCGGAGACTGGTACTCTTGTAGAAGATGGGTGCGGCTATACTTCTATTGGATAGGTGAGAATGAGCCGAGGCAAGCGGGAGTGGGCTTTGCGATTAAGTCTGAGATTGTGAAGAAACTGACCTCTGTTCCAAAAGGTATAAATGAACGTCTCATGACTCTGCGCATTCCAGTATCAAAAGAAAGGCATGTTACTTTCATCAGCGCTTATGCTCCCACAATGACAAATGATAAATGACTCCATCATTCTTCTTGGTGACTTCAATGCTCATGTTGGGTCAGATTATACCAGCTTGCCTGGAGTACTTGGTAAACATGGTACTGGAAAGATGAATTCGAATGGTCTATTGCTTCTTTCGCTTTGTAGTGAATTCAATCTCGTTGTGACCAATACAATCTTTCAGCAGAAAGACAAGCACAAAACCTCTTGGTGTCATCCGAGGTCGTGATTGTGAAAAACATCGTGATTGGTTCGATGAAAACGATCCGGAAATCACTCAGCTCCTTGATAAAATGCACTTGTCTCACAGAGCCTGGATCAATGACAAACCGTGTTCCTCCAAGAAAAACGAATACCTCCAATGTAAACGTGTTGTCCAAACCCGTCTGCGTTCAATGAAAGAGGCTTGGTGGAAAAATAAGGCCTGTGAGATGCAAGAAGCAGCCAACGCTCACAACACGAAGGCGTTCTACGAAGGTCTCAAAACTGTCTTTGGGCCTCGTTCAAGCGGAGATACACCCCTCCTTTCTGTAGATGGTTCTAAACTTCTTACTAATAAGGAGGACATCCTAAAGAGATGGGCTGAGCACTTAAACAGTGTTCTAAATCGTGAATCCTTGGTCGATTTTGATGCTATTGATGGTATTCCTCAAATGCCCATGCTTGATGATCTTGCTTCTGATCCTACAATCGCCGAGGTGAAAATATCTGAAAAGCAGCTGTCAAATGGTAAATCGCCAGGTCAAGATGGTATACCAGCTGAAAATTACAAGTGTGGTGGTGAGCAACTGATTAAGAAGCTGACTGCGTTGTTTGTCGTCATATGGATTACAGGCGCTGTACCACACCAATTCAAGGATGCATCAATAGTACACCTGTATAAAAACAAAGGCAAGAAGGTTATCTGTGACAAACATCGTGGCATATCCCTCCTCCCAATCGCTGGTAAAATACTCGCAAGAATCATCCTGAACAGGGTCAACAAACATCTTATCCAATCTGTGTATCCCGAGTCTCGGTGTGGCTTCCGTGCTGGTCGTGGCACAATCGACATGATATTCGCTCTTAGACAGATCCAGGAGAAGGCCCGTCAGTGTGGTAGAGACCTCTTCATGGTCTTTATTGATCTGACAAAAGCCTTTGACACCGTCTCCAGGGACGCGTTCTGCAAAATCCTCTTGAAGCTTGGTATCCCAGAGAAGATGCTAAATGTCATCTCATTCCACGATGGTATGCTTGCGACAGTTCAATCTGCAGGTCAGTTTTCTTTTGCCCTTCGATGTTACAAATGGCACGAAACAAGGATGCGTCTTGGCTCCTGTCCTGTTTGCTCTGTTTTTCTCAGTGATGTTACGTTATGCGTATCAAGACTATGAAGTTGGCGTCAAACTTCAATTTCGATCAAGCGGCGGCCTGTTCAATCAGCTGAGGTTCAAAGCAAAGACTATATGTAGAGCAGAACTGATCTGTCAACTGCTCTTCGCCGATGACTGTGCCCTTTTCTCCCACTCCTTGGAGGAAATGCAAGATCTGGTGGATAGGTTTGCAAAGGCAGCTAGTGCCTTTGGTCTCACTATCAGTATTAAGAAAACAGAACTTGTTCATCAATCTCTCTCCAACGCCGACCAATCAAATCCAGTCATCTACATCGATGGGAAGCCTATCAAAACATCCGAATCGTTTATATACCTCGGATCGAAGACAACTGCGAACGCCAGAATCGATGACGATATAACCCTGAGGATTGGTAAAGTCACCAACGATTTCGGCAAATTGACAAACAGACTGTGGAAGACGCACGACATCTCGCTCAATACGAAAGTACAAGTTTACCGTGCTGTTGTTCTAACAACCCTCCTGTAATAGCTGAGGCATGGACCCTATACAGAGAGCAAGTAAATCGGCTGGATGCATTTCACATGCGCAGTCTCCGATCTATTGCCAATATCAAGTGGGAAGAGCAGGTAACAAACGCTGAAGTCCTCAATAGATGCGGTATTAGCGGTATGGAGGCTTTCCTCATCCGATATCAAATGCGTTGGGTTGGCCATGTTATTCGAATGGACGAATCTCGTATCCCAAAATTGTCCTTTATAGCCAACTAATTGATGCCAAGCGACGGATCGGTAGGCCCCTGCTGCGGTATAAAGACAAGGTCAAGGAAAATCTGAAGCATCTAGATCCGAAAAAGTGGGAACACCTGCCCTTGGATTGCGCTGACTGGCGTAAAGAATGCGGCGAGAGGATCCGTGATTTTGAAGTGAGGAGGCTAAGTCACAGAGGGAAGCTCAACAACTACTTCCAGTCGGTGACGAGCATGTGTGTGTAGTCTGCAATTTTCATAGTAGATCAAAAGCAGGACTTGCAACTCACTCAAGGATCCATCGAGTAGTGGTTGAAGAAGCTGAATGGAAATGCTCAACTTGCCAAAGGCCATTCAAGTCAAAAAGAGGACTGTCGATACATCAGTAGAGGAACAGACACAGTGGTTGAGTGTTTTATTCTGCTTCTAGTGTGAATTGTTATACTAATTTTGCCTTTATTTTGTTATAGAAACTTTTAATTATTATTATTTTTATTATTATTTTTTTTTATGAAACTTATTTGTTCCTGAACACTCATACGTCGATAGCGACGGGAGTCCATCATACATATATGTGTCTCTCTATATATGTATGTATCTATATATATATATGTATGTATCTATATATATGTAGATACAGAAAAGAGAGGCAAACAACTTCTTTACTGGTCCTTTATAAAGGACCAGTAAAGAAGTGGTTTGCCTCTCTTTTCCGTATCTACATTCCATATTCTGGAGATAACTGTGAATCCAATCCTGGATCCTTCTACTGGAAATCGTTGTTGGTTGGTAAGCCACACCTTAATATGTATCTATATATACACGTATGTATGTGTACACAGCTAATTAAATTAAGGTGCAATAATTTTTCTCACTTGTGCCGATTATTGTGGTTCAACCACAGGTTGTGTTGGGTGATAAGAGTATTTTATATAATCAACAGAAAAATGCATGGATGCTTGAATTGTGAAATTTATCTCTGGTTCTGAACATGAATATTTAATATCCCAGTCGTTCGCTTTGCTCTTCAGTGATATATCCTGTATTCTGCATGTTCAGTAGTCATCAATCGAAATAAATTTTATATTTCTGTGAACCATTTATTATTCTCTATTTAAAACTAATCTTGAGTAGGACAAGATTAATCTACTAACCTGTACATATAAATAAGATAATTTTTAATGAATATCTTTACTTTTAAATAAAAAATTGTTTTTATAAATTCACTACAACTAATCTGGTAGCTAAGCACAGAATTTCAACTTAATTTGCTTGATTGTTTTGATTTTTATGATTTTTACTTGTTCGTTTTGAGATAAAAGCATGAAAATTGGCCGGAAGATAAAGTTACTAGTGATTATGGTTTTCTAATATAGAGGCATCGCAGATTTCGAGTTTTTAATCAAATTTACCTATTAAAGTACTACCTTCTAAAAAAAGTGAAATTTCTAGTTCACTTCTACAATCTTGGACAAAAAGACTTGAGAAAAATTGAAAAATATGAAAAATACTGCATATTTTAGGTTTATTTTGATTTTTTGTCCCCCCCCCCTCCCTCCCTTATCAATGTTGAATATTTTGGTAGAGGAGTCACCCAACATTGATTTGGGGGAGGGGGATACTTAAAGTTATTATCGTATTTTTATGTTTAAATATTAACACTAAGTGAAATTCCAAAATTTTCTCAACAATTTTGTCCAAGATTGTCTGTGAGTAAGTTTACATATTTACTCAGTGTTTTTGTATGTGTGTGCATGATTATGTGAGTTATTTGTGAAATAACACATCAGTAAAGTCAGCCTGTAATAGAATGATAAAATATTGCGGTATGTGGGGATGTAAAGGGTTGAATAGGGTTATTTATGTCCCTGGCTTGAATTTGATACTTTTGTTTACGTATGAATAACATTTCCAAGTGTGCAATACATGGAGTATTTACTTCAGTATAACACGACAGATAATGAGTCATCTGCGAGTGAGGCCGAATCAAAGGCTGACTTATTGCCCAGCCAGTCAAGATGTGTATATTTAGTTACTTATAGCCAAGCTAGTAAGACAAAATTTCCAAGTCGACTTGAATTCGCCGAGGCATTAATAAAGTCTTTTGACCACACAAGTGCCAAAATCGTTCAATGGTGTTGCAGTGAGGAAAGCCATCAAGTAAAAGGCACACATTATCACGCTGCCGTAAAGCTTGATAAAGTTCAACGATGGTCTAGTTCAAAGAAATACTTAAAGGACAGATATGGAATCACAGTCAACTATTCCGGTAGACATCACAATTATTACAGTACGTGGCGCTATGTAACGAAGAGCGACGACAGCTACATACAAAGTGAAGTGTCATCCAGACCTAGCAAATACTGGAGAGCCAAGAACAAACAAAGCCAGTGCTAAATTGAAGGAAGGGAGAAAGAAACGGGGGAAAAGTAAACAATCTGCCACGTCAAGTACAAAAAAGAAAAGATTGACCGCCTATCAAGTATCGGACTTGGTATTAAATAAGAACATAAGAAGTTTAACTGAACTTCAAGCATTAGCGTACGAGCAGAAACTGGAAGGTAAAGACGATCTTGCAGAGTTTGTGATTGGTAGATCACAAAAAGTAGTTTGTGAGCTGATTGAAACATCATGGGATATGAAAGAAGCACGGGGGAAAATTGAACGTGCCAGTAAATCTCGGGTTGATTGATTGCAAGAGACCAATAGTAAAGAATGTGCACTTGGATGCAATGGCGAATGGCGAAGGTCCGCTGGGGAAATATTACAAAGCAATAAATTAGTGAACATGAGTTCGGTGAAGCAATACAAACCGCACTGGAGAAGGGCCGTGGAAAATACAAAAACATAATGATTACAGGACCTGCCAATTGTGGCAAGACTTTTATTTTAAAATCACTCACGCTCCTTTTCGACACGTTCTGCAATCCTGCTTCTGGGAGCTTTGCCTGGGTTGGCGTGCAAGATAAAGAATGTATATTTCTTAATGATTTTCGCTGGTCTGCTTCACTTATACCATGGCACGACTTGCTGTTAATGCTTGAAGGCGAACCCGTTCATTTACCTGCCCCGAAGACCCACTTCTCGCACGATATACAGTTAGTAAAGGATACTCCGATTTTCTGTACAACCAAGCGTCGTTTGCTGTACATCAAGAATGGCATTGTAGACGAACGTGAAACCGAGATGATGGCTGTCAGATGGAAAGTATTCGATTTCAAATTCCCGAGGCTAGACAGCGTTGTATCCAGCCGTGCTCTAAATGCTTCGCCGACCTTGTGTATTCGTGAAATAGTAATAGCTTTATACAACGACAGTATAATAGCACGATGTACTGAGTTTTCTTATGTCATTTTCTCATTTAGTACGTTGATAAAACATCGTAAACCCACGGTTAACAATGGTTACCACGTCAATTACTTTACATATACCACAATTCGGGAGGAAAAAGCTTAAAAAATTCACGGTTTACACCACTTCAACCATTCTACAAAAATGTATGATCATCAAAGGTTTTTTTAATAAAGCGGTGTAAACCGTTGTAAACCGTGTTTTATTTACGCCAACATATAAATATTAAAATTATTTGTTAACTATAATTGTTAAAAAAAAAACAAAAAAAAAACGAGAAATATGATAGATTACGTGTTGACAGGAAAGGGAGCTTTGTTCGTGCAAAATTGTAGAGCATATCCTGGAATCGATATAGAGTCGGACCACCACTTGGTAGTGGCCGATTGTGGAAGACTTCAAAAGATAAAGGAGATGAGAAAAGATAAGATCACATTTAATAGGGATGTCCTGAGCTCAGAGCAGGGTCAGATGGTCTTCAGACGAAAGATAGAGGAGTCCAGCCTTGGAGGTCAGGATCTCATAGCTTCCCTGCCGACGACGGCTATGGTTATCGCGGTGAAAGAGCGACCTAGGGCTTTAAAACCGTATGTGTCGAAGGAAACGTTAGAACTAGTTCTGAGAAAACAAAAAACCGGGAATCTGAAGGGAAAGAAGTCTAGAGAGTACAAGGACCTCAGTAACGCAGTCAAGAAAAGGTGTAGAGAGGAGAAAGAGAAATGCTTGAACGAACAATGCGCTCATATTGAAGAAATGGATAGGAGACATCAGAGTAAGGCAATGTTCGCGACAATAAAGAGAATCACGGGCCAGAAGAGAGACGATTAAAAGGGATAAGGGACAAGGAGGGAAACCTGTTGACAGATGACGTAAAGATAGACCGAAGATGGGAGGAATATATGGTAGAACTGTTTCGGAGCGACTCGGACAATGGCCTAAATGATATAGATAGAGACATGAGAACAGATAACCTAGATGTGTTGAGGTGTGAAGTGGAGGACGTCATACGAAAGATGAAGAATGGAAAATCAGAAGATACAGATGGCCTGGCTGCAGAATTGTTGAAGTATGGCGGAGAGAAGGTGGTCGACGCAGTGCATGAAGGCATAAACGAAGTTTGGAGAAGCGGAGTTGTACCGACTAACTGGAAAAGAAGTGAGTTTGTGAAGATACCAAAACCCGGCAAATCAAAGTTGGAATGCGGTGGTCACCGGACGATAGCAATAATCAGTCTGATGTCCAAAGTGTTAATGATGATTGCCGGGAATAGGTTGAATCGATGGAGTGAAGAAACGCAGAGTGAGGCACAATACGGTTTCAGACCTGGAAGAGGGACCACGGAGGCGATTATGTTAATGAAAGAGATATCAGAAGCAAGTATGAGAAAGAAGGAAAAGTTCTATTGCGCTTTCGTTGATTTCACCAAGGCTTTCGATAGGGTCCCGTTAAAGGAGATGTTTGAATCAATGAGGAGCATGGGAGCTCCCAAGGGAGTGGTAAATATTGTGGAGTCAGTGTACGCTGGAGCCGAAGCCAGGATGAGGGGATCATCATGCCAATCTTGGATAAAAACACCACTTGGCTGTAGACAAGGATGCCCTCTTTCCCCCCTACTGTTCAACAGCTATCTGGAAGCAATAATCCGACAAATGGAGCTGAAAGGCGGGGTAAGGATAGGAGGGACGTTGATTCAGGAAGTAAGGAATGCGGACGATGTGTTATTGGTGACGACGACCCGACAAGAGTTGGAACAGAACCTGAAGGAGTTTAGAGATGTATGTACGAGGAATGGAATGGAAGTGAACTGGGGCAAAACAAAGGTCATGGTGATACAAGGAGATGATGACGACCGAGAAGAAGTAAACATCGGAAACGAGAGAGTGGAAGTGGTGCAGAGTTTCCAATATTTGGGACGAATTTTTAGTGAAGATGGTGGAGACATGAAAGAACTGAGAAGAAGATGTGCAATGGTGAAGGCTGATCTATGGAGGATGTCGAAGATAATCGGAAGTGGGAAAGTATCGAAAGATACAAAGGATAGAATCTTTAATTGTATATGTTTATCGAAGCTAATGTACGGGTGTGAGAGTTGGAGAATGAATGAATTGGAAAAGAGGATGATTAATGCTGTGGAGTCATGCTATGCGAGGTTGAAAGGAAATGTGAAATGGACAGACATGCGGACAAATACATCGGTCTTTGAGCAAGTAGAAATGGACCGAAGAAAAGCGACGTTTGTGGGACACATATCTATTTCCTTTACTACGTATTATTAAATCAATTCTCTTGTTCATTGAGTCAATAATGTTGTCAATTGTGTTAGAAGGAAAATTAAGAAATGTTGCAATGATGCGATTCTTGAATTCTTCGTAACTTTCTTGTGTAATATTTTGCTGTAAAGCTTGATTTGTTAGTTCTTTTCTTACTGAATAAAAAGATTTTCAATAGGATTGAGATCTGGACTTCGAGCGGGAATGGAAAACAATTCCGCTTTAATACTTTTAAGCACCTTCTTTACAGCTGCTGAGTTTTGGCTTGGATCCCCATCCTGAAGCCAAAGCATTGATCTTTCTTTTTCGGCTTTTTGGAAAAGACCCGGAAAAGTTCGCCACACATATCCTTCAAAATATGGTCCATCAAGTTTTTCGTATGGGTCGCATGCAATGACTCCTTTGTTGTAGGAAATGCTTACAAATAGCTTAACCACTTTTCCACCGCTACCTTCCTTACTCCCTTTCGCTGCACATCCTTCCGCTAAGCCTTCCTTTTTTGTTCTCCATATACGTCCTTGAGGTGCTCTCCTGACCTGCTGGATTCCGTTTATAATAAAAACTAACTCCATCTAAATAAAAGTTTATTTGCGTAGTCCAAAAATTGGTTGGTCTGGTTTTTTTTTTACTACTTTTGCAAATTTATATCGCTTTATTAGGTCTTTACCAGTAAGAACTCCCTTTTTTCTCGTCTGCATATATCCATAGCCATGTTCATTCAATCGCCTACGCACTGTTCGGTTGCTCACGTTCTTTATATGTATCCCACACGCCTCCAAAAGGCGGCCAGAACAAAAGTTTGGATTATCTTTACGCAAAACCTGCACTTGGCGAATGATCTGTCTATCCATGCGCACGCTAATTTTTCGAGGTCGCCCAGGACCGCCTTTTCGAGGTCGACCAACACCAAGATCAGTGGATACTTTCGAGGGCTTTTCTTTTAGATCTCTCACACAAAATAAAATATACGCCTTTGTTTTCTCTGGAAGTAAGCCTTTGAAGACCATCTTCACAGTAAATTTTGCTTGCAAATGATGTACGTCATGGTGTTTAATTGGTTTAATTGGTTAATTGGCTGTCCAATTGCGTAATAAATGAAATGACAAGAAACCCTGGGCACTAGTCTTTACCCATACCATCATTTAACCCCGTATACATTAACAAATTTAATAATTTTATAACAACCATTCTCAGACAATCTTGGACAAAAAGACTTGAGAAAAATTGAAAAATATGAAAAATACTGCATATTTTAGGTTTATTTTGATTTTTTTGGCCAACCCCCTCCCCCCCTTATCAATGTTGAATATTTTGGTAGAGGAGTCACCCAATATTGATTTGGGGGAGGGGGGTGGGATACTTAAAGTTATTATCGTATTTTTATGTTTAAATATTAACACTAAGTGAATTCCAAAATTTTCCCAACAATTTTGTCCAAGATTGTAGCTATTATCACCTATACCGTTAGAAAGTTCGCAGAAAACGTTTCAATATGAATAACATCTAAACTGGTAGTATTAATACAATTTTTAAAGTCTATTTTGTTAACGCTCAAAAATGGTGCAAAATGCTGTTTTTAGTAAACGAAATGGGTGAAACGAGCTTCGAAAATCGCACTACCCGCTTAAATCTCATACACATACTTTTTTGCAAACTTTCTAATTACTGTAACAGTCTTTATTTACTCGTTGAAGGTCTGATAGCCGAAAACTCGTCTGTTAAACATTTTGGTCAGTGAACGTTGAAATTGTAACAGGTGAGGTTTGCAAAAAGTAAACTTGAAATTTTACTTTTTTAAGATGGTAGTACTTTAATAAGTAGAAATCTGCAGTCTTTATATGTCATAACTATCATTATATCTACAAGCCAAGTTTCATACTTTTATCACAGTCCCTTAACAGCTGGACTAAACTATTAAACCCTGGGTACTAGGTTGACCCAGCTAGACAACACACAATGCATGTACCATGTGCCATTTGTAGTTTGAGAGGTAACAAAATCAACGAAAAACGTACATTTGTTTATCTATTGTATTCTATGTATATACTTTCTACTCTATAGATAATCGCGTTAGTCAATGATCATCTAGTAATAACAACTACAAGCTTCGATGAGTACCGGATTGGTGAATTATTGCTGTACGATAAGTCATTTTACAACGTCAGTGTAAAGACACATAACATGTCACTGGAAGAAGTTTTTTACCTACTACAAGCTATTGCTAAGTTGCATTTAACAAAAAACGAAGTATGTTTATAATTTATAGTGCTGTTTTGTCCAATTACACCTGTACTTTATTGTGGCTGTTTATGTTTGTCAAAAATACTCTAGCTGAATATTGTTGTCAAAAGCTATTACTTTTTGGGACTGATATTTACATATCAAATGATTTAATTTGGAAACTTCAAAGTGGAGTTTTGATACAAACTTTTCAAATAAAATTGCTACTGTTATACATGACAAAATGGCAAGGTGCTCTTGTCTTTTAATGGTTAAATCTAGCTCAAAAGCATGCTCAGCATGGCCTAGTTCGGTTTCGTTATACTCTATAGTCCTCAAGGTCAAGTCGGCTTGCAGGTCCAAATTTCCAAAAGTAGACATAAGTCTACTTTATATAATGGTCAGAAAACTTTTCTACATAGCAGTGATTCGACCTCATTTGAACTTAATCTTCTTCACTAAGATGTGTGTACTTGTATCATCCATTGTATTCAGGTTGGACAGTGGATGAGGCCAAATGTCAGAAATAACACAAACAACCAGATGAGATCAATCGTGTTTGTAATCCCGATGGCCGTCATTAAAGATGCAAAACTACATGAGCAACCCACTGAGAAGAATGTAAGGAGCTGGTCAGCAAAATTGATGGTGCAAATGGGGAATATTAATCTACGTTCGTGGACCATCCAAAAAAGATCAGCTGTGTAAAAGTACCCAGATATAGCCTTAGCAATGACATACTGGGACAAATTGATAAACGTATGTGATTATCGTTTTTAAAATGAATGTATACAAAGATTTGTTGTTAAATGAATATGAAGAAAAAACCAATACAGATAAAATACCACTTAAAAGATCTATCGTTCATGAACCCTACTAATGTGTCACTTTTTGTGTAATATGTCATTTTAAGTGTTCTTTTAAATAATACAAACTTAATTTTCTCGTTTCATAATCGCTTCAATTCACACCAAAAGCCCGTTTGTTAATGCTGTTTATCTCAATGTAATTATCATGTAATTTCGTTTCAAAAACTCAAAAGTCACCAACTGTAACAGCGATTTCTCATGACTCAGGTTGGTGTTGTGTTTCTTGATATATGTACAGTATGTAAACTATTAATAATATTGTAGCGAAAGCTTCAGTGAATGTCTGTCTATTTGAAGATTTTGTATGCATAATTAAGTGCCGACAAAACAGGCAAACATGTGTACTACAGCTTGTTTGATTTCTCAGTGGATTTTCACTGCTATTCAACTGTTTAATGTACGTTTTGTTGAGAACATGCGTGGAAGATTTTTTGGTGTTCCTTGATGTCATTTATCATACCATTTTGAGGGATTGGAGAAGAGCTTGGGGTCACAAATTAACGTATGTGCCAAAGATCACTACGTTGCTAGAAACACCGATCTATTATTTGCTTAAGATTGGTTTCCAATAAGACCGTTGCAGCGATACAAGGAAACCTATAGATTCCTACGCAAAATAGTTTATGTAATCGACACATAGGCAATCGCTTGGATAAAACGCAGAAAAATGTTCAGCTTCAACATTCTTATAGAAGCGATTCAAATGACAGAAACCAGCAAAACGTAGCTAAGCTTGTATATTGTTTTACACTCACAATGAAAGTCTAAACAAAAATTCACTACGCCTCTGAAACTAAACAATCAAAATAGCCTTTTTCCTGTAATTATTTAATTATAAATAATCTTGCTAAATTAATGAGTGAACAAAATAATTCTCTATTCTTGGTAGTTTCCTTTCTTCTCCATGTTTCATTCCATGTAATTTTCCATCTTTTTCTACGTAACTAACAATGCGTATGATAGTTTAATTTGTACGTTTTCTAAACAAACGCTCATATCCATGATGCCACATTACCAAATTCATGCAATAGCCCATGTAAACGCCCGAGCAGCAAGCATCTTGTTGATATTAATTTTCTTTTTGTTAAATCTTTGATAATTTAGACACGGCAAAGGTAAAGATAAATGTGGAAGACTCGCCTGAAAACAGGTCCGTTTGCAATTGTACAACAACAAGAAGTCATCAGCATCCATGATCCAGTGCAACCAGTGTGAGCAGTGGCTGCATTGCAGTTGTTTGGCAATAAAATACAAGGATGCCCAAAAAATGAAGAAATCGTTCCGAACAAAAGTTGTAAATAATTTGGGTTGCGTCTTAAGTAAGAGTTATATAACGAGGATGGAGGCTTTATGGCAGATTCATACCCTGAGGACTGTAAGGCCCCAAGGAAATGTATCTGGCATAAAGCCGACATCCGAGGTATATAACGTACTTAGGTTTAAAAGAACTGCAGTTTCCTGCACTTTGTTCTCTGTTTGCGTTCGTTCATTGATTCGTTCTCAATATAGCCTGCGTAGTGCTCTCGAAGGGCGGAAGAGCGGGGGGAAGAGCAAAAACGTGCGCGAGGAGAATGGGGGAGGAGAAGGAGAGCCTGCAGGAGGTCTACTGTTTTGTCGTATCCGCCCACAGTAATCTCATTTTCAACAGCTGTCAAAATGAACCAATAGCAGTGATTGTTTACATTTGCAAATTTACGGCTAAAGAAAATATTATAAAAATATAGATCGACGAAAAAAAAAATGAAACATCAAAACGAATGTAGCTTGTCCAAGTCTTTATAGATCCATATCCATCATCTTCTCAAGTAACTTGCAATCCATGCACAAGAAAACTAAGAAATCTTGAGTGGAAACCGTTATCGACAGCGATCAAACCGGATGTAAACCCCAAAATCCCATGCGTTGCAGTGAAGAGAAAGGTAGCTGAAGCCGTCACACAACGGCAATGCTCTCCTGGCGCAAAATTGTCAAGGAAGAAAGCTCTTTGTCGATGAAGACGAACATACTAGTGTCAAAGATGCGGCTTTTTTATTGTATGTAAACAAACGTTTAAAAATTGACAGGTGATCTGCACATGCTGCCAAGTTTTCGTTGAAAATAGGTTTTCCTATTTTCTCGACTCCTCTATAAACCTCGCGTCCGTAACATAATACAATAGGATATATCGTCCATACTCAGTTGTCAATATACCGTATTTCCTCGATTAAGCGCCCGGGGCGCTTACAAAATATACAAAATCATGTCAAGAATAAGAAAGTCATTTTTCAAGTAAAATACAAGAGAGTATCTAACGATAACCAAAGTTTAACAATAAAAACGAACATTTGCGGTTTGTTTATATATTGTCAGTCGCAGTAACTTAAACAAAACTTTTAAGAAAACAAAAGAATGAAAAAAGTTAACTAAAATATTCTCTACAATCCTATTCTACATCAATCAATTCATCATCTTCTCCATCAGACTCTAAAAGTGGCAGCACAGGTGCAGCATCATCGACATCAGAGTCTGACGTTCTCGAATAGATTCTCTTGGTTTTCGTCAATAGCGAACTTAAGCAACTGGCGTTCTAGAGCCGCGAACGGGAGCCGGAAGTAAAGGCAACTTGTTTTCTTTGTACTGCGCATGTGATGACGTTCGTTTTCGCCAACACGGACGCCAGAACGCCTCATTAGCCGTTTGTGAGAGAACGTGAACTCTAAAGCTCTTGGAACATGGCAAAAACACTGTAAGTACAATACTTTGTTTTATTTTCGCTCACTAATCGTCCGAACAACGTATGGGAAATATTTTAAGTGCCTTACCATCCAAAATATCCCATATTTTAACTCTTAAACAGGAACAGCGCTATGGAATGGACAGAACAACACGACGTGTTTTTATGTCGGGAAGTTCTAGTAGTTGACCTGTTCAAAACGAAGAAGAAAACCACTTAGAGCCGAGTTGTGGAAAAAAATCGCTGACAATCTGAATGGGTACGACAATCCAAAATTTAATGTATCCCAAAGAGCTGTTAGGGACCGGTATGGAAACATTACAACCAAATACAAAAAGAAAATGAACGAGGAGGAGAAAGCTTCGGGTATCCAACCGCAACATACAGAATTAGATGCTCTTCTAGAAGAAATACTCGAGCGAGAAAAATTAGCAGAGGAGGAGTGTGACGAGGTAAAGAAGAAGACAGAAGACGAAAAAATCAAAGCTGTTGACATCAGACGGACGGCAATGGAAAGTCTGTCACAAACCAAAAAGAGAAAACTCAACGAAGGGACTAGTACCACTGCAACGAAATCAAGGAGGTCGTCTGGATCAGAGGCAATTGAGTATCTAAAAGAGAGAGGGCAACAGTAACTAAGGCTGCAAGAGCAAGAATTGGAGCTCAAAAAACAACAACAGGAGGCGGAAAGCATTAAAAACGCAGCTACTGTCGAAAGACACAAGTCTATGATGCGGATGATGGCTACACAGCAGCAGCAGATGCTACAACAGATTCAACATCAGCAACAACAACAACAACAACAAGCGAATAATTTTCAAGTTGCGATGGCACAACAAACCCAGTTACTATCGGGACTTGTCGAGAAACTAATCCACAAATAGATCGCTGTACATGAAGTTCTGTTGCAGTCGTTTTACTTTAAGTTCTGTTGCGGTCGTTTTATATTAAGTTTCTCAGTTTACTTATAGATTATTATCTATATGCGCCATGCGGTTAGTTTGTCTTTGTTGAGATACAAATAATCTATGAGATTATTTGTATAAGGCTACAGTAGCTGTTGTGTTTTAAATTTGACAGGTTGTTGATAATAGTTTATCCTATGACTTGGCTAATTGGTATTAGCGAAGCCATTAAATGTGCGCAGCTAACGAACGAAGTTTCTCCTCCATACTGCCGATAGTTTTTTTCAAAACGTATCATTTGCTACTATTTTGAACTGAATTGTCTTATTATTGTGTATTAAAATTGTATTTATATACTATTGAATGTTTTATTTTTTACTAATTTATAACCCAAGCAAAGCCATTAAATGCACTCAGGTTGTTATTTCCTTAATGTCAAATTCGCCACGTATAGTTTGCACAAAACCTACAGTATAAGTCGGCTAAAATAGCTACATGTATAATAGTTATCTTTGTGCAGTACTCTGTAAATTATACACAAATCTTCTTAAAATATCTTAATATATTTATTTCACATCTCAGCAAACTATATACATATATACATAAGTGCAGGTTCATTAAGTAAAGTATTCTTGTAAAGTGGGTGGCTCTAAGTCAAAATACTTTGACATTTGATTGCCATAGAGGCATGTTAACGCATTTCTCATTAGGGAACAAACAACATACATTTTCCCAATGCTACTCATTCCAATTTTAAGATTTTTCTTATAATCTAAAAACTTAAAATAATTTATTATGTCGCCAAATAGCCACTCCACTGAGACTCTAGTAGCACTCATAGATACATTCAACTGCCTCATTTGGTCTGTAAGCACTGCTTCCCTGAACGGCGCCTGCATGTGAATCCGCAGTGGATAAGCGGGGTCTCCATAAACACACATCGGTTGGTTTGTTGTAGAGAAGGCGTTTTGTTGCAATACTTGAAGGAGACCAGAATCTGCCAAACATTCCACAGTCATGTAGTCTACCCTATAAAATGATTACAATTTATTATATATCATCGATTAGGTAATTCTAAAAACACAAACACATTAAATTCTGGCCTAAAGCAAATTGACTTACCTATTGGTCCATAAAGATTAGCAATCATCCCATTTGGTACAACAACAGACTGGAACTTGATTGCGTGCACTCTTTTATGGCCGTTATAAACAACCCTCTGATGCGTTTTCGGTTTACAAATTGGACGAACGGTTCCATCTATAAAACCGAAGCAGTTTCTAAGTGCAGCTCCTTTTTCATGAATCGAATTGGCATATCATTCCAAAAGGTTGGAGTTTAAAAGTCTATTATTCCACTCGGTGATAAGATTGCAGTGATTATCATAGATAAAGTCCAGTACATGATTGGTAATCATACAAAGTTCTGGCACGGATCTACCAAACAGCGGAATCATGTCCCCGTATCTGCATGGATATGCAAAACGTTTTAAGAGCATGCACAGCCCTTCCATACCATTGGCAACACTTCTCTGCTGTGTTTTGAAGACTGCAGGGATATGTAAAACCTCAGCTAGAAGGTCTCTTTTCTCAACTCGAAAATCAGCTCTGCACTTGGCTTCACATAATTCGTCAAAATCAAACCGTGGATACGTTTCGTACGAAAAGTCTGGATTTTTAGAGGAGTAAATATCGTATAAAAGAACGAACTCGTCGTCTAAAATTATTTCGTCGTCGTAGGAGTTTAATAAAAGTTCTCGCACAGTTCTGAAGGACATGTTTGTTGTAGCTCGTCGTTGTCGCAGCCAACCTCTTGCTTAACGATTTGTTTTCGGCGCGAAAACGGCGTCCTCGACCCAGGTCGCCGCGGTCAGAATGCCGTTCGTGTCTCTAGAACGTCAGCTGCTTAAGTTCGCTAATAGCGCTTGCTAGAACTCTTAATCGGTCAGCTCCATCTTTGCAAGGTTGATTTTCCTTGAAACAGTGGATTAGTCCATCTTCACTTCCATCAACAGCGAGGCATACTCCACAACTACGAAATGATGATGAAATCATATTTCTGTCCAATTCTTGCCATGCTTTAAGAATCCATTCAACGATCTTTCAGCGTGGTGGTGCTTTCATGTTCCCTTGCACAGTGTATTCATGTGTACCTTCGGCCATCCATTCGTCGTATTTTCTAGTGATGTGTCCCTTGAAAGGCTTGTTCCACAATACAGCTGGAGGCTGGATGTATTTTGTGCATCCACCAGGAACCACAACAACATCGACTTTACTTTTCGCAAGCTTCTCTTTTAACCGAATCAGTAAGATGACAAGCGAAGGAGTCCAACATGGGAAACCTGCGAGCAAAGGAAAACTTTCCGATCACTTTGTCGACCCATTCTTCAGTCAAGGTTTCGTTCATCCATGCATTATTAGAAGAGGAAACAACACATCTTGCACGAAATTGTTCATTTAACGCCTTTATTTCTCTTAGAGCTCCTGTAAACACGATCATTGGTTTGAGTTTGGTACCATCAGCTTTAGCTGCCAAACAGACAGAAACTCTTACTTTTTCATGACCAGTGGTTTTGAGGCTCACTGACTTAACGCCAGTGCGGTTAACTGTGGTATATGAAAGCATAGCCCAAACAGCTGTTTCGTCCATTGAAATCACATCGCTTGGTTGGTATAAGTTCATTCGAAACAGTCGTCTCATTTACAATACATAACCCACAAGTTTGTCGATGAGGTAGCTTGGGTCAAGTTGCGCTTGAGTCGTTTTTCTTCGAAGACTTAAGCCATTCCGTTTCATAAATTTCTCAAGCCAACTTCTGCTTGCTGTAAATTCTTCAACCAAGCAATGCTTGTCAGAATCTTTTAGCAACAAGGCCTTGCGCATGATTAACTTTCGTCAAACATGAAGGGCCGTATTAAGAAACGTTCCTTAAGGTGGAAGTTAAGGAAAGCTTGAATAAGCCTACCTTCAGGAAGGTCACCTTCATTGAGAGTGCCTTGTGTAAGTTATATTCAGGAACGTTCCTTGACTATCACTTAGGAAAGGTGTTCCTTTACTAAATTACGCCAAATAAGGGTTCCTTACGGAAGTATTCCTTTGTCAAGGAAACCTTTGGTGTTGCATTAGTGTAAAAATGGTTGTCCCACGGGTATTATGTCAACGGTATTTAAATGTCGCTGCTAGAGATTGTTTGAGTGCATGTGTTCCATGGCGTCCCGAAAGAAATCGGTTTATACTGATCTCGAGAAAAATCTGCTAACGCGGCTAGTTGAAAAATCGAAAGGTGTAATTGAATGCCGTAAAAATGATTCAAAATCCCTGAAAGCTAAAGCTACCGCATGGGAGAAAATAACAGCTGAATATAATAAACATCCACAGGTCAATGAGCGACGTCAAACAGTTGAAAAAGTGCTGGGACAATTTAAAAAGTAAGGCGAAAAAACAGGTTGCCGAGTCAAAGAGAGAGCATAGACGAACTGGTGGAGGAACACCACCAAAAGCAGCAGATCCGTTAAGTGATGTAGTGGTTTCGGTAATAAGTGATGAAATAAACCCACTTGAGAACCCGGTCGAAGGTAAATGGTACCGTACTATCAGTTATTTAGCCATGATTAAATAATTGGTGAAAAAATTCTCTATATTAATTTGTCATTATCACAATGATGTTAGGTACTGTGCATTGTGATGGAGATCCGTTGGAGGGAAATGATGAAGTATCCAAGCAAACAGAAATAACTGTTGATTTGGTCCCGAGCGATTTAGAAGGTAAACTTATGGAAACCCCACGACATTCTGCATCAGCAATGATTGATTCTGCAATACAAAGGAAGAGAAGGAAAATGGCCCAATCGCCCGCTATGATGGCTTTGGATCTTCAAAAAGAAGAACACAAGTTGCGTATGGAGCAATTACGTGAAAAAATTAATCAGGCGAACAAGGAACATTTATTGAAAATGGAGATTTTACACATGATTAAAGACAATCTTTAGGATAGTTACTGATAGGGAGGATGAACAAGCACACAGCGTTCTTGCAATCAGTCAGTCGCTGTCCCCCTTTTGATAAAGACAACGTTTAATGTAATGACTGAATTTGAGTGACTTTGTTAAAATATCTTATTATAATATTTGTATGTATACAAACGTTGAGTTATGCGAAATATCTTTGTACAACAGTATCGCGAACCGCTTCTCCCATTGCATTATTTACAATATCTAAGTCGTTATCGTCATGTAATAAATTCTCAATATCAATCTCTTCCCATTGCGGTTCATTCATGTGCATAGCAAAATTATGTAGAACGGCAGTGGCAATAATGATTGAAGAGTGTAGTAGTTTTGTTCTCAATGACATTTTTAGACATACAAAACGTCGTTTCCATACACCAAACATCCTTTCTACTGTACTCCTTGTTCTACGATGTGCACTGTTATAACGTCGTTGCGCTAAACTTGCAGGGTGACGAAATGGTGTTAACAAGTACGGTAGACATGCATATGAGGCGGTAGTGGACGACCTCTTTGACTTAAGTGCTCTAGCTCCTCGTGTAGCAATGCAAGAAAATGCCTGTACGACGCTTTTCTCAATCTGTATCTTGAACGAAATTGTTCTTCGGTCAGATATTCCAGTGGAATGTTCATATCCCCCAGTACCCTGCGAGGTGGCACATTTATTTGCACGTTTCTCTCTAGTTGTTCAATTTCATGTAAACGTTGTATATAATCAGCCATCTTTCTGCTCACGATGGTTCCTCAGTTTTTAATTGATTACTTCCATCTCAATCGTAATGTTATATCTACAATCCTGGACATAAATTATTGGCAAAACGGTAAAAAAATCATAAATTCCATTGACATTCCCCCCTCTCCCCCATTATCAATGTTGTTTGATGGATTCAGGGCCAGATGACTTATGAAAACATTGATATTGGGGGGAGAGGGGCCGGGAAGTTGGATTTTGAAGAAAGAAACTAGTTTTTGCCACTATTTTTGTCCAGGAGGTATGAGAAAATTTTTGAATTTTTGTTTGGTTTGATACTGGTCTGATTGATGACAGTTTTAACTTATACTCAAAATGGTACCTGGTATCTCTGATAATGAATGAATCTTTGCAATGTTTACCAACCTCCCATAGATAAACAAATAAACAATTAAAAACAAATAAACAATACCAACGTTCACATTTTATTGTACGACGCGGTAGGCGGCTTGCCGCCGGGCGACGAGTCGTGTAAAGGTAACGTGTTAACATTTTATACCTCGAATTAGCTAAATATGATAGAAATGAACACCGCATCTTCATCTATTCACGAGAAGACAATAAGTAAACCAATAATATATACTAGTCTGTGTATTATAAGTAAACACAGTGTCCCGTACGTAAACAAATATTCATCAAAGTTTGAAGATGAACACTAAACTTTTAAAATTTAAAATTAAACAAAATAGCAATGACTCGCGTGTTGTCTGACGTTTTAATGCCATACGTCACGTCGGGGAGACGGATTGTCTTCAAGGTTTACGCATCATATATCTCTCATTCTTCAAATAATCCATGCGGATAAATAGTCTATATACATGTATAATCAGTTTAATATACAAAGCCTTGTTGGTTTCTGAAAGATGGTAAATAATAAAAGAAAACAAAAGGAGAAAATATCAAAAGAGATGTCCGTGTACCTTCGTGTACTACACCAAGAGGGCAATGTCAGTTGCATGGAGATAAAACGGCGTTATCCTCAGTACGCAGTCAGGAGTATATATAGACACTGTAAGAAGAAACCTCTGACTCAACAGCAAGCTGACTTGCGCAGACAAAACAAAGGGAGACCAAATAAATTGACTGTTCGTGACGAACGGAAAATCATTCGGGGCCTTCAGACATTACGCAAAGAAAGGGCATCGTTCACGGCAAATAAAATTCAAGAGGAAACTGGCATTTGTCACGTTTCAAACAGGACAGTTCGCAGATGTCTAAACAAGCACGGATCCTTTTTTCCTTTACTGCCTGTAGCGATATTGGTATCGAACAAAGACAAAAAGCGAAGATTGGCGTTTGCACGCAAGTGGGTTAAAAAGCCAATGGAGTTTTGGACGGATAGAATTGGTTTCTATTTTGATGGCGTTGGCTTCGCCCACAAGTACCACCCATACGGAGAGGCGAGGTCAACAAGCAACATGGCGTGGAGGAAGCCCAAAGAAGGTTTAACGACAACAACAAAGGGTAAGAAAGAAGGCAGTGGTGGTAGAATGGCCCGTTTCTTTGTGGCAATAGCACACGACAAAGGAGTGGTGTTGTGCGAGCAATATACATGCAAAACCGTCACCGGAGAATTCATCGCGGAATTTATCAAGGCAAATTTCCCGGCTGCCTTCTCCAAAACCAAAAATTCCACAATCAAGGTGTTTCTTCAGGATGGGGACCCAAAGCAAGTATCAGCAAAAGCGAAGAAAGCAATGGAGGAGATGGGTTACACCTACTTTGATATCCCACCCAGGTCGCCTGACTTCAATCCAATTGAAAACATGTTCCACATTGTTCGCAAGCAGTTGACGGAAGATGCTATCAAATTCAAGATCGAAAAGGAGAATTACGACCAGTTTTCAGCACGGGCGAAGAAAACAATTGAGAGCGTTAAGATCGGTTACATCAATACCACGATTGAATCAATGAAGCGCCGAATGGCAGATGCCATAGAATTGCATGGGGCACGAACTAAATATTAGTTTGTAGTAAATTCCTTTGCGTACTTGTGCTTAAGAAATTATTATACTCAGTTTTATGTGTCACCACGTGTCACCGACATGTCACCAGACATGTCACCCAGATAACTGCACTTGTATACATGGTAAATCAACGTGTCACCACGTGTCACCAAACGTTTATATAAAGAAAGTTATACTTTATTTATACTGATAGTGGTGACATGTGGTGACACGTTCGTTGACAGCAAATTCCACACACTAAATTTGGTGACACGTCGGTAACACGTTGGTGACACGTGGTGACGTGTGATAACTCATGCATTGTTTTATACACTCTCGTTTTAATCGGCTTCACACCCTACCAGAACCAACTTGCTGAAACAGGAAGGACAAGGTTCTAAATGCTTTGCCTGTTCCCTAGGGTTCTGGTGGGAAAACTGAAATGTAAGCCATCTGGAACACATCATGTCGGTTTCTCTTTCGTCGCGAGTGTTGTACTTGCCAACGAACTCTATCGGCTCCTTGTTGGTGGCAAAGAAAGGTATAGTGTCTGTTCTGTCTATGCGCATGTCCGTTGCAAACTGGTTCTTCGGTCGAGGAAGATGAACTGTTTGCCCTTCTAACAGTAACAAAAAGTCACTCCATGCAATGATTTCAGGTGTCCACCTGAAGTCGTTTAAGTAGGCCACTTCACATTCGTCGAGCCCAATCCATGCGTATCTGCCGGTGGCCGGATTCACAAAAGATTTGAATATCAACTCTATGGGATTGAGCGAAAATGATTTTCCACAATTTGTTGGTCCGACCAACAAGACATTCATGTTTTTTTGCCGTCCCTTGATAAAACATTGCCGCAAGGCAGAAGCAAACACGTAAACATTTATGCAGTTTTTGGCAAGGACCTCTCTTGCACAATGCAGCCATTCGCCATTGCAGTCACATTGTCTCCCTGCAGCTTGTTCAATAAGCGAAATGCGAGAGCTTGCCTCTCGCTCGACCGTTGAAGGAGCCTCCTGTACTTTCCATGTTGTTTGAATGAGGTCCGCGAGGGCTTTGGGGGTTTTGTTAAGTATGAATGCGTGCAAATCTTTCTCCCCATTTTGACTTCTTTGCAGGGCCGCTCGCATCAGCTCCGACTCTTTTCTGATGTTGTTAGAGACCATAAACTCTGCAACGTCAGAGTTCGACAGTCGCTTTTTCTTAACCGCTTCTTGTTGTCGCTCGTCGTCAGTGGAATGCCTCTTGCGCCCATTGGATGAGGATGATTTCCGCATCGCCTTTTTAGTTCTAGGCGACCCTATTACCTCCATATTGGAGTGGCCAGGGCTATGTAGCACTTTAGTTAGATGCTTGTTCTTGCATACGTATCTATACGCTGAGACATACCCATAGTGTTGTGACGAAAAGTGTAGACTTATCCCGTGTTTTTTGTAAATGAAGTTTTTGATAGGATTCCATCGTCTCGTTCCGTTCAGACTTACAGCCATGTGAAAATGTTTGGCCCCGTCTGCATGGTCCTCTATGCAGCAAGCCCACTCCATAACTTTCTTAGTACTTCTCCCCATATTGAAAGCCTCGAGTACACTCTCCGAAAATGCCAGACAGTTGGGAAACTTTTCTAAATTTGCCCGTGCATATGTAATAAGGTATACCCTTCGGTTCTCACGCTCACCAAGTGGCGTGGTAAAGTCGAGATCAACTAACTCTTCGCCGCTCTCCATGATATTATATTTATTATAGAACCCTGGCATGCATAAATTAAACAACCAATTAGGAGGGCAACTTCAACGTTGCGACATTCAACAGATTGAATAATTTATGCAGATTCTTTTGTTTTTTCCTCCAAATTGGTCGTTTAATTTATGCGTGCAAGTGGTCTATAGTCGAATGTCAGATGTAAACAAATGTTCGAAGGTCGGAGAAGTACGTTGCAACAATCCCACGTAGTAGCGGAAATTCACACTTTCTTGTTCCAATTAGCCATTTTGTTTCGCTACTTATTTGAAATAGCCAATCACATCCGTAGTTTTAAATAACAAGTTTGAATTTTGGAATGAAATTCGCAACATGCAAATAAACTTTCCAAAATTACAAACTAATGTTCCAAAAAAATCAAAAGCAACCTCGAAGCGAGAGTAATATAAAGAGAAAATCTGTTAATTTTTTCCCTCCAAATTCATACAATCCTGGACATAAATTATTGGCAAAACGGTAAAAAATTCATAAATTCCATTGACATTCCCCCCTCTCCCCCATTATCAATGTTGTTTGATGGATTCAGGGCCAGATGACTTATGAAAACATTGATATTGGGGGGAGAGGGGCCGGGAAGTTGGATTTTGAAGAAAGAAACTAGTTTTTGCCACTATTTTTGTCCAGGATTGTAGAATCACTCGTAGAAGTGATTTTTTACATCTACCTTCAGTAAGAATAGAAGCCGCTAAGAAATTTAAGTGTAGTTTATAATAAGTTTATAAGTTCTTAATACTTTTATATCAACTTTGTAAATTGTCATTAGTTTTGTTAGAACATCATTGTATTCATTGTTTGTCAGGGCTCCCATTGATAACAGCATAAATTTTATTGTTGAGAGGACTACCCTGACATTAATAAATAAAGGTGTCTATCTATCTATCTATCAAAACCACTTAAAGGGATACTCCGGCCAAAATACAAATGCAGTTCATATGAAAGATCTTACTGACTTTAGTTTATTTCCAAAGTTTCAGCATTCCTATCAATTTAGTTAAGAAGATATGGCTAGTTGAAGTTGAAAATTTGAGGAGTTTGATGCCATATTGGTTTTGCGAATATGACGTCATTGAGTGATTCTTTATCGGCAGTGGAGTTGTTTTGATGGCAATCACATAGTGATAGCTGTTGTGAATACTGTTTGGACGAAAATTAGTCTAAATAAACTATTTAGTTCCTCATTGCAGGAAAGTAGAGGAGCTTCTTAGGCATAATACAAGATAGCATCACTCAGTGACGTCATATTTCAGAAACAAAATGGCGTCGAAATTGGACAAACTCTCCAACTTCAACTAGCCATATCTTCTTAACTAAATTGATAGGAATGCTGAAACTTTGGAAATCAACTAAAGTCAGTAAGATCTTTCATATGAACTACATTTGTATTTTGGCCGGAGTGTCCCTTTAAGACTGCTGTTAGCCAACCTTGACGTAAGTATCACTTATCCTGCACTTGAAAGGTGACTCCGCATATAAGTTAGCTTCTTGAAATAGCGTTAAGGACGACGAGATGCCGTTGTTTACCCAGACCTTAAAGACTACCTTGAGATATGTTTGTGAAAGAGGCAAGTGCCCATTTGGATTTTTCAGGTTGACCTTTTCCTCAAGGAACGTTTCTGAATACGGCCTGAAGTCCTTTACTCCTTCGAGCAGTTCGTCTTCTAATTCGTTTAGTTTTGTCTTTCTTCCTCCGCTGTCTAGTCGAGCTCGCTTTCGTCCAGTTGCGCTTGCCTCATGAAACTTCTCTTTCTCCATTCACGAACCCTTTTCACAGCGATACCAAATTTCTTAACCGTAGCACGATTTCCATGTGTTTCAGCAAACACCACAGCATCCCATTTATATTCAATATTGTAACTTTTCAGTTTACAATCTTTGAGAATGACTTGTCTCTGCTTCCTGATTTGTTGCCATATCAATAAGGTTTTCTTTGCTCATACTTGCTGAGTTGCTGATAAATTTTAACACTGAACAGGAAAAGGATTTTGTCATGTAACCTGAATACAAAAAGTGGGTGACAACAATTTGACGTTTCGTCATCTTATCTGTCAACACAAGCGGAAACGCATGCATTTTAGACTCATCAAATATATCGCTGGTGTCAGGTAATAATCGTTGTCCTTTTTCGGGTCAAATTTCATTCTTTCGATAATTCAATCAGCCTGTCTGACTCCCAGCCGGACGTGACCGGTTTAAAACGTTGACTTTCGATGGCAAGCACTTCGAAAGGCTCGTTGAAAGGCCAAGCAATTGAGCAAGCGACATTTAAAAAGTATGGGAAAGATTGCGTGATCGGTTCAAAGACAGAAGAGAAGAAGGCAAATTAATGGTGACATTTGTTTGGTGCAAACTTTGCGCTAAGCATAAAACAGCCATTCTTGCCTATCCACTTTGTAAGGAGGAGCGCTAGGAAGGCTGTGGAATCATACATAAATCATAGTTAATAGAATAAACATGGTTAGGAAGGCCGGTAAACTTCAAAGCGACTAACAAGTTATGTTGAAGATGCCCTGAAAGTGCACAAATCTTTTGTTTTATGTCGTTAATATTTATACAGCACGGTTGAGTGATTAAACCCAAACGCTGCTATTGGCTGCTTGCTTCATTATACAGAAAATACAATGTGTTCAGTAAGTGTGAAAGTGCACATATTTACATAAAGCCTTCACAAGCCTTCGGAACCAGGTATACTTTCTATTAACTATGCATAAATGAACAAACTATGTGACTAAGTGGAATATCGATCGTCAACATTGAAGGTAAGGATTTTATTTTCTAAAAGTTGGCACTCTACTTCGCGTATTTTGTATTTTCACAGGTTATTTATTTACATAATTTGTGTCATCAATCGAAATATACATTGTTTAAAATAATAAGTTGATGTTTGTTAAGAAAAGGGCACAAATGGCTTTGGAAGAAGCGCGCCTCCCTGAAGAAGGTCAAATAGGTAACACTAGCCAGAAAACGTCAGTTATGCCAATAATTGATGTCACTTTAAAAAAAAGCACTCACGATGCTTACAAGAAAATGATAAAAACTGCCTATGAGTTAGCCATGAGTCCAACTATGCCTCTGAAACACTTCAAGGTTTTGGTTAAATGCCAAAGGCAGAATGGAGTTGTTTTGATTGATGGACGAGACAACAATAAGGCAGCGCGGGAATACATTCACTGCATCGCGAAGTGTGCAGCAGTAATTGCAAGCAAACACTTTATGTCCCTGATGTCCAACGGCTCCCAAGCCAGAAAGACAGGATCTGAAAAGAGCTGATTATGATCCGTTTTGAGAGGAATGGCATTCCTTGCTATTTAATTGTTTCACTTCTGGAAATGAGCGAATACGGGGGAGTAGACTTTATCGTGGCTTTCGAAAATGCGTTGGCCATGCCTGGTAGGCCAGAAACAAAAGCCAAGATATGCGGGTTGTTATCGAGGCTACAATCATACGAGTTCTTGTGCAAAGTTTTGTCTTACATCGACATATTAGATGCTGTAGCGCCATCTTCTTTGGTCTTCGAAGCAGATGGGGTCATGCCGTACGAGATTGCAGAGTCGCTGGAGCAAACATACAGCGAGCTAGATGAATTGTTTGAGAACGCAGGAACTCGGGAGGAACTGCTAAACAGCTACGTTGGCAAATTTATATCTGACGAAGACACAGGAGGTTAATGGTGTCTACTTAAAAGAGGGACATCGATGGAAAAAGCCTGCAAACAGAGAAAGTGTGCACGTTCATATGCCCAGCATGCATCATTCGACAAGAGTTTGCGAGGTTGCAGCAGCTGCAAATAAATCGACAGCCACTGGCCTAACAGCACTTCTTCGAGAAAGGTTCCCGGAAAAGGATTCCGATACCTACAACGTCATGCGTATATATGATCCGCAATATTGGGGAGAATGCGGAATATGGTGTCAATGAGGTGCGCATCCTTTTCGAAAGGTTTAAAGTGCCTTTATTAGAAGCTGGAATCGACGAGAGAGAGTTGTTCGTTGAGTAGAAACGATGCAAAAGCTACGCAAGATGTCAAATGGCAGCATTTTTGAATAATGCAAAGGTTTTTTGGCAAAAGATCTTGACATTCGAAAGACTTGAATACCAAACCTGCTGGCTCTAATTCGGCTGTTGAGACGGCCTTCAGCTTGTTGACTCTTTTACTAAGTGATCGACGATTGAGCATGAAGCACGAAACCATGGAAGATTTAATGGTCATCAAAGGAAATGATAAAGCCTGGTCTGCGAACGAGCGTACCGAAATCATCAATCGTGCCGTAGAAATCTACACGTAAAAAGGTGCAAAGTTCAACTGCAAACCAACACCTTGGATGAAGACAGCCCATCAACAAAGCGGAGGCGATTGGAGGAAGACGTAAACATCGAGAGTACGTCAAACTCATCCGACAGCGAGATGCAAGGCAGTGATGTTGACATTGACTTTTAAGTTTTAAAATGTTTTTGTATTTATATAAATAATATATATATGTTAACTGGTGATTTTGTTTCAATTCTGACTTTATTAAAACTTGTTTTCTGGTCTCCACGACCCTCTAAAGTGTAATTTTGTAATCGCGCGCCTCGCTTTAATAACGCGCGCAATCTCTCGCGCGCCTGCAAAAATTCATATGGCCAGGGCCTGTATGTTGTGTGAAGAATGCCAGCGACTGAAATAACAAACTCTTCCCAAATCGTGTGGGCATCACAGCGATTAATCTCTCTTCATGTGATTAAACAAATGTGTTCTGTGCCATGAAGCGCAATAATGAATAATTACGATATCTGTCATTTCCAACCAATCACATTTCTCGTGCCCTGAGAGAACGAGTAAATACGACAAAACAGTGGACTTCGTGCAGGCTCTCCCTCCCCTTCCCAGTACCCTAATGCGCGTTTTCGCTCCCCCCCTTCGAGAGCCGCTACGCAGGCTATTCTCAATAGCACTTTATCGAGATGACGTCAATACCCATGTTTGTCTGCATTTACCCATAATTATTGCAGTGATAATTTTTGAGTTAATATTTGCAATAATTTATAAGTCAAATTTGGTTTGTTTATCTGCATTCTGAGCTATTACTTGCAACCACTTAACTCTTTCCTGACAGGCTGAAAAACATCCAAAATTGAACCACCTCTTTGTTCTATTGATATCTCTTGAAATAACCATAACTATTGCGAAAGCCCAATAAACCGGCTTTTACTTGTGCTTTTAAATTTTCCGAACAAAACACATATGTTAATAGAATTAGCATTAATTATCATAAATCAGGTTGAAAAATTTACATTTTTCTAGAAAAGGCTATCTTACACACCCGCGTAGCATCTTGAAAACTCAAAATACCACCAATTGCCGAGTTGTTTATGAAATCAAACTTGGCGTGTGCGTGGATCTTATGTTCCTGGCACTTGACGAATTTTAATTTTTAATCTTGCGTTACGTGTGCAGCGTTTTTAGATTGACGACTTTGCGGGTCTTCTACGACCTGTTTTGACTGGGCCGGTCAGGAAAGAGTTAATGGCTATTTGTCCCTAAGCAATTATTCATTTCGCTAAGGAATTTTCCAAAAAGCATACTATTAAATTAGTGCATGGTGGAGCAACGGTGTTTGCAACGGGTTTTGCAACATTGCACATGCGCAATGATTAATATTTGTCTCAATATATTTTCAAATAAAATTAGAGTAAATTATTTAACTGCTCAAGACATTTTTGTAATAAAAAACTAGTGCTTTTCTCGTATGAGGGCGCTGCATATCACGGCCTACCCTACTTGAGATTGGCAAAGTTCTGTCTCTCCTGGTTTGTAGACACTAGTAACATACTTTTCTCGAGAGTCCTGTGAAGGGCAAATTCTTTTGCTCATTATAAATTCACAAGTATGTATCTTTATATATGGTATTATAAGAAGCGTGATGTTCATGTGAGTGATTTACCGAAGTCCGAAGGTCATAATTTTGTTGTGGTTTCGAAATATGTCAAGAACGAAGTGTAAACTGAAAGTATTAATTCGCCCTATTTAGAGCATTTGTAATCTTAGTTAATTAATAGTAGAGTGAAAAGAGACAACATGTCATGAACATTTTATTAATAATAAAGAACAAAGAAAGTAAAGTTATTAATTCACCTTTGTGGTGTTATTTGAATTAAGACTTGAAAGTATTAAAATGTTATAGTTACTGATGAATGTTTATGTTAAATGTACAGCCATCGAACTTGTTGTGTCTGAAGATGTCTTTAAATGTGGACATTACAGGTGATAGGACTGCATTCATAATCTGGTTTAGCTGGGCTGTAGATGGAATATCAGAATCATCCAGTAGAGACGGTGAACTTGCAGGCGATTTTCCGCTTTGATAGACATCAACAGCTGTATCTTTGTAGCCGTGTTGTTACGAGTAGCCAGGGTCAAAGACTGATATGTTTCGCGTTTGATCATCCGATACATTTATAGAATATGATCGAATACTCGCTTCATTCTTGTTCAGAGATGGCCATGATGTGCCTGGCTACATATCCTGTTTTAGCCGAGAAGGGAAATGCAAGTTAAATATTGAAAACTATAGCTATAAACCATGTTTATATGCGCACAAACCTGCTTCATCTAAAACTGTTATGGCTGTTGATCATATGGAATGATTTGTGTACCGCTGGGATAGTTTCCCTTGCTGTGATATACAAGCCATCTGTGCTAGTGTGTTTTTTCCAAGGGGGACTTTTCAGAACCAGGTTTCTTCCTCTGGAAGGAATCTCTCTCTATCGGAATGTTAAACAAAATTAACGTCATCTTCCACTTAAAGAACGAAAACTATACTACAATGGAATGGTAAAGCCCATGATGTACGGCTGCACTGTATGGAGCTCATGTTCATGTGAGAATATTGACAAGGTGTATAAATACCATAAGAAAGCAGCGCGTGTCATTCTCAATGCTGACACAAGAGAAAGAAGTGTAAAGTTATTCAAGCAACTGAACTGGCTGCCCCCTACATGATGAAATAAAAATTAAGAAGTGTTGCATAATCTACAAGCGAATTAATGGCGAAATGCAGATATACATAACAGATCAAGCAGACACTCCAACATAAACTTAGTTTGTCCTCGTTACAAGTGGGAAAGTGAAGGTGGAAGAACTTTCCAAGTAATAGGGACGAAATTATGGAACAGCATACCAGCTATTAGAAATAAAGACTCTTTAAATTATTTGAAATTAGGTATTCGTAAATATTTTTTAGAACAATTTAATAAATAGTTGATTTTTATTGTACCTACCCTATCATTAGAATAATGAATCTGTACTTTTTAAATTTGCTCAGTATGTATAAATAATTTGATATTTCCATTGTACTTTTTATTTCATGATTAGTTATAGGTTCTCAGTTTATTGTATTAATGGTGTTACAAGATTTGTAGTTTATCCTATTTTGTTATTTTTATTTTCTCGAGGGCCACTAACTTATCAGTTGAAACTGTCAAGTGTTACCCTCACTAAATAAAGTTGATTGATTGATCTCCAGTGGCCTTTGCCAAAGATCTTTTCTTGTTTTGTTCAGCTTATGTATTTCAAAAATGACTCTACAGGACAGGAAGGATTCCCTTAATTAACTTCATATTATTCTAGGTATAATAAAATGTGTGTATTAAAGCAGCGCTCATACCTTCTGAAGTTAACTCTCGATGGTTTTTATCCAGTTCATCCAGTTTTTGGTAGATGTACTTCTTGCTCATGCTGTTGACTGATAGCTCAAATGTTTCTGTTGTCATCGTTCTCAGATTTTCCTGATCTCGTCTACACATAAAATACATGACCTCGAACCAGACTTTGTTTAGGAGCCCGTTTGGAGTATCGGTATCAAAAACGAAGGTGTCGCCACTGTAGAGTTTGGCTATATATCGGCTTTTGTTATGAGTATCTGATGTTTAACACAGCCTAGACCCTGTCGTTGCAAATCAGCTAAAGCTCCCTTGAAGACCATCATGCTGTACGAAAACGACTTGTCATTCACAATATCAACACCTATGCGGTCCATATAATCTCGCCTTAGGCCTTGTCTCAGTGTTGTTAAAGCACCAGCTTTGTATTTTGATCCATCTTTCTTTTTAGCGTTAGCAAAAAACTTAGCCAAACTTTTGTTGAGGCTTTCCTTGTCTGTTTCTGCTCTTTGTATATCAGACTGCGCCCTCAAATGTTCTACATGCAAGTTTTGTTGTTTTTTTGTATTTTTAATCCTTGTCTTTTATTACTGCCGGTGATTCTGCTGGTGTTTTCCAGTGCTTTATTCTGCTATCTTAGATGAATTTTTTAGCCATCTTACCTAAATAAATTTGGTAAATATAAAATATCAATTATTTTCCTATTGTTGGTAATTGTGTATGTTTTGGGTCGTCGTCCTGTTGGAAACGATGTCCATCTGGAAACGTATTCTCTATGAATGGCAGTTAAGTATTTTGTTGAATTTCCTCCGTGAAAAATTCTTTATGCATGATGCCTGTAAAGAGCAAAATTTCAGTAGCACCGCGTTTGCTAATGCCAGCCCAAACATGCAACTTGTATGGATGCTTTACTTTTGGTTTCAGTTTAGCAGGCTCTCCTTAACAGAAATAAATGTCAATTTCAGTATTAACAATCGACCAATACTAGTAAAACTTGTTCTATATTATAATACAATGAAATATTCAGTTTACCAATTTTTCTGAAACACAACTTCCCATGTTGCTCCAGCCATATGCTGCTTTCATCTGTAAATATGACGTCGTCAAATTGATCATCTGCAACGCTTATACAATTGCAAAAAGCTAGCCGCTCAATTCTGGGTTTTTTCGCACCAACTGGCAATATGCCGGCCTGGTCTTCACCCATCCAAGCTTTCTGTGAACACGTTTAATTATTGCCTCGCTGAATACAATATCAAATTGTTTAAATCTCTAAAGAAATTTGAAAAGAAGATTTTGTGCAATTCTTCCATAAAGAGAGTTAAAATCAGTGAAATTGTATTGTTACCTCGTCATTGCTTCGCATTCGTTCTTCGATGAAATCCATGTGGACGGTTTTCAATTTTGGAGGCCTACCAGAGGAGATGCGGTATTCAAAACTTCCAGTCTCATTAAATTTCTTTAGGAGGCGGCTAACAGTTTGTCGGGTTATCGGAATTCCTTCCGAGGAACGTTCGGAGCTAATTTCTGAGTAATTTTCCCCCGACTTTTGGAGACACAAGATTCTTTGCTTCGTATATCCTTAACCAGTCATAAAACAGTCGCGTTTAGGGCAATGCACCGACACACATTGTTTTTTAAACAAACGGACATTTACTATTTGTAGGATCAAAATGCAGTAGAATAATTAAGATCTGATTGATTGATTTTGTATGTGGATGATGTCACCTAATAAACACGCGTTCAAGACATATATAGCAGTGGGGTTAGTCGGTAAAATCACTTCATTGTAAGTTAAGTGGTCGTGAGCGCATTATTCGAAAAAATTAGTCTTCGTTCCTTGACAAAAGTGTATGGGTATACATTAGTTTTATTTGCACAAAAGATAAAACTTACTCAATTTTGCCTTCGAAAAATATTGTCGACGTATTGGAAGGAAGCAAAGCGAAAAAAGGTAGTAAAGTCGTTGCCCTTTAAGATGGTGAAAACTTCGAGGCAGAAGTCTATGGTGTACACGAAAATACAACGAGAACTAATAGACAAACTTCGTGTCAAAGGTGCAAAGGACAAAGGCAAGAACTCCACAACTACAAAGCCGACCGAAAAAAGAAAACCTAAGGCTAAGGAAAACTCTGGTTGTGCAAAAAAGCAAAAACAATCAGAAGCCGCAACCGTTCCAATACGGCTGAAACCAGCCATAACCGATCCTTGCGAGAACCCACAACCGATCCTCGCCAGAACACAACCGTGTCTTCGCCAGCCATAACGATCCACGCCAGAACCCAACAACCATGTCTTCGCCACCCATAATAGATCCTCGCCAGAACCCAACAACCGTGTCTTCACCAGCCATAACCGATCCTTGCCAGAACCCAACAACCGTGTCTTTGCTAGCCATAACCAATCCTCGCCAGAACCCAACAAACCGATCCTTGCCAGAACCCAACAACCGTGTCTTCGCCAGCCATAATCGATCCTTGCCAGAACCCAACAACCGTGTCTTCGCCAGCCATAACCGATCCTCGCCAGAACCCAACAACCGGGTCTTTGCCAGCCATAACCAATCCTTGCCAGAACCCAATAACCGTGTCTTAGCCAATCATAACCTATCCTCCACTTACTGATTTGGATTTCTCGAGTGTTGGAGATGTGTTTCAAAGCTTGAACATGAGAACAACAGAACTAATCAGTCGGTATTTAACAAGTTCACCTGCCAGCGAGATTAATCTGTCTAATACTGGGCCAAGCAGTCACTTGACATATCAACTCGTCGAACTTCTTTCTTTTGCAAAAATTTGACAAAATAATCGCAAACCAGTCCGCTAACAAGTAAAATTGTCCACCCGTTTCTGCAATCTCGGCGTTGCCAGTACCATCACCACAAATGTCATCACCTGTATTACGATCTCAATTTTCACCACCAGCACCATGGCAATTACCACCTGAAAGCAGTCCTCTAACTCAAGGACTGTCGTTCGACAGTCTGCACAAATTAAAAACTATCTCAAGTTTGCAGGAGAACTTAATGGTTAATTGTTTGCGACGACTATTCCAAACCGAACAATTGGTAGGCTGAAACATTTGTGGCAAGAAAAAGAAGCTGCCTGTGGATCCTTTACGGATTCAATTAATAAAATCATATTCATTTCAAATGTATCCAGCAACACCAAACGACATTGATGCTGCTTGGCGCAAATGCCGAATTGCGATGGATGAATTTATACGGCGAACTATTAAGCGAAAACATTAAAACATTTGCTACATTATATTTTGTGATTAATATTCTTGTAAATATATAAACTGATTTATTCTTTCAATTACATTTTTCCCCAATAAAACTTCGATCTTTGCACTTCTTTAATAACTGTTTAATTTTATTATTCGTTGCTACATTAATGCTAACGTGAGTGAAAAATTGACAATATACAAGCATGACATCATCAATATTTTTAACTTTGAAAAATTCAAAATTTGCACTTTATATTTAAAAGGGCGGCTAAGATTTATTTGCTTTTTTCGATAAAAAAATAGATATTTCAAAACGCGTGGAAAATATAGTCCGGCAAACTTTGTTTACAAGCGAGAATTGCGCCACCACTGCTCGCGTTTAAATTTCGATAAAATGTAGATATTTCAAAACGTGTAGAAAGTATAGTCCGACAAACTTTGTTTACAAGCGAGAATCGCGCCACCGCTCGCGTTTAAATTTGTATTCTTGTCCAATTCGACGCCGAAATGAATGATTTATTACACCTCAACGAATGCATGATGGCATGCATATAAAATATCTTACTTTTTGAGTACTACACGCAAAAATACGTCGTGTAATTATGTTTCGTGTAATGATCCACAAAGCTTCATGTAGTTCATGCGTGTGGTTTCCCCGTTTGTACACTAACACCACACGCACTTTTAAGCGCCACTGTAAGCGGAATTGAACAAGAAGTTGTGTGCATTTGTTACATTGATGAGAACTTGCTACCCCAAGGACTTTTTGGGATTTTACAAGTGCAAGCAGACAACAGGAGAAGCAGTTGCAAGAATTATTCAAGATGTTCTTTTGCACCTTGGATTATCAATCAGTAACTTGCATGGTCAAACGTATGATGGGGCTGCCAACATGTCTGGTGTTTACAATGGATGCCAACCAAAAATAGCAGAAATTCAACCATTAGCTATGTACATCCATTGCGGAGCTCATAGTGGTAACTTAGCAGCCCAGGCTGCACTGAACACTCAATCAACTAGGGATCTTTGTGGTGCTATGAATGTTCTCCAAGAACTAAGCAACTTATACAATTAATCCGGCAAAATGAAGACCAAAATGTCAGATTTGCTTCAAGCGGATTTACCGCACCCAGGTATTAAAGCGATACTATTACAATATGAAACCACTTTGAAATCTGTAGATGAACTCACAGAATCAGATGTAAGTATCAACACCAGAGCAGCTGGGCTATCAGAACAGCCCTCTAGGGCCAATATGTACATTGCTCTCCATCTTTGTCAACTTATCTTTCAGAAAGTGGAGCGGCTGACAGGTCTTCTACAGACCAAAAGCTACACCATCAATGACATGGATAATTTAGTTGAACACAAAGTCCCAATTTCAAGATTTCAAAAAGGATGAATTTTTCACAACGAATTTGAGAAATGTGTTCAGAAGTGTGAATCACTGGGTCTGGATAGTGCTGTAATGCCTTGCAAAAGAAGACCTCCTTCAAGATTTACAGTGACTGGAGAGGTGCATGTTGCCGACTGTTGAAGAATATTTTCGTTCACAGTTCTATGCTGCAATAGACAATCTGACCATGCAACTCACTGACAGGTTTGATGGCAAAGGATTGCAAACCTATCGAACTCTGGGAGAGGTGCTTCTTACGGGAAATATGTCTGAGGCAGCGCAGGCCTTGCTAAAGAAGTACCATTTTGATTCTGAAGTTCTGGGCATAGAGTTAAAGCATTTCCATACTAAATTTGCACCAGTTCACTACATTTTTGCTAGATAGTCGAAAGTGCTGAGCTCTTTTTCCTTATTTACTTTAAATTCCTTAAAAGTTAGTGGCACTCTTTATTTTCATTGGAAACTTCTTCTGCTGCAGGCTGCGGTCTATGACCATCAGTTTGCTTTCCACAAGTGGGGCAAAAGACATTAGTTTCCTGCAATTAATTACTGCACAAATGACAGAACATCACTCTGCTCTGCAGAGGCTTCTTGCGCTTTTATATATAGTAATATACTATATGTGGGTTATTCGATTGTATTGGGCTCATAGGGTGTTTTTGGGATGCGGAATTGCATGCACACAGGCGAAGACTGGAAGAGGAAAAAAGAGAAGAGAAGCCTCTGCCATATATCGTGCGGTTCTGTGGTCATGGATGAACTTGAACGTTCCCTTCATAATATGAGTCTCGAAGGTACGAGTACAAAATTTGGTAGAAATTGATAGCCGCCAACTTAACGGTTTTGTGCCCTCATGTTTTTGTCTAGATATAGTGTTGCGCACAGATGACGTATTTGTCAATGTTTGTCTGAGTCTATAATTAAATTCACGTCCTAAACAATAGGAAATCAGGTTCATTTGGGAGTTAGATTTGGTTTGTTTGTCTGAGTTTTGGTGCGGTTCGCTATTGGAAAAATCGTTTGATTTACTTCGTTAATCATGTTTATAGATGATGGCGATGACGAACTTGGGTGCTATCCCATGACAAGCGCTCCAAAGAAGGAGTTAAAATCTGGGAAGCATACTCTTATACTCCAGAGTCTAGACATCACAACGAACCTATTTCCAAGAGACTTCAGACGTCTTCTTCTATTCTACAAAACAAAAAAATGAGCGCGTTGTTCTTTAAGCTGACGGCGAAGGAAAATTATCTAGATATACACGCTTTGATATCCGATTGGGCTAAAAAAGTCTGACAAAGCAATTGAACATATTCTTACTGTCTCAAATCGGTTCAGATAGTTGTTCCAACATCTTCACTGTTTCCTGACCGTTTTGTTCAGATTATGAAAAAGCATTTTGCAATCCAGTCGCATGTTGACATTTTATATTCTATTATATTATTCTATAAAATGCTGTTTTAAAACTGCATCTTCCAAAAAGAACTTAATGTCCCAGTTACTCCTAAAGCACTTCGAACATATCACTTTGCCGCTGACTTTAGCTTCTTGAAAAGGTCTCCCAACTATTGACTTGATTTGCATCCATGAGCCATATATATGGCTCGACCAGTCTCTCTCAGAAATTCGACACCATTGTGGAAACATTATATGGTAGAGGCTTCGCCAATTTCCATCTTCCCATCACTGCCCACGCTGCCCAAACTATATCTGCCCAAAAAAAGTGCAAGAAGCCTCTGTGGAGGAGAGGGACAGAACATGGCGGCAAAGAAAGTGAATTGTTCACATCAGTGAACTCAATATAAATTGGTAACCGCTCCTGCTCATCAAGACTGCGCACTATTGAGACGGGCGAATGTGTAGTGAGTTTCGGATTGTGTTTTCGATTTTCGAATTTGTTTCGATTCTGGTTTGTATAGTGACATCTATGGGCCACCGTACTGATCTCGCATTTTGTCAATTTCGTAAATTTCCACAGAACAACCTCACCATTCTCAATCAAGCCAACAAATAAATTTTGAAATTGCTTAACAAATTTCGAATCCCACGATCTAAGCACCAACGTGTTTGCTGACTTTAAACGTATGATCACAGGTTCAAATTTTGCATGGAATACTGCAGAATAAAGTATTGATTAAAAGTCGCATTTCTTCGTAGTACAACAAAAATATATACATAAGATGTCATTGCCTACCAGAGAGAACAATAGTATCGTGAAATGACGTTGTTGTATCTGTTCCATGGATTCTACAGAAAGATCGGTGATTTAAATATGCAATTAACACATTATCTCCAACACGTTGGTTCCATGATACTAGTCAGCAAATAGTACAGTAATCAAAGCGAACAAACTGACTTGTATGAAACGTCTGTCGACAACAAATCCCAAAATGCCGATTCGTAGATTTTGAACGTTATCTCGGCCAATATTTACTCGATTTTAATTCTGAAAACAGTTTTGGAATTACCGAGTATAATCAACAAAAAAACATAAATTATTCGGCAATCAGCCCGCCGCAGCCAGGCAGGTACTTCATGTATGCCTAAAGCTGGTTACTACATGTAAGCCTGTCCCGACACAACTATAATCCTAACCAAAATAATTATAATCCATACATGAAGTAGTCCCCTGCGGCCAGCTTCTTTGTATAATATTTTGAACGTTATCTCGATCAATATTTAACCGTTTTCAATTGTGAAAACAGATTTGGAATTAGCGAGTCTAAATACATAACACATGTACCTATGTTACGCAAACGTGCGCATCACCACTCGCCAATGGCCACCCTTCACAACATTGTACAAATATTGTCCAATTCAAACGGATCACCCAAAATGACTTTTTACTTCCTAAGGAGTTGGTTCCTACCATGCTCTGCTCAAATATCCTGCTATATATGCATACAACTACAGTATATGCTATTACAGTAACCTGAAAAGATAGTTATACTAGCTGAAAAGGACACAGTTGCCTAATTAGTTAGTCAATCCAATACATTAAACTCAAGGCCTTCCAGTTTTGATTTTAGCCAGGGTGTTAAGAAGAGAAGTTGTACTGTCTCCATGAAAAGTGTATTAGCATGGAATTTCCAATCCGTTACAACCACTCACCCTTTATTGGTTCTCCTCTTAAGGAATTTGCTGATGCAGTGTGACATATGGCCAACAACTTCATCCTGTACTTGCACAGTGTTAGGGTATTGTGAGACAGAGGCACTGTAGCGGCCAACGTATCTTGAGTGTTGTCTGCTGGTGAACTTGTCAAACAATCGCCACAGCACTTGAATCATGTTGGTTTTCTGGTTCACACTTGATCTCTTTCCTTGTGTTCCCGATCATCTTTGTAGACATGATAGCCACGGATAAATGTTACACTGGGGGGCTAAACCAAGCGCTGAAGGTGCGAGAAACCTAGAGTCTCTGAAACGATATTTCCTGCATTCTGAGACTCCTCTTCATGGGAGCATTGACAGCTGAACTATGAGGTGGTCAACCATGAAATCCGTTGCATACTTCTTGACGAAGTCTTGGGAGAACTGGACATTTTCACCATTACACGATTCCACCAGTACTTTCTCGATCTCTTGGAGGATCTTGAGGGAGTTCTGGGGCTATTCGCATAAACGTGCGACGCCCGAGCCGAAGCGCTAACGTCTGTATGTTGTATGTCATCCGACTGGTAGATAATAGGCATGCTTTAAGGAGAGAACGTGTGTTCAGAGATCGACAAAACCTCCTAGATGTTGTGGAAGACAGTGATTTATATAGTCGATATAGGTTTAAATGGCACGAAATTATTGAGTTGGTAGACGAAATTAGGCCTCAGATTAGAATATCGGACAAAACGTAATATCGCCGTATCGGCTAAGAATCAAGTGCTGTTAGCTTTACGCTTCTACAAATAAATGACAGTTACTGATCCATAATCGGTGTATCACAATTTGTGGTTATTGTTATCACTGGTTTTTGTTTTCACTTAATTGGAATACATGATGGATTTTCCATCAAAATATGCCGTTCCAATATATCGGTTTTGTTGATTGCATGAACAGTTTGATTTACTGCTTCGACACTGTCAGTGAACGATGGTTTAATTCATGCTGTGTCATGAAATAAAGTATACGACTAAGCCAGTAATGCCAATGCTATCATAGTTGAAATGCTACACACAGCGACATTCAATTACTGATAGATTTAGAAGGATTGTACGTTTTCCAGTTCAAGCTCTAATTTTTATTTCTTCAGAAGCAACACCTCTGTTTCGATTTCAAACTTTCTCTTTTCAATTTCAATGCAATTAAGTTCCGATCTCAATACATCACACTGAAGCTTTTCTACTCAGTTTGAGCCCTTTCCTTGTCTTGGGCGTTTTTGCAATGAGACGTCTTTTTTCGCCTTTGACATATCTTTCCACTTCTTTTTTATTTCGTTGACGGTTCTCTTCACATTGCCCGCACGTGCATTAACAGATGCCATTATATCTGTCCAAACTTTTTTCTTCTGCTGGTTTGTATTTGTGTTGTTAAACTTGCTTAAAAGAATTTCTTTGTTCAGACTGAAGATTTCAATCAAAAACCGTATTTCGCCATCTGAAAAGGGAGGCTTTCGTTTGACTTTTGGGTTGGCCATACATGAGTGATATCCTAAGCTGTATGTAAATATTTTGCGGAAATGTTTATGCAACTATTATCAGGTGAAGGCCGAGCATTGTTACGACTCCCTCAGGACCAGCTGGTGCAACCCACTCTAACTTCAGGCGTACATCTGACATAATATCTAACGTCGTACGACCGACTTTTATGCAACTGGCCCCTGGTCAACTCTGCACTCTAATTCTGCAGCAAGTAGATCCAATACGTCAAAGATTTCGATGGTTTGCAGTAGTACTGTTCCATTGACTTTCTGTTTGACCTGTCCAGTAGCTTTGGAGGTTGGTTGAGATCTTTCGCTTCTTTGACGGTGTCAATATAGAAAGCTGTAAAGAGCTCATCAGATCTTTGCTTCTTAAGAACATGGCCAGCTTTGATAGCTGCCGAGCTTGCTTCTTGTGCATTAATGTCACTTCTCTGCAGTGTTCTAGACAATTGCTCCATTGCACTGAACACCATAAAAGAAAGTTTCAGACCAAATAATGTCTGAAAGTTATATATTATTGCCAATAAACCAGATGCTTTTCTTGGTGGTTTAACATTTGCATATTTTCCGATCTTCTTCAGCTCAGTGCAAACGACCTCATAGTTCTTGATTATGGAATCAAGAGCTTCTGTCTGTCAAAGGTCCTGAGACTATTGAAAAATCTATACACTAACAAGGCGACTGGGCTCGATAAAATTCCTTGTCGTCTGGTTAACCTAGCTGTGCCTTTTATTGCTGAATTGCTTTGTTGTATCTTCAATATGTCCATTTTCTCCAGAATTTTCGCTTGTGACTGGAAAATTGCTAAAGTTAATCCTATCCACAAAGGAAATGCTAAAGACGATCGAAATAACTACCGACCAATTTCAATTATATCTCCCATTTCAAAAATTTTTGAAAGATTAATTCACAAGCAGTTATACAAATATCTATCCGATCATAAACTTTTATCGGAGTGTCACTACTTGATTCTACTAATGAATGGTATGTCAATATGGATCAAGGAAAGTTGAATTCGGTGATTTTCCTTGACATGTCAAAAGCCTTTGACACAGTTAACCACTCTATTTTGATAAGTAAATTATCTGCATACGGATTATGTATTGAAACAGTTGAGTGGTTAAACAACTCTTACTTAACCAGAAGAACACAATGCTTTGTTAATGGACACCTCATCCCCAAGAGTGGTTAATTGTGGTGTCCCGCAGGGGTTAATTCTCGGTCCCTTACTCTTTCTGATTTACATTAATGATTTGCCCAATTGTTTAAAATATTCTAAGCCTAGAATGTTTGCTGACAATAGAACTGTCGCAACAGGTATACCAATAGTCAAAACCATCCAAAATGCTAATCGTGACATGGCTAACCTATCCGCACAATGGCTAGTCTAAACATTGGGAAAACTGAACAAATGTTCATAGCTTCTGATGACATGCTAAACAAAATCAGCGACTCAGCAGAAATATATCTTGCTGACAAATTGATTAAAAGAGTAAGGAAAAGCAAATCTCTCTGAGTTTAGGTCGATGAGCGACTCTCCTGGTCACCTCAAATTGATGCTGTGGCTGGTAAAGTTTCCTCTACAATCGGCGGACTTAAAACAAATTAGACATTTAATTAACAAGGAGACAGTGCTAACTGGTCATAACTCCCTTATTCTACCTTTGTTTGACTATTGTGACACCGTGTGGGTCACTGTTGGCTCGTATCTGGCTACCAGGTTGCAAAAGTTAAACAATCGTGAATTTAGGTCCAGTGAAATAAGAAACCAACTCGGATGGTCAACAAGAACGAAGCATTTATCAACCTTAATGTATAAAATTCTACACAAGGATTTAAGATGCAGCAATACCAACCTTATTCTACCAAAACCTAAAACAGATTACTTAAAGAAAAGTTTCTCTTTCACTGGATCTAAATTATGGAATACTCTTCCTTTGAATACTAAACGAGCAACTTCCTTATGTTCATTCAAACGGGACGAAAAGACCTGGGAACGAAACGGCAAGGGGACGAAACGGCCCTAAAGCTACAGGACTAAAGGTTGACGAGTCAATGGTTACAGATGCACATAGCATCTCTAATGCATTCATGATCACTTTTCTACATTAGGTGCTAAATTTTATAGCGAGAGTGTCCAGACCCACATCTGTAACTCCTGATTCATTTGT
The DNA here is from genome assembly GCA_035772405.1 of Chrysogorgia sp. JL179-B06. Classification (NCBI taxonomy): domain Eukaryota; kingdom Metazoa; phylum Cnidaria; class Anthozoa; order Scleralcyonacea; family Chrysogorgiidae; genus Chrysogorgia; species Chrysogorgia sp. JL179-B06. Next base: position 351,213 of record JAYKKM010000276.1, read on the forward strand.
TAAATCGACATTGTCTAAATTTGAATTCATGACAATTCATGTCATGAGAAAAGGAAAGGCTTCGAAATGATCTTGTTGGCTATGTTCAATCTGCTAATAATGAATTGCGAAATATTATTCATAATTTGGAAAATGATAAAGCGAACTTGTTTGCCTCTATTCGAATTGTAAGCTAGGATTCGAATGGAAATCATTCAGTCGAACAGGTCTCATTGCAGCGAAAGATAAGCTATTTAATCTTCTGAATCTAACGAATGCATCTTGTGAGTTAACTGATTTAAACAATAACAACTTCATCGAGAATGAAGACATCTGTGAAAGTACAACGATTTCTGTAGTCATGGGAGACCTATATGAGGCATCCGTCATTGAAGTTACTGAGCAAAATGTTGCTGCTAACGAAGCTAGTAATGTTATTAACGTAATTAAGTCGTTAAAAGAAGAGTGTTATTGATTCTCTGATGTGGATGGATGGATGGATGGATAGCGCTTTATTTCCTCCACTTTTGACGATTCCCGTACAATGCCCGGATTGGCAAAAATAAAATGATACTAAAGAAATAATTTACACATAACGTATTGCTCTATTTACATATACTGTATTACTTATTACGTTTAACTAATTAGCGATTGTCTGAATACAAGGTTATATATTATGTACTTATTTAACAATTTTAAGAATTCCTACGCTTACAGTTATAACAAATACATCGGTATATTCGGTATCTTTTCCTTTCAAATTGGATAAATTACTGCTCAGGATACTTCTATAAAAGTCTAAATCATGTAAATTAAAGAGTTTGGCGCTATCTTGAACATCAAGTCTGTCAAGAATTGAACTTATCATCGCTTCACGAAGAAATGCTGTGTGAGTGCAGCTAATAATAAAATGCATTGCAATGTCTTCCAGTTGCTTTTTACATAAAGTACATTTATATTTGTTTCCTTCTTTAGTTGTCGTGTTCACGAAGACAGTTGGAACATTTCCGGAGAGAATATTGATAGTATTTACTATAGTGTTGTTATAGAACGAATTTCTTTTCGCAACTTCCCATAAATATAATGATTCCAGCTTCGTATGAACACTACTATAATGATTTAATTCACGTTTCACTCCAATTCCTTCTTTCCAAGGCAATATTAGTCTGGTATCGTTTATTTTTTCAGAGACCAACTTCTTCCATTCCTCACGACTTGGAAGCCATCCTTCATTGATGTAATCTTCAAGTAGATACACTAATTCGTATTTAACCAGACGTACAATATCAGAGATAAAACCACGGGGTTTTTCTACCACACTGTAAATATATGAAGATAAACGATTTAAAAGCATCACTTTGTGGACAGATGATGGTGATGAGAACATCATTTTGTGTAGGAAGGCAAGCTTCATCTTATCGATATGAGCACTTATTGTCCATAAGCCAATGTTTCCAGTTACTGCCTCTGATCTTGTACATGGTGGTAAACCTTGCATTCGCTTTGCTGCAAATTGATTTGTCAAGTCCAATAGTTTAAGATCGGATTGTTTCAAATTAGACCATAGTTCCATAATTGCTATTAGGCCAACGGTTCGCCAAAGATGAACGCCACATATTGGACTCAATCCTCCAGGTCGAACACCACAACTGAGCATGCTTGACACTACCTTTCTACCTTTCTTTGCAGCAACCTGGCATTGTTCCATGTTAGAAAAATCATTTGTTAAAATCATGCCCATATGTTCGCAGTCCTTTTCAATTTTGATTGAACAACCATTCAAAATCCACTACCTCTTGTTTTTGACTAAGTCATACGCTTTTGTTGATTCCCCAAAGGTAATTTCAACTGTTTTTCCTGGATTGAACTCGAACCTCCTTGCTATAGGTTTCAATGGAGTTTAACATTAATTGTAGACGGATGATTGGCAAGGGAGCAGAGTAATGTCGTCCGCCACCAATACGTTTCCACACCACACGGTATCAACTTTTATGCCATTACACACCTGGTCTATTTCTAGTGGAATATCGCTATTAAAGCATAGGAACAGCCACGGAGAAAGAACTCCTTCCTTGTCGAACTGGAAAGAAGTCAGACATTAAACCGTTGAGTGACACGCAGCTTGACAATTTCCTGTACCAATTACGTAACAGTCGCCATGTTTTTCCATTGATTCCCAAAGAGTGCAGTTTGTAAAAAAGTCCATCTGTCCAGACAGTGTCAAATGCCTTCGAAGAGTCCAGAAAACATGCATACACCTTACTTCCGCGCTCAATATAGCGATGCACTGCTTCCTGAGAACAAAACTAGCGTCAGTGCACCCCCTTCCTTGTTGATACGCAAACTGATTTGGGTGAGGAATTCCAAGTTCATTAAACCTTGGCATCCATAAATCGAGCATAAGTCGTTCGAAGACTTTCCCTTTTACATTTAGAAGTGTTGTACCACGATAGTTGCATTTTTTAAGCCTATATTTTTTCTTTCCTTTAAATAAGGAGATTATAATCCCAACGGTAAACGATTCGGGAGCATCTTCAACAACTCGCACGGCATTAAACAGTCGTGTTTGTAAATCATACAATGAAAAATGTGCATATTTTAAATGTTCATATAGTAAACCATCGGTACCACTGGATTTACCATTAGGTCATTTTGGACAAATGCATCGGATATGATCCAATTTGAAGGGCTCCTCCAACGGAACTCAAAGGACCGGGGGAGTTGCTTGGGTACTGGGCAATGGTGCAGATACAACAAAAGCATAAAATGAAAATCCCAAGAGATTTGGTACATGATCTGATGTTCGATCTCGATCCATTTGGCCTTGCAGCAAGAGCACCTGGTGCAAAAAAAAGAAAACCGAAAGGTCACTTCGTAACTCTTGGTCCCAACTGGACGTATTCTTTAGATGGCTGCAACAAACTGATGGTTACCAAAATTCAACCTTTCCTTTGGCCATATATGGCTGCATTTGATATGCATTACATATATGGCTGCATTTGAAACCTTAGTGACCCTACAGAGTCTATCTTGTTTGGACCTTCACCATCAAATCAGGTTTGTAATTACATTAATCAGCCATAAATAAATACTTAACAAATTATTATTTAAACAATATTTGATTTACATAAGCTGATAAACCTTTCATTTGATTTTTTATATTAAAACAGTTTGAATTTTTAAGATACTGTAATTAGTAGAGATGAACATGTATTCAATATTTGCAATGGATCTTTATCTGATATATTATACAGTATAATGTTCATTGCCTTCGATTTGAAGGATAAAGATCTGTCATTAATTGTTCAAATTAATGTGAATATGGCCCTTATTAATTTTTTAGATTGAACGATGGTGGAGAGCTGCATGATAGATTGGAGAAATGTTTTAAAACTGGCTTAAAGTGGCTGAAAGAAGAATGTCACTATAACCCCCATGATGAGACAGACAAGTAAGCACCAATGAAAAACTAACAGAAATCTATCTATAAATGGTATACAAATCGAAATATGAAAAGGTTGGTGTGCTTTCAATATGGATACGTACCGTACAACGACCTTTTTATATTTCGATTTATATCTCTGCTTTGCCTATGCAGCACACCACGTTTATTTAAAGGTATACAGATATTGTATTTACTTTGTAAAATCTTGAATTGACCCAGTCAGTTTAAAGTATCTAGCTATAGCATTGGGCTTAAAAGCAGGGATAAGTAATTTTATTCCTACAAGCACAGTCGACAAATGCACATTTCCTGCATACTATATTTGGGTTAAATTGAGTTGTCTTGTGCCTGAAAAGAATGACATCTAGCCTTTTGCCCAAAACTCTTACATTTGCAGAGTTATGGTGAATGTGGTCTTCTAACTTTTGGAGTAGTATTGTTCTTGCATATTACTATGCTATTTTGGTCATTATATATCATTGCCTTTAACAAAATTCAGCTGTAATCTTCCAACTTCAAAACACTGATTAATTATTTCTGTGAAAAATATTCTCAAATCATTAATTAATGATCAGCTGAAAGTAGAACTTGATATTTCAATCCCCCTCCCCCTGATCAATGTTGATTCTGAGTAAATATGATGCGCTTAGCACTTGGCAATCATTAATGAGCAACATTGAAACGGGGGAGGGGATAACATAAAATTAAGTTGTATTTTCTATCCGCTTTCCAATGCGTGTCGTATTCCTTACTGAAAATATTTGAAGTGTCTCAACATTTATGCACACGATTGTAGTTGAATAAGATATACTGTACCTGTATATAACATGTTATCATTGATTACTTTTTCTATCCTTGCATATGTAATGTTCCTGTTACGCAAAGAGAGCTGGATGAATTTCGTCAGACTGTTTGGAATACACACCGCATTAGACCGCAGAAAGACACTCATGGCAGATGGTATCCCAAACCACATTTTTGAGTTTCCTCAGAGATATGGCATGGAAAAAAAGGTTTAGCAAATTTTAACAACATTTTTACTCTATAATACACAATGCATAATAATTTGTTGCTGACCCTCAAATGATGCTTTCTGTACTGGTCCACTACAGCCATTTGTCAAGAAATTAAAAGTTACTGAAGACACAGATATATGTATAACTACACATTGAACATTAATATATTTATTTGTAAATTAATGGAGTATTTTAAATGTACTTTTATAACTTCTTATTGATGATTGAAGTGTCTTGTGATCTTAAAGGTTTCTTTCAAAAGAAAATCTGCAGGTTGTAACTGAATTGTCAGGAGTTTTAGATGCACCAGATGATTATATTTCATCAACGCTCCGCAAAACGTTTAACGACTTGGTTCAAACATACATAATGTTGAAACAAAGCTATCAAGACACAATTTTTAGTTAGTCTGCTTTTTGTAATATGGTTTCTATAGATATATTTAATATTATTTTGTATGATCTTTAATAACTGGAAAAATGAATTCAGATACATGTAAACTGTAAAGGTTGCTATTATGAAAGAGCTGCATAGCAATACATCTGTAAAATTTGTACAGACAATTAACTTCCTCCACATACAGTATATGTAGGTACAAGAGATAGGTATGCACCAGAACCAAGTCTGAAGTTCCTATTGGAACTGGAACTCACTAGTTAGAGTATTTGATTTGTAAATTGTATGAAATCTTAGAGTAGATTTCATCTGATAAGGTCAGATGGTAACATCTGATCAATTTCATTTAGAAATGTAAATGAAAGTTCAGGAACCTTCAGGAACCAATTGCAGTGCTAAAATATGTGTATTATGTTTTTTCTCACGATAACAGAGTAAATGGAACAGAATTATAACCTTATAACTAAGTAAGTCAAACTCAAGTAAACATGTTTTGACTGTGATCTTCATGAACTATCTTCTGTACTCTCAGGAAGTAAACCAAGAAGGTTGCCAAATACACTGCATTTATGGGACTCGAAGAAATTTAAGTATGTTGTTCCTCATCAAAACTACCAGCCACTTTTGCAATTTCAGGATCTGTTAAGTTATATTTAGCTCCTTGAATGTCAACCAGCAAGAGTTTCTTTTTGGATTTAATGTAAGAAAAATTGACAAGACTCTCTGCCTTCATTTGTTTCTCCGTATTTTTGTTAGATGAAAGTGTACTGTCATTGTTCACATACTTCAGGAAATCCCCAACAGCAAACTCTTCGATTGTCACCATCTCATTTGTTGCTTGAAGCTTTCCCAGAAATACATCCACCTGAATGGAACAGATATATGGTAGATGTTTGTCCAGCTCAAATACTCAGAAAATGTATCTGAGCCCCAGATCGGGATAGAACCTATAACCTTCTGATTACTAGTTAAACGCTCTAACCATTGAGCTACTGAGGCTCGTATATATAGCTAATGTTACAAATTCATAGTCATACAGTGTACGTTTGTCAAGCTCAAATACTCATAAAATGGCTCAGAAACATTTTATGAATCAGTTCAGCGGAATATTTACCATCTAGGAGTGGGTGAAGAAAATTTTGAAGTGCCCAATAGATAATTATTTAAATTTGTGTGCTACAACTGCCCTCAAAATGCAGGTGATAGAATTTCATAGCCCTAGAAAATCAATTCTAGATCCCTAAGTATTGCCCTCTTGCCATCAATCTCGTTCCCAGGGCCTTTGCCATGCCACGCAAGCCAACGCTCTGCGAACGAGATTGCCTTGCCATTTGATAGGGGTATCTAGTACGTATTCCTTATAAGGAGGCGCAAATAGAAGGCCTTGACGAGCAAATAGAGTCAATTAATGAGCAAATAGCTGACACGTTGAACCCTCGTACCAGCCTCCTAATTAATTGGATTGTAACCAACCCCAAGGTCCTAACCCTTTGGCAAACGTTTTCTTGAGAAATAAACCACCCCAAAGCTATAGAATATATCGAAGGAAAGTTAAATGATCTATTTACAACATACGTACAGCTTTATCCCGCCAGCTAACTTAGTTCTCTTTAAAAGCGCAGATAATCGAACATGCCCAAATTATAATTTTCGTAATACAGACACCATCTTGTAAACAAAAACACGAACTTTCGGCTGTCTTCAACGAACGTTTTCTTGAGAAATACTCAACTCCGAAAGCTACAATACATATTGAAACAAAGCTACATTATCTGTTTACAATATGCGTACAGCTTATCCGGCTAGCGAACGTAGTTTTCTTAAAAAAACCGGATAATCGAACATATCGTGGTAGGAGTGCCATGTATTTGCTCGTCAATGCCTTGTATTTACTCGTAGGCCACTTCCTTATATGGAATACCTAGAATTACCAATAATACGACGAAAATACGGACGGGGGTTAGGGTTGTAACCTAGCTAGGCAGGGGGTTGGTGTTGTGTTGGGTTCTAACCCTTAAATTACCAATTATTGATAATTTAAGGCCATTGCACACTGATTATTGTAATTCTATGTAGGAGGATATGCTGTGTTGCATTACACCAAGCATCCCTAGCTCGCTCCCAGGCCATTTTAGTACAGATAAGATAAGACAAAACATAAACCGTAGATAACTCATATTAGTGTAGGGAAACGACTTAATATCTGTAGCGAAATGACTTTGTGTGTAGCGAAACCACTTTTAACATATCTGAATGGCTTGCCACATACATTTTCGTTTCCATCTTTTTCCACTTTAGCAGCGATTTGTGCTGCAAAGTTTTTGGCCAACGCATGCATCTGAATGGATTTATGGGCATGGTCCTCTTCAGCCTCCTTAACTTCAGCAATGATATCGATAGTTTCTGGCAAAAAGTACTTTACAATGTAGGCTTTCCCTTCAAAATGTGGAGAATTAGAGGTAGCCTTATGAGCCAAACGAAATCCACCTCTAGCGAACTCCTCTTTTGCAATTGCAAAATGTACTGTAACTGGCGCCGACCAAACCATTCCATCGATGTTAAATGTTGAAATTTCAACAGCATCGTGTCGAGACTGTCTCACTAATTGCTTTTCCTAGTTTCAATATAGCTGTAACTGGGAGAATCTTTAAGGAAATCTCGCCGTTGCACGAGATGAATCGAATTTGCGTTTCATACCAATAGCAGTCGTTGAACGAGCGACAGAAATCGCCGGTTTGACAGAGGCAGACCTTGAAAGTTCTGTTTTACCAGTGCTGGAACTAACAGGGCTACAAACAGTGCCAGAGGCCTTTTTACTATACAATTCAACCACATTTGAAGAAATAGTGTTGAACAAAAATTTGAACAAAACGCCTGTGAACTAACTTCAAGTTCGGTAGCTGTGAAATCTTGCTGCACGGACCACGCTCGGTGGCAAGAACATCGCATGACATCCCTTTCAATCGATTATCGAAGTGTTTATTACATGCTGTAATAGATAGATAGATAGTTTAATAAAAAATGTCACATTGCAGTCCGTAGACTGAATTGCGTAACATACAAAATAATAACATAATAAATATGTTACATTTATATATACAAAATTGAAAAGTTGTTAAGTAAAATTATGTACAAGAGCTCCGTATATAGTAATTCGATTAAAAACTAGTCCAAACTTTTATGCTTTAAGTACACATGCTTGGAATAAAAGTGTTCTTAAAACCGATCGCATGAATACGGGGCATGGCATAGGTCCTGGAGTGTCTTAGATTGTAACTCTGTTTACTCTTGGGAGGTAACACAGACGAAAGTTTGTGATCCGGACATGACGTGATAGAATCAAAAAGCTTGTGACATGATGCAACGCGTCTGGCATACAGTGTAACCAGACCGAACCTAGCTAAGCAGTCTGAGTAGGATGCATGAGGACAAATGATAGAGAGCACTCTCTTTTGTACTCTCTCAATGTCCGCGCTAAGATATTGCGGAAGCGCGTGATGAAAAACAGGCGCACAGTACTCTAAAACTGGTCTTATGACAGTGCAGTAAAAAGTAACAATGTCACAGCATGGAACATTGGCACGCTTCAAAAGCACAATAAAATAGAGGCGCTTATTTGCTTTCTTGATACACTCTGATAAGTGTTCGTTCCATTTTAAATCTGAGCATACTGTGACTCCTAAGATTTTGACACTGTTCGATACTGATAATTCTTTGTCATAGACTACTGCTGGTGAGAAATTATGGGTGTTCTTTTTAAAATCAATGTACATCTCCTTGCATTTGTCAGTGTTCAATATCATCTTATTTTCGTTCGACCACGCCTCAACAGCGGAGACAGCATTTTGTACATCACCGCTGGAGCCTCGAGGTATAGTCTGGGCAATAGTCGTGTCGTCCACGTATTTCCATGTAAGCGCATCAACTTTGAGATCGTTAATCATTAACAAAAACAACCACGGACCAAGTTTGGTCCCCTGGGGAACCCCAGCGGGGACTGAGCCCCACTCCGACTGACAGTCAGCTGATAGTTTGACTCGTTGTTTCCGGTCAGTCAGAAAGTCCAACACCCAAACAGCGACGCTTCGTGGAATGTTCAGACCTAAGATCTTAGTGGCCAACAAATTGTGATCAATAAGATCGAAGGCCTTGCGATAATCAAAAAGCACAATTCTGACAGCCGCGCCCGTGGCGTCGGTGGCTTTGGACCAGTGGTGTATCATAGATATCAGAGCGTGCAAGGTGGAAGATCTTGGGATACCACCGTATTGATTAGGGTCGATAATCTGCAACACCGCAGGACCAACATGTGCAGAAACCACAAACTCCTCTGCAAGCTTGGAGATGGCGGGCGATAGGACGCAGGTGTTTACTGGCATCTAACACAGGTTTCTGTTTTGGAAGGGGTACCACATCAGCAAGCTTCCATGAGGCGGGAAGACATTGTTCTCTAAAGCTAGCGTTCAGTATGGAAGTGATGGGCTGCACTAGGATCTCTGCGTATTCTCGTAGGAGCCAATTGCCAACGCCGTCAGGTCCAGTCGCCTTGCGTGGGTTCAATTTGGTTAGAGTAGAGAGAACAGCTAATTCAGTGATGGTAAACAAATTTGAATCATCCTCATCAACAGGGACTATATTTAAGGGATGGTAGTTTTCCATAGGCTCCAAGAACGCAGCGTTAATGGCATTGGCTATTTCAAGATCACTAGAATGATCAAAGCGACATCCAAGCTGCAGGTTTGACAAAAGACTTGCCGAGGCGGGAGTCATACCGGCAATTCGTTTAACGGCGCTCCACCACTGAGAAGGTTTGGTATTCTTTAGATTAGCAATTTTAGATGTAAAGTACTTACTGCGAAGTGATTTGCGCACGCGGTTGACTTCATTACGGTAACGCCTGTATTGATCCATATCCCCTTGGTGAAAGGCAAGCTGGCGGAGCTTGATGAGGTTCTTAAACTGCTCAGTAACCCAGGGGGGGTAATTTGAATGGAATTTGACGTGTTTGACCGGCATGATATGATCAAGACCGATTTTAATGAAATCCATAAAAAGCGCCAGTTTGGATTCACACTTAGGAGCATCATTGATCACTGACCAGTCGATAGATGAGAGAAAACGCCCGAGCTCTGACTTGCGACTGGCTCGGTTGTCACGCTTGGAGAAAGTAGTCCTGCTTGGTCCTTCTCTAGGGGCACATATGGTTGGACGCACGATGACGACATTGTGGTCAGAAAGGCCAAACGGCGGTTGTTTGGCGGTAGAATATGCACAGAGTTCTTATCGTATAGATCTGGCAGGTTGGTTAAAACCAAATCCAAAATTTGATCGCCCCTGGTGGGTTTGTCAACCAGTTGCCGTAGTCTAAACTGAACAAGAAGATGATTAATTTTCAGCCGATTGAAATCACCACAGAGAAGGATCCCACAACCTGGGAATTCACCCTCAATAGTAGTCAAAGTTGTTGATAAATAGTCCAGCAAAGCAGAGTCCCTGGTGCAGTCATTAAAAAACGGGTGGTATATGGTGGCCGCGATAACACAAGGTATCCCACGTGGAAGTCTTTTTGGTCTAATCCACGCCCATAATGCTTCGAACTCAGGATCTTGTAAATAACCAAGAAGTCTGTAATTGATCGAGTTCTCTATGTATAGCCCTGTGCCACCGTGGATATCGGTAACACGATTTCTTGAAATGAACGAATAACCAGGGATATGGAGATGGTTATCGCAAATCGAATCCCTCAGCCACGTTTCAGTAAAAAAACCTAAATCAGGTTTAAGGTCCAGGATAGTCAAGCGAACTTCATCGATCTTGGGCGCTAAGGACATTGTATTAGCAAGCAACAGGCTCAGACCAAACACGCCACGCGATTCACATGGACGATCAGTAATGATTGGATTCGGGATGATGACACTACACCGAAGAATTCCCGATGGTGATCGTAAGTTATTCATTCGGTCCACAGACGGCGCCAGTGAAATATGACGGTTGTTTGTCTTACCAATTCCAAAGATATTAGTTTGAATATTTAATGGCCTCGGCAAACAGCTATGCAAAATAGGAAATTCGAATACTTGTGAAGCATTTTTATCATAAACCGTTGTGATATTTTCGCTTGAAATCAGAGTAGTATCGGCGCTGAATTGAGTAGTAGTAGTAGTCTCCAGACACGATAGGCTGTTAATACGTTTACTGCGACCGCCACGGCAACCACGACGAGTAGATTTCACACGGGAAATACTGTGTTCAGTGAGGCATCGTCACAGAACTGGACTCAGCAGGGCCGAGGAAAACGCCGATAACTGTTGTAGTGCTAATCTTGAGTACATCAAAGCCATGTTCATGAGTTTGGACCAGTTTTTGGATGTTAAATCGTAATAAAACTCAGTAAATTGAAGAAATATTACGGAGCGTAAAAAGTCATGTGTGGCCAGTCAGGCGCTCAATGTATATCAATAATGTTTGGAATTGTTACTTCGTCGAATGGAAAAGGTATGAACTCTTGCGGTCCAGTTCTTTCGTATTTTTTTGCCTTCCCAGTTGCTTCTGTTGCCAAAGGCTGCACAGTAATTTCCTTGCTATTCAAAATAGTGAGATAACTTGGACCACCGTTCTTTGAAGCACCTCTTGATTTTGTGGTTGTCGTGGCCACATTCGTGCATTTTAATTTGATAGCATTTGCAAACTTCTTCCATTTAGCAATCTCTGCCATGCTGCATAATGCATATATGCAGTACGTCCCGCAGTGACCGCTGGCTGGCAAGCTTATTTTAGCAATAGGGCATTTTGGCAGTAGCAGTCCTCGGCCACGTGGAACAGACAAAACAGACAAAACATTTACGTGAAACGCGAAAGTAATTATTTTTTATTGAAAAAAATAATAATTTTAAAATTGTATCGAATTTATTTTAAATGTTTTAATTTATTTTTATTTAAAAAAAAAATTGGCAGCTCTTGACCACCATACAGTTCCCTTTGAGCTGTCAAACAACTTGGCCACTTTCGTTAAACGATTTGAAAGCTGTGATGAATGCATAGGATTGCCATTCGTCGTTAGAAAGAAAAGAGGTTCCATTTCTTTCTGGTTACTCCGTTTCAAATACGAATGAGCATTGGCAACAGTTGGTCTTAACTTCTGTAAATACATTTCGGCATTCGGCACACTTATAGGTTCGCTCATCCCAAAAAAGGCTTGCTGGTCACGTACCTATTTTAGGTTCAATAAAACAAAATTGTTTGTCCTTCTCTGCCACACAAAGCACGTTCGTGTTGTATGAAACATGAAATAATTAGCCAAAAATTGTTTCACTAAATGCGACTCGGAAAATTTGACAAGGTACAGTAATTTCGAAAAATTTCACACGAATTTTCACTCTAGAATATATTATTAATATCATAACGTGCTTGAATACGCGGGATTTCCATAAAAAAATATTGTTTAAATGTTAATGGTATATACAGAAATACACTAAAAATAACCAAAAATATCTTTCGTATCTCCAACGAACTGTACTGTTATTGTTTATAATGTGCTGTATATATCACTGAAATTCAAACAGTATTTTTATACTTCAAGACTTATGACAACCTTGCTGTCTTGTGGCGTTTGGTTAAGGTGATGTATTGCCTAACCCCAGTACTCTCCTCCCACTTGCCAGCCCGGAACTCGTCTATAGTGACGTTACACACAGTGCTTCGCACAAGTACCATTGTCATTAAATAATCTCGAAGATCGACGAACTCTGCCTGGGGGTTTTCCAGCTTATCGATCCTCTCTTCGAATCCTTTGTGTAGGGGCGAATTAAACAAGTTCCAAATTTGTGAACTCGTTTAATAGCAGATTCCTCAGTGAAGGATTTCATCCAGTTTGAGACCCTGCAGTCTTCCCGGGCCCCCGGCTGCATTGAAAGTGTAGAAGCTCATGTTAAGACAAAGTTGTAAAATGTTAGCAGGGCTGTGAGGTAGGCCCTGAGTGTGCCCACCTTCCTTGGCTGATCAAGGAATTTATTTCCTTCAATAAATGTGCAGCGAATATTGACCATTGCTCTTCCTCTGTCCAAAGAAGGCGAATGTTGTTAATAGACTCGTCGACTTCGAAGAGAAGGCGGCCGACTCGCCACTGCACCTCTTTGGATGGCTTCAGCCCTCATCGTCCACCTTCGACGGTGAGCATGTGGTCGAGATAACAATACTTCTGGGAGGAGATAGGTTTTCATCGGTTAGTTTCAGTTTTCGAACCACTGTAGTTTTCTCAGATTTCCTAGCTGCTTTGGATTGTTCAACCTTTCTTGGAATCTTCCCTTCTCCTTTTCGTTTGTTGTTATCTTCTTCAATATCTTATCTTCCCTTTTTGATAGGTCATCGGCTTTTTCTTGCCGTCTGGCTTTTAAACCAATAGAGTTATCTTAAGAAAGGATAACGTTTAATGGGTTATACAGTATATCAAAGAATATTCAAACACTAATAATAATTTTAAAAAATACACACTACGACACTATGTGGTTAGACTTACTTGTTAATCTAACACACCATTTTTCTGAAATTTGAAGCCCTTATGTCAAGCACAGAAGGGGGTCAATATGGCACCGCTTGAGAAACGCTCAACAGAAAGGCTTAACATTTAACACAGTTAAGATGTCAAATAAGTGTAACCACATAGTGTCATGGTGTTTTTTCTATTAGTGTTTTAATATTCTTCGATATACAGTACTACCTGTTTGCTCAGTAGTGAAGCTGACCAAAGCAACTCGTCATGCTATGCAAATTTTACAAATTTTTCCATTTTACATAATGTGCGCTCAGCGTTGCGCGTGGGGCGGATTCTTGGCCAGAGGTTTATTAGAAAAGTTGACATTTAGCACATGTGCTTATATGCGGGTGAATAGGGTATACAATCAAAATTACAAAAATCAATAATCCGCTTACCCAAATCACTTTAAATTTTTTGTGGACGATATTGTTTATGATTTCAGTTTATGTGTGAAATTTCATAGGCTTACGATAAAAGGTATACTAACAAGCTAAGATTTGTGTGACAATAACTACTTCTCTGCATAACATATACCCCACCCAACTTGCTGGGATAGGTCTTTATTTTGATTACATTGCAAGATTAGTTTTATTTTGTGTTTTTATTTACAAATTTTATTAAGTAGAGTGCACTGAGCAAACTGAACCAATCAGAACGCTAAAATTCACGCAAGAACATGTAATTTTTTGTGGCATTTGGCACAACGAATGCAGGATTATTTCCTTAGATGAAAAATAAAGAATACATATCTCAGATTTCATAAATTAGAAAAGTTATTTCAGAAACAATGGAAAATCACCTTGTGAACAGAAAATTCAAATATTTGCTTGATAACGTATAGAAAGATTCGATGGTATTTGGCACAACGAATACAGGATTATATGTAACGATGCAAAATTACCAAAATATTATTGCAGGAACCACATAGAACCACCTGCTGTACAGAAGATTTTAAAATTCGGTTAGAAACGTATTAAAGGAATTGATGGCATTTGGCACAATCAAAGCTTGTGCCAAAGGGCACGGACACGTGGGTTTCAGCTTGGCATTTGGGACAACACCGCAGTTTTTTCCATTTTTTTCTTTCAAGTTAAACTTTTTTACAACATTTTTATATTCGGTGTCTTCTACCATTGCTTGTCTATATGTTTGTTAAGATTAGATGGCTTTTGTGGAGAAATAAAGTTCTTACGGCTTTTTGTGCCAAATGCCATAGACAGACAGATAGATAATGAGGGTAAAACATTAGCTAATATTACAAATTCCAAGATTCAATGATCAACTAATATAAATATTAAAATTTTAAGGTAGAATATAGAATTTAAAATTAGTAAAACAATTATGATAACGAAACAAAACTACATATTGCTTTGCTCATCTTAACATTAAGTGTTTCTTCAGAGTAAACTTAAGAGCAGATTGTCTCTTTTCTACGCATGTCTATAGGAAAAGTATTCCACAGTTTTACACCATTTATTTGAAAGGTTCTTCCACCTTCAGTCTCCCTATGATAACGTGGACAAACTAAGTCAAAATTACTATATCAGGTGGCTCTGCTATGCATGTCCGAATTTCTAGTAAACATTTGGTTCATATAATTGGGAAATCCTCCAACAATACTTATAAGTAATACAATGGTTTTTAAGAATATAGTGATTAAATCTCCCGCAAACCGAGGAATGTTTGTGAAAGTCCCGAGGGAAAGCATGAGGGCGAAGCCCGAAGGCGTCCCGAGGGACTTTCACAAACATTCCGCGGTTTGCGGGAGATTTGATCACTATATTCTTAAAAACCATTGTATTAGTTTGTAATACCATGATGACCGAGGTGAAACTAGTGTTTTCATTGTACAAAACTAATTGATAGTAGGAGTATTGTGTAATACAATGCATGATCAGTGATGTATTCAACAATTTTCCATTGTAGGAAATTAATATAATTGTGTGAAATGTTTAGTGAAAAGTGAATATTAATAAGTCGAGTAATTAACACTTTATCTTACTGTCATTAACATTGTAGTGTAATTATTTTGTTTGTTGTGTAAAACGTATTAACAAAAGTCTTTGTCGTGTCTTTGAATTTTGGCTCATGAATTTTAATCAGGGAGAAATTAGAAATCTGCCCGGCTTTGCCGGGAGATTTAGAGATCTCCCCGCTAAAGCCGGGAATATCGTGATTAAACCACCCGGCGAGAACAAAAGAACCCGAGGTCATCATGGTATTATCTTGTATATTACACAACACTTCTGTAATTCTGATGTTGAGGGAAAATATGCAAATATCAAATGTTAACAATACACCTTCTGTCGAAGAAATCTCATCACTGAAGAAGCAACTGTCTGATATTTCTCTTGTTAACAACGAGTGAATTAGAGAAGGAAAAGACAAGTCTTGACTGTAACGCGAATTTTGAATGATGACAAACATGTTGAATTGAACAGAACTTTGTGCCAAATTGACAAAGGATTAGGGAAGTCAGGTGTTAAGTCAGAGGTGATGATATGCTTAATCAGAGGGGAACTGACAGCAATGCCAAAGTGAATACTAGGCATAAAAAGAAGCGAAATGGTAAGAGGAATTGAACTGCCAATGAAGAATGGAACTGATAAAAGTTCTCCAACAGCAATGGCAAAAAGCTCAACAACTCAGGGGCTTAAACCTGGAGACCACGGTAGTAAGAAGAAACAGCAATCCACCACACTAATTTTGGGAGACTCGATCATCAACAAACTGAGCAGTTATCAAATAAGTAAATCCACTGAAACCAAAGTGACTGTGCATTCTTTCTCAGGAGCTCACATGCATGATATATATACCATTACATGAAGCCTTCTGAATAAGTAACTGCTAAACCTGCCAAACTGCTCTGTGAGAATCGCTGCAATGTGTTGCTGATGAGGTTTGAGTTCTGGCTGAATACATAGAGTAATCATATAGATATTACCATGTGTCTTTCTCAGGGTTTAAGCTGGAGAAAAAAATCTTTAGCAATTTGGCGAATTCAATATAAAAATGTTTAGAAATTCAAGTTTCTTTAGCAATTTGGTTAATTCAATATAAAAATGTTTTGCCAAACTCAAGTTTGATATTGATTGGCCAAACAGTCTGACGAAATAAAGTTTATTAAATTAAAGTAAGGAATAAGATTGACATTGTATTTGTTAAACTTAAACAAAGATATTTAGAAGGCAAGCATTTACTTCAGTTCATTTTACAGTACTATTAGTGCTAACTGTAACAATAACAATAAATATACATGAACGACTGCTAGTACTTACAGTTACTTAATTTAAACATCATGTATTACTCATCATGTGATTGTGTTCGAAATCTACGCACTTTCCTCTGCAGAGGTTTTTTTGTTGTTTAATGGTGGTCTGGGAGGGATGGTACGCCAACCATTAAAAAACCAAAAAGCTTCTGCAGAGGAGAGTGGGTCCTCACCATTAACTGAAATCATCATAAGAGTGCTTAGATGTGGGATTGACATTCTATTTCCACAGTCAACAGTAGACATAGTCAATGATAACACATATTCAAACAAGGAGACCATAATAGGATACATAGTTGACATTTCATTATCATGTTTCTTTCAAAGTTTCATCATGTTTCCTTCAAAGTCATCAAGCGATTGCACCATACCACCAAACAAGATTCGTTTAAACAATTTCCACTCAGCTTACTTCCGCTTCACTTTAATAATAAGCTTTTATTATTAAGCGAATTAGCAAACGACAGCTTAAACACTGCTTTCTGAGATGACGCAAAGAGACACAAAGAGATGACTTTTTAAGTTTGTTTGCTTCACCAGAAGCAAACAAACTTATCAATATATATTATGAACAGTCTGGAAGGTCATTGATAAGGCTTTTAGTAACATTGACAAATCATCATTAACTAAACGTAAACTTCATCCAAATAGTAAAGGAGTAGCAATACCCACTAGTGATTTTAGTAATAGCATTGTACGTTTTTGTTGAATGTGTTCTAGTTCTGTTGATGAAACCAAACCTAATCCCTACTTTTTCGGATGCTTCATTTTGTATGACTAATCCATACAAGCACATGCTACCAAAGGGTTTCAAGTTTGGTTGCTTATGTTGTACGAAGAAATATTGTACCATGTAATCTCGAAATATTAGCAATTGAAATAGTTAAACCAAAAGCGAAGTCATTTATTATTACAACTTGGTACCGACCACCGGATTCTCCGATTGAGCTCCTTAATGATTTTGAAACTTTTTTTAAATCTATCGACTCTGAGGATAAGGAAACCCAATATTGGCAGGAGATATAACTGTAATTTTAAAATAAATGCAAAGGATCCTATGTTATCACCACTTAGGTTTATTTACGATGCTTATCAATTTTCCCAGTTGATTACAGATTATACCAGAGTTACCAATCATTCAACGACACTGATTGATCATTTAATCACAAATGAAACTAAAAATATGCTGGCATCAGGCGTCATCGAAAGTGGCATCAGGCGTCATCGAAAGTGCCATCAGTGATCATTATCTGATATATTAAATACGAAAGTTTCCTACTTTTAAGAGCAATCCCCAAGTACACAGAAAGTCGAAATATGAAGAATTATGAACTTATTTATACATGATCTTAAAAAAGTTCCATGGGACCTGTTAGAGACAAGTGATGATCTAAATGACATGGTATTAACCTGGGAAAACCTATTCTTGGACGTGCTTGATATTCACGCACCACTAAGGAAAAGGAGAGTTAAAAACAAACCCTCATTGGCTTAATCTGTCATTAAGAAATTGAAGACACAAGGGATCACTTAAAAAAGCAAGCCATTTAGAATGACTCAAATGTACTTTTTGAAGCATATAAGGTGGCGAGAAACAAGGTTAATATTGCCCCATCAAAAAGGTTGTTTTTGAAGAGGTTAACAATGATAAAGGAGATACTCGACACACTTGGAAGGCAATAGATTTGCTGTTAGGACGAAAGTCCAAGATTACTGGCATTACAGAACTAAAGGTTGGTAAGTCTGGTTACAGATGAACATAGAATCTCTAATGCATTCATGATAACTTTTCTACATTAGGAGCTAAAATTTATAGCGAGAGTGTTCAGACCACGTCTGTAACTCCTGAGTCATTTGATAAACCGACATTGTCTAAATTTTAATTCATAACAATTCTTGTTTCGGCAGTTTATCATTTGGTGTCTAGGTTATTAGTATCTAAATCGTGTGGCTTAGATGAAATTTCTGCTAGATTATTAAAAGATGCTGTAACAGTTATAAGTGATCCGCTGTGCTCTATTTTCAATAAATCTTTGAGTTCAGGTATCTTCTCTGATAGCTGGAAGGCTGCTAAAGTTTTCCCAATTCATAAGGGAGATGTAACCAATTTCGGTATCACCTATTCTAGCAAAAGTATTTGATAAACTTTACTTATACTGGACTGAAAACAAGAGTGAGTAATTTTCAATCTGGATTTCCATCAAACCATTCAACCGAAAACTGGTTTAAAAATATTGATAATTGATTTATGAACGAATTTAAGTAAGGCTTTTGACTGTAGATCATGCTATTCTTCTGAAAAAGTTGTGCATCTAAGGAGTGGGGGCACCTATAGAATGGTTTTCCTCTTATCTTTCAAATAGATCTCAATGCTGCATGGTCAATAATACTTTATCTCAGTCTAGAGTTATGTCTTCAGGTGTCCCACAAGGATCTACCTTAGGCCCTGTTATATTTTTGGTATATGTTAATGATCTTCCTAACTGTTTAGAGAAAATAGCTGTTGGTATGTACACTGATGATACTCAGATCACTGCTGCAGCTGAAACTGTGGATGAACTTGAAGATATACTTAAGAATATTGAGAATTTAAATTTGTGGCTAAATGCCAATAAGCTTTTGGCAAATGCGACTAAAACTGATCAGATGTTCTTCAATGTTGGCCAAGGGGGAATAGCAACTGCATGTTGGGCATGCAACAGTGCTTGATTCATGTGGTCCTACTTTTACCATCACTTGTACTAGGGATGTTGTCAGAGGACAGCAACATATTTTCTGATCCATGCAGCTTTTTTAGCATTGCATGGTTAACACTTGCTGGATTTAGCAGCTTATTTTCTTTCCTGGTTGTTAATATTTCCTGCACACTTTCATCACTCACTACTTCTATTGTCGTCATTAGTGCACCAAAAACAGAGAAGTTAGATCTTTAGTTGTCCTGATATATACTGGACCTTGCCCAGAGAAGTGCTTCATCAATCGTCCATCGAAGGACTCACTATCGGTTAATTGTGAGGAAATGATCTTGTTGCCAACAGCCCTTGTAAACTGAGATTTTGGCGACAGAATGGAATCGAGTTTGTGTTTCAGCTTCTCCTCCAATCTACAAATTTTTCGGGTAAATGCTGGGATGCTGCCAACACGACGACAATCGACATTATGAGCTTCGTTCGAATACGTATTTGTTGGTTGCTTTGCATCATCTATGGAAGGAAATAATCTTTTCATCGACATTTCTACTGCTGTCGCTAGCTAAAGAATTCACACTAGAACTTAGATCTGTTATATTTCCTGCAACTTTTATCACTGAATTTGACGTTTTCAAGGGTGGATTACCAAAGTTTAGACAATTTGTCATCAGTTGTGCTTTATGATACTGCAGAAGGAAGGCAAAGGGAAAGTTTTTTGGAGTTGATCGAATAATTGAGAGGCGAAATATTGGACATGTGAGCATACAGTATGTCTTATTTTACTTTTGTGCCGCTTGCTTCTCTGTATAACTATAAGGATAACACAGAGCGTAATTTTATTCTTAATTTCTTCATTATCAGTGCGATGAACACCTAATAAAATGGACTGGGTGGACAATGCGTGCATGCAGCTGGGAGCCATTTGATCATCTTAATCAAGCGCTATTGCAGCAATGCTTTTGATGTATTTATGTATAATATAATAATAATACTAATAGTTTTATTTACCCATCACCATTGATGGGTGGATGGATGAACTTTATTTAAACATGGTGTCTCTTCATATAAAAATACTCTTCCTGAGAGCAATGCATTTACAACGTTAGAAAATATTATTTTATTAACAACCATCGATACAAATCACATTCATACTACCTTTCCATCATATCATCTTTTTAGAGCTAATGTTGCCTCTACAGGCATTGTGCCTGATGCTTTTATAATATATAGATCACAGTATATTTATTTTTTGAATTCCTTGGCCAGTGAAGGTCTTGTATACCAAAAGGAATGGAAAACCAAAATGTGAAGGTATCATGTAATGTGGGCTTTCTCATACCGCATAACTTTCCCTCCAAGTGATAGAAATAACTGTAATCACTCAGTCACCTACATGTATGTAAAGTAAAAAGGTAAAATACACTATTTTGCATTTTGTGTAAAAATTTCGAAATGTAAGACATTGTTTTAAAAAATTTACCTACTTTCTGAAAAAATAATCCTTTTGGGATTGAGTAGGCTGCCATGCTGAGCACATGTGCTATAATTCATCAAAGTCCTGAAAACATGTTTAAAACCTTGAATTAACCAAGTACAGTATATGTAAGGGTGTCGTGAACAGGGCAAACCCCCCACCACTATTTGAAAAATACTGATCTTTAGATCACATACCGGTACCTTTTTAAATAACACAACAGGAAAATTGACCGGTAAATTAAGTTTGGTAATTGTCATAGTCTATCGAGGGACAGCTCCCCGACAGAGAAAAAAATGCAATGGTCTTTGTACGACCACTTGGTATACTGTGTTAAAACTTGTAATTAATATAATTTTAATAAAAAATATACCTTCCATAATTGAGTGATGGTGGCACAATATTGTGAATCAATAATATGTGGGCACAATTCAGGCATATAGCACGGAGAACTTTCTTTTTTTCATTTCCAACCATGCTTGTCCAGCCACTTGACCTCCCATCTGCATCACGCTTTCCCACATACTGAAGCTAACTCCGCAACTATTAATAGCCTCAATGACATGTTAAATGTTTTCACTGTCAGCAGATGGTGGTTTGTTCAGGTTTTCCTGTTTATCTCTCTCCAGCACATTTATTATGTTTCGTTCCAGAATATCTGTATGAAGTAAAATGGGACTGTCACAAATTGTGTAATTACCAAGCTAAGCCAATAAGATAAGGAATTCAAATCCAAAGGCTTTGCAAAGTGCCAAAGGTGTAATTTACTGCCATTCATTCAAATATGTGAAATACCTCGGGCCTTTAAATGTCTACCTGATATTTATATACTATATGATATTTATATACATACTTACGTTCTTTGGAATTTCCCTATATAAATTTGTGTATATTGAATTCAAAACGCTGAATTTGCTTACAATGTCTTTCAACAAGCCACTAGCTCAATTAGCCCGAGTTAACGGCTAGCGGGCATCTTGTTTATTAATAAATAATGGTGAAATGTTGTTTGCTTTACCAGTAGTGTTTTGAATATAATATTAAATAATTATGTAAAGAGGGTATGAAGCGCCAAATTGGACAATATTCGCCAAACTTAAAATATTCGTTCGGAACTCGTAAAATGTATTCCAAATTTAAAATATTCTAAACATGAAATTTACGTATCTTAAAGTTAAAAAAGCCTTCCCAACTTCCAAAACTTGTTCTATATAATATAAAAGTATTCTCTTTACAAATTTTCATTCTAAACTATCAATTCATTCTAATTATGATGCATTGCGCGCTCATTCACACGTGACTTAACGCTTGTGAATTTCCGGGTGCACATCACTGGTTTCGTTATGGATGACAGGAGAGGATCACTCAAAACACTGCGTTGCAAAGGATCTCGCAGTTCGATAGGATGGCCACCCACGAAAAAATCTAATAGGAATTCCTATTGAATTTTTTTGTAAGGGCATGAACTCTACCAATGCTGACCCTGCTGCAGAGATCAACATTTCCAGTTCCAGCCTGCAACTAGTGCAAGTGCTGTAAACAATTTTGCCAGTCAGAGAACCCAGAGCAATCATACTCGACTAAATCACGGTCATTGTCCTTCTACGCAAACAGTAACTACGACTTTCGGATTTGGGATGAGAACTAAATCCCTGAGAACTGGCTTTGTAGTCTTTGTACTTCGGCCACCAGTGTATCGGCACTTCGCCCACTTTGAGTGGACAATGGCCGTCTTGCTCCCGATGTTAAATGTATGTTATCAGCTGGTCTTCGATGGCCTGGAAAACAGCTGTAAAGTTCTTCTGCTGTATTATTATTAGCCATAGTCACTGTTTGCATAGAAGGATAATGACCATGATTTAGGCGAGTATGACTATTGCTCTGATTTCTCTGACTGGAAAAATTGTTTACAGCACTTTCACTACTTCTAGTGCTGGAACTGGAAATGTTGATCTCTGCAGCAGAGTCAGCATTGGTAGAGTTCATGGCCATCCTCTCCAACTGCAAGATCCTTTGCAGTGCTCCTGTCATCCATACTGGAGGCTGATATTTTGAATTTTTAAATTGATTTTTATATATCGATTCAGTAAGATATATTTCTGTCTAAGTTGTAAAAAATACAAAAACATTTTGAGACCGGGGGGGGGGGGGGGTGGGTGGGTGTTGAAATGAAATTTGATCTCCATTTTAGCCATTTTTAGAGGTCGATTGGAGCTTTCGCTTTGAAATTTATGAGATGAAACAAAGAGGACTTAATTTTCATACCAATACGAAGATTTAATCTCGGAGTCCGCAATTGCGCGATTAATTGTCGCTGACCTATGAGCATTCGTTATTTGGCACGATAACAGATATTCAAACACTTGGAAACCAAAATGTGGCGGACTCCAAGATTATTTTTTTGTTATAGCCTTGTGCACATTCAGGCCAAATTTTGAGTAAATAGACTGAAAAGGGAGAAAGATATGAACGTTTAAGTCATTACACTGATGAAAATGTATCGAATTTTGGCAATATTACCTCAAATTACGGCTGATTTGACCGAAAAAATCTGTTTTCGAGCTGCCACACGATTCCGCCATGTTCTGATGAGCCAACAGTGTTTGGTCAGTGGTTAAAAGTTATAAATTACCCCCATATAAGGACAAATAGCATGGTAACCCTTATTTTTAACTAGGGAAAATTCCGCGGGAAACGGGATTAGCCAGTTCGCTTAGCAACGACGCATAAGGTGTGGTGATGACATTAGACGTCACCGCACATGTTAGCATCATGCTGATTAGTTGATACTCTTTTCCAAGTAATATTCAAGCGATATGGCTGCGAATTTGAATGTAGGGAATGAGTTAAATACTTTGAGAGGAGTTAGGACCGGATCAAGGCTGAATTTCAGCACTGACATGCTTATTTCTCTCGGATGGGCATTAAATGAGAGAGAGAGTTTTAGTGGTGGGCGGAAACGAACAGTTGTTTCGTTAATTGATCCAAAGGTGAAAAAATGTCGGGAAAAGACGTCGAGAGATATTTGAAAGAAAATGATCTTTGGGAAAAGGTGAAGGCGCGAAATCGTGCAGAAGAAGAAAATATGGACCAGTTGGACGACCAGACGGGAAAAAATTTGCTAGCTGTTTCTGCAGGTAGTGATCAAAACGATGACTCGGTTGACGCAAATATTGACCTTGGTTCAATTGATTCTGATGATGAATATCATCCAGCTGAAGAAAGCTTCAATGAAAATGATATGGAAAGTAATAGCGAGTAAGTAAAAAAGCTTTGGATTATTGCCCCATAATATTGCCTAAATTTTAATCTTTCAACTCGCCAGTAATTACATATAATACTGTGAATCGAACGAACGCGCATTACGCACATAACTCGTAACCGCTCGCAAGGAGTGAAACAAATGCGAGATTATGAGACTTGGTTTTATAATTTGTGAGAACTCGCATATTTTTAAATCCCCTTGGATTTGCTCTCAGACAACAGAAACTGGTGAACTTGAAACCCCATTTCTGCTCAATAACATATTTATAAAGCAATCTAGATTATTATGCCTAAGCGGCCCAAAAAAGTTCGCAGTATGCTGCAGCTGTTTTTACACTCTAGATATCATCCACGACTTAATAGAACCAGCGAAGAGAATGTTCGAAAAAAGCATGTCTGTGTTTACTCGCAATCATCCTCCCTGTAGCAATCAGGATCATGTTTCTTCCTATTGCTGCCAAGTTCAAGTTGCCAACTAAATATTCATTCAAACAAAACTATTTTTTAAACTTTTAAGGAGCCTTAAAATAATGTAGAAAAACGAAAAGGTGGTGAACTTCTGAGGTTTTTATAAACGAAATACTGATGTATCGATCAGAAAAGCGAAAAGGTTGCAAACTGCTGAAACGTCAGTATTTTGTTCCTAAAAATATCGGCAGTTCATCACCTTTTCGCTTGGCTATATCGAAAAACTGACTATATGCAATTATCTATATTGTAGGATAAGCATTTGCGAGAGTCTTTTGTTGGAACAGCCTCAAGTATTGTATCTTTGGTTGGTCAATTGAACGGATATTTTTGTTGTCCGTCTGATGATCGACAATGCAAAGGTATTATTTTGTAGTTCACTATTTGTTGTATGATTACTACCTAGAAATAAATTAAAATGGAAATGTTTGGATTATTTTGACGTGAATAACATTTATTATTATAAAATAAGTTGCAAATACGCAGTGGTCAATTATGGTGTTTATATCAGGCTATGCAAACGAGGTTGTGACGTCACAGCACACATAAACTTTCAAATTCTCCCAACTCACTTTTTGCATCAGGCTATATAAACACGAGCGGTCATTTTCTAATTCTTAAATGCAAAATGGCATTTATTTTTTCTTGCTTTTCACTTCAAAATGATGTCTCTAGGAAAGCTTGTGCTTGTTGCCTCAAAAAAGAAAGGCCTTGGAGGCTCCATGAAATTCCTCTTTCGTTGCAACAGCTGTTGGATAGAAGACATTTATTACAAGAGCAGTGAGCTAGCTCTGAGTTCCAAAAGGCAGTTGCTATCCTTAGCATTTTTTGTCAGTGGTCATGGTTATGCTAGTTACCGTAAAACACTAGGAAATGGCCTTGGGTTAGGAATTGTTTGTGAAAAACCTTATTTAAAAATTATAGATATTGCCCTCCCTTTTATCAAATAAATCCTAGACGAGATGTGCGATGATGCAAAGCGTCAGATGAAAGATATCTCGTAAGATAATTTAGGTTCTTGGTCTCGTACCGTAACCACATGTGATGGTTGTTGGCAAATCAGGGGGCATTTCAGTCAAAATTGCACCTTTATCATAAATTATCTGACAGGTGGTCTTCTTTATTATGGCCATTTATCAATGAGAGGTGCAGACAGAATCTGCGATGAGGAGTTATGGCAGGGCACAGCTAAGGCTGCAGAGGGTCACTTGGCTCAGGTCTTGTGGGCCAAAGCAAAGGAAGAAGGTATGGTAGTGGAAGTAAACTGGCAAGATGCTGACTCATCTGCATTAGGGTTCAGATATTCCTTTCCTAATGAATTAGAATCCAAAGTTATGTTGTGTGGTGATCAGGTAGGTAGGGCTCATGGTAAGAAACTCCAAGAGCTTCAAACCAAATCTTCGGTTACTAGTCAGTTTATTGCCCTTCACAAAAAGCAGTTCCCTAATTTAATTACATTGGTGAAATGCTGTTGTGCTGGAAAAAAGCATCGAGACAAAACCTGCATGTGGTTGTATTGGCCATAGATTTATCCAGAGTGTTAAGAGAAACCTGCACTACTGTGCACTTGTTCAGGTTGGTAAAGACCCTGAAAAATACGGGAAAACCATGCTCACTCTTGGCAAGTACCACAGCAGGGACATACATGAGTGGGAGGGGGGTTCATATTCTTTTCATCCATCAGTAAAGTGTAGTTGTAAAAAGTGTGATGTGGACGAAAATGGGTTTTGCCCAGACATGAAATGCTCTTGGAGAGCAATACCACTCTGCTCATGCCCCGAAGTGTGACTTTCATGGGTTTCTGTATGAGATTGCGTGTGCTGAAAGAGCGAAAAATTCAGAGAAGGTTATAGACCCTAACTTAGGTAAGGGTCATTCTAACCTTCCTGAATCGTCATTTAGTGTGTTGACTAAGTTTAAGGCTAAGGACATCAACCTGCACCAGCAACACTACCAGGCCTGCACCAACCTTGGCTTACTACAGTCCTGTATGACCTGGTGTTACAAATTGAAAGGAGCTGAATACCACTGGCTATTGGATCTGTATTTGAGGATGGGATTACCAATTCTTGATGGTATTCAAGAAATGGTATGCTTTATAATCACATACTTTTTCCCTAATTTATTTATCAAATTATGTTAACCCTTTCCCTCCTAATGGTTCTCACTTGATGAGTAAAATCGTCTAGCATTAGAGTAAAATAACAAAGTGGCCGGTCTTGGGCAGCCTAGTAGGGAAAGGGTTAAAGCTCGGGCCATGCAGACACGGTTTTACTATGATGTCACGTAAATTTATTAGCCCTATGTTTATGAATTAAAAATAATTTAGTGTGTTTGAGATAATTCAGCTGTGATGTACAGCAATTATTTTTCTTAAATATTTCCAAACTCTATCTGTTTGGTTTGAGAAGAAACATGGCATCTCATATGATACGAGTTTTCTGTAATTTTATTTCGTTATATTTTCTTAGTTGTCCAATCAACCAAATTATTGGTTAAAATTTCGAATTATTACAACTTGTAGTGTCAGCACAACAACAAGAAGCGCATGAAAATGTTAGAAAAGAAAAGGAGTGATGAAGGAAAAAAGAAGAGGGTGAAGATAAAGATTGACCGTGCATAGGAGCAGACACTACGGTGAGTTCCTTTTTCTTGACCAGTATTGTTATAGCAAAATAATAAAACTGATTTATTCAATCTATTTTCAGTACAGCTAAGCTAAAAAGTTATGAACTACCAATGTTTTGAGGAATGAAATACTGATTAATAAAAGCTCTGTTCGAAATGTCAGTATTTTGTCCATCAAAACCTTGAGATACTTTTCACATTTCTGTATCAAAAACTAATTGTTTATCTTTCTACTATATGTTAGGAAGAAATACACTAAGAAATGTCAGATCCAACACACACATTGGGGAGGAAAACGAGGACAATGATGATGGCATAGACGAGGAGACAGGCCAGGCTATCACAGAGAGTGCAATTGAAGAAGGAAATGCACCTGGTCTTGTCCTGTCAAATGTGGTTGTTGGGGGGAAGCTGCAAATGGTGTTGCAGAACAACTCATCAGGAAAAGCCACAAAGAGTGCCCTTATAGTAATAAAGATACCCCAAAATCCAACTAGGGGATGTGGGCCAAAATGGTGTGTTTGAAGAGCCTATGTCATCTGTCTTGTGATAATTCTTGCACACCATATTGAAAAACAACATGAAAATATTTCTGACACCCAAAACAGGGATCAAAACCTGTAATATTCTAATAATTGGTTGGATGGGCTAACCATTGAACTACCGAGACTCGTTCGTGCTTCTAAAGTGTTAGCATGTAGAATGTATACATGTAGTTGTATGGAATTATCTGTGCATTGTGACACCTGAAGTGTATAAGCTGCAATGCTGATAGAGTACGTTGAACTTGACAGCATTTTGTTTAGGAGAACGAAGTGCTGCCCAATCTTTGTTATTGAAATATAATACTAGTATAGTAATGTATAATAATGTTAGAAATGTATTTCAACACTGCATATGCAGCATACTATTTTAATAACCCATACAATCTACTTCAACAAACACTGCTTTGTTCTTTATTATTTAATTGTAATATAATGTATTGAGAGAAAATATTCTGAAGAAAAATATCCATATTTACATATACGTGTAATATTTTGATTCAAAATTGTTAGTGCTTGTAAAGAAAAGTCATTGTGAAAGTAAAAAAAATCTAAAATTATTGTAAAATTATTATTGTAAAATATAAATCATGTATAAATTTTAAAAAACCAATATTTCCAAAAGTTTGATATTTTGAATATCTAAAATGAAATGAAAAAACACTTAGTTTAGTCAGAGTTGAATGAGTTCAGTGCACCATTATTTTTCATACTCAGACTAGTACTCTGGGCTTGGTTGTCTTTGAAGTACCACAGAGCGGTACTCCTTCAACAACTCTTCCAACGATACAAAATAAAGGGTACATAATCATACTCAATATATGTTTACATTTATTATTATTATTTATTGTCACTATATTGACTTAAATAATAATAATAAATGTAAACATAGATAACCCCGTAGATTAATATATAAACAGGATTCTACAGTTATAATTAATATACATTTATTTATAAGGAATGCGTACCTTTCCAGCCTTTGGCACATAGTCCTTTACATCGTCAGGGTACATTGCCCTGACGGCGTCTAAGATCTCTTGGGGATACACAAGTGACGCTCCGTTTCCAACTCCTCGTTCCTGCTAAAATAAAAATGACGAGTTGTTTCAATAATAAAGTAATATCCCACTCACGAAAATATTAGTACACAATTTACAAGTCAAAGCATTTTTACACTTGGCCCGCTTTGTGCCCTTTCTCGATATATGAGCAACCGAAATGTAATATTTTTATCGCATCAACCCAAGTCAGTTTTAGGGTTAGGATTGGCTTAGGGATTGGTTTGTATTTCGGTTGTTCATATATCGAGAAAGCGCCCTGCTTCATCTTTGAGTATATTTCACTTTACCACGTGCTCGTGTTGACTTTCGACTTCGAGTCTCGATTAAATAGAGTAAAGAGTCAAGGGAAACAATGTCTACGTTTACCATTTCTCTAAAGAAATTACATAGGATTACGAGGTACTGATAATCGATTAATTACCAACAAGAAGTCGAACATGGATTTATAAACGGAGCGGTGCTTTTTTTGATCCGTCAGCCCTGGTGCTTCCCATATGACATCTTGAAGGGCCTCTTGCATTACCCCGCTGCAATCGTGTGGTTTCTGTGCTTTTATATTTCTATCACTTCGCCGGCTGTCAAAGGACCTTTTGTCTTCTCTGTTGAGCCGTGAAGTTCGGAGAAAATATGGCTGGTAAGTAATAACCGAGACAATATTTATTTGATTATTTCCTCAGTGTTTTTACAGAACTTCTCCTGTAAAAACTGATTTTGTGACGCCAGATGATCCACGTTTTTATATTTAGAATCAAGCAAACAAAACACCACCGGATCAACCAACGCAAAGAAAATAAAGGCTTTGCGTCAGTTAATGGATGCAATCCAATCTTCAATGTGAGTATAGTTTTCTTTTCCAACTGTTATAGGTTTTGGTTAGTCTAAAGACTAAACAATTATGGTTTCTGGTTTCCTTTCTTATTCTAGTAGCATATTAAATTTCAACGCTAAACTCGAGGTGTAAATTTTGTCAAAATTCGCAGTAGGAGACCAAACACAAATTCATTGTCTTTTAGTCTTAATCTTCAATTTTGGCGCGAACATGGGTAGATACGAAAGTTTGATCGCCCATATCTCGATAAGTATAAAAGGCAGAGTTCTAAAACTTGGACCAAAAACTGTTAAGATCGGGATAGTTGACTTCAGTCTCCAGCACCACCTTAAGTTTGTTTTGACAAATTTATACCTTTGATTTGTTTCCTGGTATTGTGTATGTTTCTGTGCTACCCAAATTCAATGATGGCAGTCTATTGGCAACTTTCTCCATTAATTGTTTTCCTGATTGGCCTTGTATTGTCTTCCTGAAAAATCCTTTCTGGTTGAGGATAGTAAAGCTAACAATTTCTCCAGGATTTAGGAATAGTTGGCGATACAATGTGTTTGTCTCAGGTTCGGTGTTGAAACTCGTGTGTTTGCTTTCGTTTTGGGATTGGTTTCGTAATTGTCAGTCAGCAACTCCCAAAAATCGAGGAAAACCTCAATTGAAACAGCAAGGTATACGACGTTTGATTTACCCCCAGAATAAAGACCTGGGAAAGAAAATGTAAGAAGTTTCCATGTGATTAAATTTTTCATTTATGAAAATATATATAGAAGTGTTGAACAAGTAATCTGAACAATAGCTGTGATAGTTGAGGATAATGTTTGATTGTTTAACATTGGAAGTAGTATTGGTTTGAATAATAAGATGATAGATAAAGTTATCTTTATAAATAAAACAATACTAATTAATACTGTTTTACAGATGGTTAAAATTAAAAAAATTACACAATTCATGAAGAATAGTGGTGGGTGGAAAATGTGCTTTGGTGAGTGGGAAGGAGGCAATTGTTGATTTGGGACGAAATCATAAGCATGGAAGGGGAGGCTGAGCAAAGGTGGGGGATTTCATACATTTCTGTATGCAGTGTCTGGGATATTTGGTATTAAATGGGGAGGAAGTAGGAGCCATTTGTATTTGCTGATGATATTTTTCTGTTGCATAAAATTTGTACATTTGAATGTGGAGAACAGAAAACCCAACTGATATGGAATATATAGTATAGTATTTAGAGTGAGAGAACACGAGTGAGAAGCGTAGGGAAAGGATAAAAAAACAACAGGAGTTTAAATGAAGGGAATTAAGGCATAAAATTAGGCGGTTTTGGATAATAACCGAAAACGCATTTGGAAAATAGATAAGTGTTTTTTTGTGCATTAGTATTGTACGTGTTTCTTAAATAGTTCTTGATTGTATTTTCTCATAGTAGAGTATGATATAATTTTATAACCAAGTACTATTTTGTGGAATTTTTCATTATCAACGTAGCTCCAGTGAGTGCATCATGTGGGTATTTTTCACATACATTAAGTTCCCAGTTGTCATAAATTTGTTGAAATGCGACCTTGACTTCTGAGGTTAATGTGAAGGTTGTTCTGTTTACAGTAACAACACAAAATTATGGTTAGGATTATAGTTGTGTTGGGGATGAAGTACCTGGCATCTTTTCAGTGGTTTCAATGAGGTATGTGCCTTCACCTTTGGTGTACAAATTTGCTAAAAAGTGAACTGAGAAGACATGCAGGAGTTAATTGATGATAAATGGGGAAAATAATACTATTGTTATGATATTAAATATCATCATAACAACAGTATTATTTTCCCCATTTATCATCAATTAACTCCTGCATGTCTTCTCAGTTTAGAAAATTTGTACACCAAAGGTGAAGGCACATACCTCATTGAAACCACTGAAAAGATGCAAGGTACTTCATACCCAACACAACTATAATCCTAACCATGATGTTAAGGCAGGTTTATGGGGTGATACGGCCATAGAACTGTAATACTTGTTTGGACTGGCCATTGTGGCATGGGCCCCTGTGCATTATGAAAATGGGCGTGAGCACAGAGAGCCAAGAAATAGGTATATGGAAGCGTTCAAATTAAATTAGTGAGAAGGAAAATACTCAAAATAGTTTGGAACCGAGCAAAAGTAAAGCAAGTTCGAAACAGAGTGTAGAGAGTGTTTTATATGACGTTTTAATTATTTATTATCTTCAGAAATCACAATTGTGTAAAATGTTCCAGGGGCCATGGACTGTGTATACGGTTGTGGGCCTACATATAGGACTTGGCCCCCGTCACAGGAGAAAAGGCAAGGCACCTTTGGAAGCATGGTTTGTGAACATGTTTGTTTAATATAGTTGAAGGTATGAATTACGTACATGTATATTATGTAGTACATTGAATATTGTATAATACCTAGTTATTGTTTGAAAGATGACTGTAGTTCTTTCTTCTTCAGTTAAGATGGTATCCTGCATTCTGCATAACAATGGCTTTGGAAAAAACCATAGGAGGCGGGAAGTGAACCCTTTGGCATTATTTTGAGCATCTTCGATGATTGGAATAGCAATCCGACAAAGGTGAAGGTGGTCTGGTTCATTCTGAAGTTTGCATTTCCTGTGACTACATGACAAATAAAAATGTAATTAATTGTAAGTTTTAAAAAATAGGATTTTAATGTTTTGAAATGCAGTTGTGGTTTGGGAACATAATGGTGAGGAAACATGTTGTGTCGTATGTACATGTTATAGTTGTGATGTCAATTTTCGTGGTTAATATGGAAAAATATGATGTTGATACTACTTGTTGAATGTAAAGAAAATGTGAAAAAATGTGTGATGGTAGAATTGAATGGAATGTGGTGGATTAGAGAGTGAGGTTTTTTATATAATGATGAATGTGACAAAGTAGTAGGTGGAGGAAACCCAAACTAATTTTGGAAGTATTACTTATAGTGTATTTTGTATTGAAATAATTAGAAATTGTTATTAAATTATACAGTATTAAGTGTACAATTAATAATATTAATATTATGGTGGGAATTTGGAAAACAACCAGCTCTTCAGTTGGTTAAGGACAAAAACTGTATAAGGGTCTATAGAAAGTGGTGCAATTCCCTATAGAAAGGTATATGTGGGCATAGAGATGTATAGGGAGAATGTGTAACAAGTTTGATATGTAAGTATTGAAGTTTTTAGGTTTCCGATAGAAAATGTTGGCAATGGCTATAGAAACAAATAGGTCTACATAGGTTGATGTATACACAGGCGTATATGCAGCCATATATAGTTTTTGGTAAGGGAATTACGATAAATAGATGTATATTTATAGTTGTGACAATGACGAGAAGCTTAGAAAGCATGGTGGAGTTGGGGCAATAAATTTCAGGGGCACCGTAGACATTGTAAAAAGGCACTTTTACAAAGAGACTTTTACTGTGGGAAAACGGAGAATTTTTTAAAAAGTTGGGTGGAGAGGCCCCTTTTGGTGTCGGGTTAGTATGAGTATGTGAGTGTATGTAAGACTTTCATTGCCATGTACCATTGCGTTTAGGAGTTTGTAAAGACATGGAAAAGTTATAGGCAGTATAATGGTATTCTGATATTATAATATATACATTATCTATTTATTTGAAACATACTTGTTTTTTGTGTTTTTCCAGTATACATTTGTAGGAAATCCTGGTATTCTCTTGTGTCTGACACCTGATTTTTTGTAGACGAGTACAAGACTCATCGAAAAGACCCATCGATCGTCCACCAGAATTTGCTAGTATGTCGCCAAACTTATCCCAGGTACAGTGTGGGAAAAATATTGTATTGCAGTCTTCGCCTCTAGCCTTTAGTGTGCCTTCGACCTCTTCCATGATCATATGGAGGAAGTTGTGAACTGCCTAAATGAAAAGCAAATGAGTAATAGGTCGATAAAATGAAAAGTAAATGAGTAATAGGTCTATAAAAGGTCTATTGTTAATATTTCCTCAGCAATTGATTGGTCCATTTAAATATGAACAAGCCCTTAAAAGTTCTTCAGCTGACTTAACATTGTTTTTATATTGTTCCCAAAGGTCGAAAACTTCTTCTCAGATACCAATCGCACTTGAATTGATACCAACTTTGCTTCCTGATGTAGTAGGTTTATTAATGTGTACATGGGCAGCTGAGAGTTTCCGGATAGGAGATAGTTGAGACTATGGTGCCAGCCTTCCACATCAGGGGCGGATTTAGACTACATCAAATAAGTCGTGCGACGATGTAGAAAATTGTTGATTTAAATATTGTGGATAACTGGATATTGTGTTGTTTATACCATATTATGATTATTACATTATTCTATATTATTGTTTTATTTTTAATATTTATATCCAGCTACGCATGGCACATACCGTGCGAAGTTTCGCCATTTCGAATTTCGAGAACACAAAATAATAATTCGCAGTTTTCCACTTTTCCGTCGCCGTTTTTTATCCGCCTACACGCAGGCTAAGTTTTCCGACTAATTTGACGACTTAGTCACTCGCGACTAGTTAGCCAATTAAAATTTCGTGGTACAGCATTCCTGATTGGTTAACATTTATTTTATTGCGAGTTATGATTGGTGGAGAGCCTGAAACGTCATTTTGACTAATTTGAGCCCGTTGAATTCGTCATTACTGTTAGCAGTTGCACGCGCAAATCCTGCAAATTTTCATATAAACATGGCTACCAACGAAGGAGCGAGTATACAGCGCTTTGCAAAGATGAAGCGAATTTAAGACAGCTTTACGTTAAAATGTCCGCGAGACTTCTTCAGGTGCTTTATGCGCTAAAGCTGATCTTGTTGAACGAGTTGGAAATGGTGTAAATAGGAACATCAACGCCGAGAATTTTACACCGGATTTATACGCGAAGAAGAAAGAAAGCCATCTGATTGCTCTAAGGTAAGACCGCTTTAACCATGAATATATTTAGGATTTTTATGGTAATTGCGTTTACCCTTGGGTATAGTACTCTCTCGCATTATAGCCGAATATTTGTTATTCATGTTAATATTTGAATTTATTTATGAGTTGTCCACTTGTCTTTGTCTATATTCAAATTAAATGGGCTATGTGGCACTTCGTCTTTGACTCTTCACAGTCTTCTGTATATGTTTTAGTTATAACAGAGTTCTATGTAGTAGTTAAAACATGAGCGGTCGATGTTTATGGGCAGTTACTGCGAATATTTTAACGAACTTGTAAAATTAATAGAATGTTAAAACATTGATGTTTTATTAATCAATGTTTTATCCGTATTTACAAATATTGATTAAATATTAATTTATTTTGAATTTCATGAATTATTAATGAATTTTACAAAGTACACTATATTAAAGATGTTACTAAGATGTAAATACAAATTGGAATTAAACTTTATTGGACCTATATGGTACCTGTATAATAAGTTAATAACTTAGGCTAAAAAAAGCTGTGTTGTCAAATCTATTTACTCTCTTTTATCATTGATAGAGCTGATGTTACTGGAAACTGCATGTACAGATCAGTAGCTTTGCTTCTTGTTGGATACTGATGACATCAATGGAGCTTTTCTTGCCTAATGATTATTATTATGAGCATCCTTGTTTCTCTTCTGTCTTTGAAGCCCATAAGAACAACGCATTTAAATCACTGTCAGGTATGGTTGCTATATCTGTGTCCTTTGATGCTATAGATAGATGACCTGGTTAAGGCAGAAGCTGTTTTTAACTGTAATGATAAGAAGTGGTGTGGGTTTTTAATTTTTTATGTTTGCTGGCTTCATCTGTTTACTGGTAGAAATATATATTCAACCAAAAAATTGTACCTTGTGCTCATGTGAAACCAGCTCCATTCTTGGAAGACCTGAACGTACTGTTTTGCTATGAAGGATTACTTCCCTCTTCTGTCACATTTAAAAATAATCATTATGTACCATCAAGGAAAGGAAGTCAATTTCAAAGTTGACAGTTTTGCCTTCTAATAGTATTGAAATGATTGAAATGGCTCCTTTATTGTCCGGTACCTGTGCTGTATCTGAGTCTGTGCAACAACCACCCAAATGGCTGGATGACATTTTCATCTTTAGCTACCATGGTTTACTCCTGATTTACACATACATGTACATGTACAGTAGTCTCTCCATCATCACATACAGTTGTTGCATTGGCTCCACATAATGATGCCACTAGGTTAGTTTCATCAAATTTGGAAAATAGAAATGAGTTTGATGTATATAGCATTCTATAGGGAGAAAGTTATACGTATGAATAATTCTGAAATTAAGAATCTGATTAAGTATGTCTTTGTTCCTGTTCAACTTGAAGTTTTAGGAGGGTATTTCTGATTCTTGTGATATTCCATGTAATTTAAAATTAAATATATATAGTACGTGCTGCACTACACTACATTTGTTTCATTGTGAATTGGTTATGATTGTCATCTTTCCTTCTAACAAATTGGAGGAGGGTATTTCTGATTCTTGTAATAAAAAATTGTATCTGATTCTGTGTGATATTCCATAATAATGTAATTTAAAATTAAATATATATATAGTACTGTACATACTGCACTACACTACACTTGTTTCATTGTGAAGAGGAGGTGAATTGGTTATGATTGTCATCTTTCCTTCTAACAAATTGGAGGAGGGTATTTCTGATTCTTGTGATAAAAAATTGTATCTGATTCTGTGTGATATTCCATAATAATGTAATTTAAAATTAAATATATATTATAGTACTGTACATACTACACTACACTTGTTTCATTGTGAAGAGGATGTGAATTGGTTATGATTGTCATCTTTCCTTCTAACAATTTGGAGGAGGGTATTTCGGATTATTGTGACAAAAAATTGTATCTGATTCTGTGTGATATTCCATAATAATGCATATAATTTAAAATTAAATATATACAGTACATGCTGTACTACACTACACTTGTTTCATTGTGAAGGAGGTGAATTCGTATGATTATCAATTATCATCTGCAAAGTTTTCGAAAATCTGCAAAGTGATTTTTCTGAGAATTGCGAAGCTGATTTTAAGTTCACTGTGGACGCGACGCAAGTGATGTAAACGTCAATTATATCAGACTTAATGATGTTACACTACGCTGTAAGACGTTACGCTACGTTGTAAGACGCTACGCTACGTTTTAAGCCGTTACGCTATTTGTAAGAGGTTACGCTGCGTTGTAAGACATTACGCTGCGTTGTAAGACGCTACGCAACCTTGTAAGACGCTACGCAACCTTGTAAGACGCTACGCAAGTTTGGAGATGTTACACTACATTGTGACACTTAAGAAAAATGCGAAGCTGTTTTGGAGCGCTAATTCGGATCCTGATTTAAAAGTAAATATATACAGTACAGAACATTCTGCACTACACTTGTTTCATTTAGTTGTTTCACTCTGGGGTGCTTTTGAGTTTTATATTCGTCTGAAGTTCTGATACACAAAGGTTTGCTTGCGTAATAATCAGCTACGCACCATGTTCCTGATCTGAGTCACTCGACGACCTACCTGGTCAACCTACCTGATCAAGTAAACGTAATCCAATTGCTGAAGAACTGTGGAAAGTGTCAAGAAAAGGACTGAAGAAAGTATGAAAGATTACCAGCCTGTCCATGTCGGAATCATTGTCTACATCATAGTTAATAGAGATACATCAACAATATGTTTTCAGTGTTTCCTAGGCATGTTCTGATATAGAGCGAAACGGTTTGACCACCCTACATGTATGGCAACCTCGTACCCAGGGTCTTACCTCCGCTCCCCCGACCGCCCGCTGCGGAAAGACCCTGGTATCGGCTGGTCATGTGATTCCCAGAATCTGGATGTCATTTTTTCCCTTTAGGGAGGGGTATGATTTGCATAATTATTGTTTTCAAATCCTCGATTGTTCGCCATGTTGAAAAACTCGAAGTGTGGTACTTTCTATTCTTGTTTGGAGTTTGCTATTTTAACCAGTTTATACAGCGAAGTTATATTGAAACCTAAGCAAGTGATTTGTTTGGAGAAAATCTTTTTAAACTTGGACGTTCTGGCAATTCTACCAACTGGCTACGGAAAATCCTTGGTATTTCACCTTCTTCCTGCTTTATTATTCGCAAAGAAGTACGGCATTTTGCGAAATAGTGCCATTACCTCAGTAATAATTGTTGTATCGCCATTAAATGCGTTGATTACTAACCAGATTTCACGCTTAAGTTTGAGTGGTATTCGAGCGTCTGTCCTCGACGTCAAATATTCAGCTGAGAATTTTGGAGATGAAGTCGAAGAACCAGAGCTAGTCAGGGTTCGAGATTTGCGGTATCCTAGTATCCTGACGATACCAGTTTTTAATTTTGGATACCAGATGTTGAAACCTTGGTATCCTACTTGGATACAAAGAAATTTGTCCTTAAACACTAATATTTACCACAATATATCTAAAACTCTGGCTTAAGTATAAACTAACTTAACTAAGTCATGAATATAATACACAAGTCAAATAATATAACATATCTCATTTTGATATTTTCATTTAATTTCGAAACGATTTTGGCGCACGAAGTCTGGAGACGAGTATTTCACATCCGGGATCAATGACGTACCCGGAGCCTGCACGTGGGAAGATCTTTTTTATTTTGAACATTGTTGATTGTTCATAAAATTATTAAAATATTCGCTGAAATATTTATGACATCAGACATGGATAAATAAATATAAAGATATGTTAAAATACTTGGTTAGAACATCGACAGCCAATTGTGATGTCGATAACACTGCGGAATAGTCCAGCTGCTAAAGCCCAAATTTTCGCTAATCGTTCGTTTTTTTGATAAAAGCATCAAACTTTGCACAGTGATACGTCTACACGAGGTTAACATTTTCTGATACAGGGCCAAGCAAGAAACAACTCCTAGCGAGAATTATAGGATATTTAAATTTCACTATAACATGAAAACGAGGCTGGATTTAAAACATTCCTATTGAAGCCTTTTCGTTTATTTGTTTGTTTTAAAAGACAATTATTATATAATTATGTGAATTAGACTTGATTTATGAATACTGGGACCCAGGCCTCTGCTCTTCATCCAAGATGGCGGCCCCAGCACTGCCAGTTATTCTAGAGAAGAAGTTCGTGAAATTACAGCTTTATAAAGGTAATTATACAGTTTTTAATCTTTGAACAGCATTTTAAGAAGACAATAAATCTTCCTAATTACAAAATGCACAGTTGAGTCTTGGAATCAAGTTATATTTAGCAAAGTTCCAAAACTGAATTCACGAGTGCTAAACATTTTAGCTAACTTTTGATTTTCATTCATGGTGATAAGGCAAAATAACGCAAATCATTCTATCAGTATTTTTGAGGTCGTATACTGTAAGCACGTTTTAGATATTGCTTCTTTTATAGAATACGTACTGATAATGCCAAGTTGAAATATGTCAAAGTCCTGCAAACAAGTAAGCATTTCTGTGAGTGATTCATCGGGAAGTAATTTACCAAAAGAACCCGTGGTGCCTATTGAATGGAACCTATGTATGTTTTGTCAGAAAAAGACTCAGGAAAAACTACAATGCCCCAACAAATCCAAAAGAACTGATAAAGGGGCTGGTTACAGATATGTTGCAGAAAACCTAAAGCATTTTTTTGAACTAGGCTCCTTAGCTTTCAATATTCATATTGAGCAGGTAGATTGAAAATACGGCATTGAAGATCAGGCATTGAAAATACGCTCCTTGGACACGATGCCTCCTGGCACAAATCATGTAAAGACCAAGTGAATAGCACTAAATTAAAGAGAATACAAAAACGGAAACAACCAGAGGATCATGGGGAAGGTGATACGACAGACTCGCTAGTGAAAACGAGAAGATTAAGTGCTACGCACATGCTCAGATCGCACACGAAAAGTAAGACAAAAGTTAGACAGTACACAAGTTTAACACAACATGCGCCGTAAAATGTAATTATACACTTCACATGATACTGTGCGTCGATGGCTGCCATGTCACCAGCTGCCATCGTGTCTAAGGAGCGTATTTTCAATGCCTGAGCCATTATCTACCTGCTCAATATGAATATTGAAAGCTAAGGAGCCTAGTTCAAAAAAATGCTTTAGGTTTTCTGCAACATATCTGTAACCAGCCCCTTTATCAGTTCTTTTGGATTTGTTGGGGCATTGTAGTTTTTCCTGAGTCTTTTTCTGACAAAACATACATAGGTTCCATTCAATAGGCACCACGGGTTCTTTTGGTGAATTACTTCCCGATGAATCACTCACAGAAATGCTTACTTGTTTGCAGGACTTTGACATATTTGAACTTGGCATTATCAGTACGTATTCTATAAAAGAAGCAATATCTAAAACGTGCTTACAGTATACGACCTCAAAAATACTGATAGAATGATTTGCGTTATTTTGCCTTATCACCATGAATGAAAATCAAAAGTTAGCTAAAATGTTTAGCACTCGTGAATTCAGTTTTGGAACTTTGCTAAATATAACTTGATTCCAAGACTCAACTGTACATTTTGTAATTAGGAAGATTTATTGTCTTCTTAAAATGCTGTTCAAAGATTAAAAACTGTATAATTACCTTTATAAAGCTGTAATTTCACGAACTTCTTCTCTAGAATAACTGGCAGTGCTGGGGCCGCCATCTTGGATGAAGAGCAGAGGCCTGGGTCCCAGTATTCATAAATCAAGTCTAATTCACATAATTATATAATAATTGTCTTTTAAAACAAACAAATAAACGAAAAGGCTCCTTTGAATGTATATTTGCTTTCATTTTCACGGTTAAAAGTCTTCAATAGGAATGTTTTAAATCCAGCCTCGTTTTCATGTTATAGTGAAATTTAAATATCCTATAATTCTCGCTAGGAGTTGTTTCTTGCTTGGCCCTATATCAGAAAATGTTAACCTCGTGTAGACGTATCACTGTGCAAAGTTTGATGCTTTTATCAAAAAACCGAACGATTTTTTTGCTTAGCAGCTAGACTAGAAGCGGATACTGTGGCAGTGGAGTCAACGACAGCCAGTAAGAAAAAAACACAACAAAGACGAAAGTTCAATCCAGCCTGGCAAAAAGCATTTTCGTGGGTAAAATTGATCAACAATAAAATGTTTTGTAGTGTTTGTGTGAACAGTAAATATGCTGATAGTTTGAGTAAATTTGTGAAATTAGGCTGTACACTCTCTAGCAAAGAAAGGAACTACTTAACTCTGGAAGTTCAGAATCAGAAGAGTCAGATTTTAATGGCTTTTAAAGTCTAAATCTAATACACGATGTATTATGTATATTATGTAAATATTAAATTGCTGTAAAATAAAAGAAAGACTCTTGACTAATGACTTGTATTTGCATTGTGCAGTTCTAAGTTCATGACATCTGAATGATCTGATAATTGAAATTTAGGCATGTTTTTATACTAAAAATATCAGGATACCAAATTTCCGGTTAGGATACCAAGTTTAGAATGCTAGTATCCTACTTGGATACCAACAAAAAATTATAATCTCGAACCCTGGAGCTAGTATGTGAGCTACATCTTTGTGATAAGATGAAGCTGGAAAGCGGATTTTATAATATTGTGTTCGCTCACCCCGAGTCATTAGTTTCTTGTAAATATGGACTTAGTTTAATGCGAAGTAAACCGTATCAGGACAACGTGTGTGCCATTGTTGTTGATGAAGCGCACTGCATTTTGGATTGGTAAGTCACAATTTATATTTTATAGTACTGTTTAGATATTTCTTTGTTTAATATATACTACCGCAACTAATATTTCTTTATAAATTTGTCCATACGATTTGTCCAAGGCAAAGTGATCGCGAATTATTTTTAATGTGTACTGTCTTTATATCGGGTTTGTAGAGGCAAAGATTTCCGAGTGGATTATGGTAATGTGTCTGTATTGTGCGCTACCTTTCACGATGTCCCTCTGCTTGTTATGACTGCAACAGCGAACAAAAAGGACCGAACGGCAATAAAAGAATCTTTGGGCTTAAAGAAATGGGCTGAAGTTATTGGGAATCCTGACCGCACCAACATTTTTTACCAAAAAATGTTTAGATCTGGGCAGGATATGGACGCAATAACAAATATTCTTACTCCTATTGCTGAACGTTTGGTAGAAGAGAACATCTGCTATCCATTAACAATAATTTATATTCCACTGCGATTGTGTGGATTTGCTTATAAGCTTTTTGAATTTGTTTTGGGTTGCAATCAATATTATCCTCAAGGATCTTCACCTATTCCTGAGAACAGGTTGTTTGCTCAGTTTCACTCACCTCAAACAACTGCAATGAAAGATCAAATCCTAAAGCAACTGTGTTCATCTCGTAGCAATGTTAGAATTGTATTTGCAACAGTAGCATTGGGAATGGGAGTTGATATTCGATGTATACGCACTGTCATACACATTGGTCCTCCTTGCACCATGCAAGCCTACTTTCAAGAAACTGGTCGAGCAGGGCGAGATGGTATACTCTCTAATGCAGTTTTATATTATAACAATCACGATATTGCCAAAAACACACCTGGAATGCAAGAGTTGATGAGAGAATTTTGCCAGAATGAAGACGACTGTCTTAGGTACTTATTATTAAGAGCACTCGACACTGAACCTGAAGACATTCAACCCATTATCCCCACACACCTTTGTTGCAGTGTTTGTCATAAGAAGTGCAAATGCTTTACTTGCACTGCAGAACTTGCATCTTTAAATTTGAGTTAAGACAATTGATTTATTTCCATATATCACTAATATTTTATAGTCAAGCCGGATGATCTTGCATGTTCAATGTAAAATATTATCGTGCAGCAACATTATCATCATCTATAGGCATTTGATTGAGCAAGTTGGATATCTACCACGTTATTGTGAATTTAATAAAACCAACATTTTCTACAGATAAACCAAGAGACATGCTTAATCAATTTCGTATACAATATTGCAATGTGGCATGGTAGATTGGATATAAAAGAACATTCGGTTTGACTTCGAAGTTTAAAGGTGCCATCCAGTCCGTTCTGCGCATGTCCACGTTTGTTTACATCGTTTGTTTACATTGCATTATATAAACATTGAACATGAAGTATTGCGGATTTTTTTCACACGCTTGAGCTTTTCCGCCGAAAAAGCGTGTCATAATAAGCTGTTTGGTTCCTAAATGTTGTTAATATATCAAACTACCACTCGTGCCTTCGCCACCTTTAACGAATACTCGCTTTCGAACTGTTGCAAATCTATTCCGTTAAAGTTTGTGTGTCCTCAACGTTTGAAATATCACACATGTGCAGAACGGACTGGACTGCATCTTTAAGACTTTAAGCAATAATATTATGTCCTTGAACATCAGTGTTTTTTATTATAAATTTTTGCTATGAAGCAAATATATAATTATTGCTTAAAATAATAAAAGAACTTTAAATGACAAAGCAAACATCTTTTGTTGATATTCAAAATAGACCCCAACCTTCACCTTCACTTTTTTCAGAACCCTCTTCAATGCTTTGTTGTTAATTAAAGTGCCTATCTCATGTGTGAGGATTTTACATCTATGAGTTGCCCTGAGCAAAATTGCAATATATCATCTAAATAAATGTCATCTTATAAAATGTCATCTTCATGAACGTTTTTGCTGTCAGATTTATAGGGTGATGTCATACTAGTCAATTAAATCCTCAGCAGGGGACCGTGCGAAGGTAAGAACCTGGGTACGAGGTTGGTGTGCAATAAGTTTTGTAAATACAATTATGTTAATTGCTTGAAACGTCAGCACCTACAGCATCTTCCTTTTCACTTTCACCCAAATCAGAGAAATGTACAGCCATATTCTTCTGGTGCTTAGTTAGCCATGTTTCAAACTTTTGTTCACCCAAATTATCTAATGGATTGGAAGAAATATTCTCAAAGGAATTATGTGATCTTCCAGGACTTGCATTAAAAGGCTGCAGCTTTCTCAAATCTGAAATGATTTTACATTCGTCATCTTCAGATGACTTGTGTGAGTGGGCACTGGACTTTGGCTTAATAGAAACTCCAGTTTCAAATGTCTCAACAATTGTTCTCACACCTCCAGATGCTTTACTCATCCTTGTAATTGACTTTTCTGTTTTGTTTGCTCCCATCTGTTGAATCATTCCTTTTATGTCCTTATTTCTGTTCTCTTGTAGTAAGTCAATTTCAATATTTTTGTTCTTCCCCCCTTTCCAATTTATCATAGCAGCCCA
Organism: Chrysogorgia sp. JL179-B06; assembly: GCA_035772405.1. Lineage (NCBI taxonomy): Eukaryota > Metazoa > Cnidaria > Anthozoa > Scleralcyonacea > Chrysogorgiidae > Chrysogorgia > Chrysogorgia sp. JL179-B06. The sequence goes on from JAYKKM010000276.1 coordinate 395,038, forward strand.
CTTGCATTGATGTGCTTCAGCTGGAGACAAAAGAACTTGGTTTTGGTGCTTCAATGATAAAACATTTACCCACACTTGTAAAAAGTTGTTCGCAATCTTCAAAGTGCTTTACATCTAGTGTCACATTTCTTCTACTTAATGTCTCTCTGAAATACCTCAGTGTGCCCTTCTCTCTTCCAGAGTTCTTGTAAAGCCTTGAAAATACTGACTACGGTAAACAAAAACAGAAATAAGTTTAATACATTCACACCTCGTGATTCTCCCTTGACAAGTAAAATAGTCTGGATCATCCTGCAGTTTAACCCTTCCATTCCCAACTTCTGGGAGCTCTCCACTTAACAAGTAAAATCGTCAGCCAGAGTAAAATAATAAACTCCAAATGTTGTGTTTAGGAGTGAAATGTTTAAAGTGTCTATCTCACATGTGGGGATTTTACATATTCATAATCTATGAGTTATCCTGAGCAAAATTGCAATATATAAAAATGTCAACTTCATAGACTTTTTTGCTGTCAAAGTTACAGGACGCGACGCCACACCAGTCAATTAAATCAGTTTTCTTTTGTGTCTTGCCACCAAAAGGTATAGTATGACGTCACGTCCTATAACTTTGTCAGCAAAAAAGTACATCAAGTTTGGCTGAGGAGATATAATTATTGCAATTTTGCTCAGGATAACTCAGATTACGTGAGATAGATACTTTAATAGATAGAGTGTTCAACAGAATATACATTGTACATACCTTCAGATAACTTCGCTTTGTGTGCCAGCCAACAATTCGGTAAGGGTACAGGTGATCAAGTCGCTCTTTTGCTGTATGACAACCAGCTCGGAGGTGTCTTGCCCCAGCAAGCCTGACTTGTGTGAGCTGATCACCAAAACAAGGGATCTGTCTGTGTTGCAACTGGAGGGATGTGGGATCTAGGCTGATCAGCCTGGGATGGCATCGGTGCTGGATGCTGGTTTTCGGGTTGTTCATCTACACACAGACCAGCAGCATCATGTAGATCATGCGTCTACTCTTCCAACTGGTCCAAAATAGCAACACAATCAGAATAAACTTTCTCATCCTTCATCATAACAGGCATGGTGATGACCTCTGACCTCAAGGAAGTAGATGTGGTTATATACTGCTTGAAGGCTTGAAAATGGGGAAAGTGTTCCAAAATAACACGCGCAATAATTGTTGTGTATCGGCATCTTATCAAGTCAATCTCTCCACCACTTAATGTGACAATTGCTTTAAAGTCACAAGTTTTAATATTAGCTTGTGGCCCATTATCAGGTAAGTGGTCATGTGGTACTCTGTTGAACACCATGCTTGTGGAAACAGCATGCACACTCTTGTTTTGATGAGTTTGCCTCATGTCATGGACCTTTTCTTCCCAATCTATATTGTCTAAAACAAAAACAAACTTCTTCCCAGATTTTAGCAACTCCACAGCATGATCCAGGAAGTGGGTTCCTATCTCATCCAGTACAACATATTTTTTTGAGGCACTTAAACAAATACCATACTTGTTAAGATGGTTGATCAACTAAACAATTAAAAAATAAGTTTTTATTATTACTTTAATGTACTTGTCAAAGGAAAGTATCCAGGCGGTAATAGGTTAAACCATCAGCATCAAGGTTTTAGCACCACAAACCAGGCCTGGTCCTTATTTTACTCTATCTGATGCAGGTAAATTTTACTGATCAAATGCCAAATAGAAGTCACTGGGGGGGGGGGGGGGGGGGTTAATCGAGATATAGTTTTGGTCTGAAATTCTTATGCCTTTTAGTCTGAACATTATAATATATACATTAGTATTGTAGTAATAATGGCACATCATGCAACCAAATGTTAAGTTTAACGAAAATGTTCTTAGAAACATATATCACTGTCAGTGTGCGGATTGACTCTAACTAATATGAGCAGATAGGTTTGAAATAATATTGAAATCAGTAGAGTGAGACAAGTGTTATTTTTTGTTGCTTTCATAGACTTAGTGACAGTTTTATTAACTAAAAGTGAATTTCAAAGCAATCACATGGTACCTTGCATACATGTAATACAGATGCATGCATGTTTATTTATATCTAATTACACACAATGAAATTTTCCTTTTGCAGCCTTTTTTCGCTGGTCTCTTTTCGCTAAATGATTTGACTTGGACAAATAAACCACCACAAATGTTTGAATCAGATTTTTGAGCATTACATTTATTTTATAAAGCAGTATAAAGTTGTATTTGCCAGTATGATTGACATGTTTATCCTAATAGCAAATCAATGCAATTTTCCCATGCACATAATTAATGCACATGTACAACATGTGATTACTTTGAAATTAAATCACAGTCTACTGCACTACTGATTTCAATAATACCATGAATTTTCTCTTTTGTTAACTGCACTAAAATAAGTGCCTCCCTTTTATTAAACACCCCCTTTAGAGCCATTTTGTACTAAGCTTCCCCCTCTAATAAGTGTCCCTCTTTAATTAAGAGGTAAAATATGGTGATTTGTTTAGGAAATTGAATAAGCGCAGCCTCTCTAATATGTGCCCCTCTAATGAGCACCCCTCTCTAATAAGCACCCCTCTCTAATAAGCACCCCTCTCTAATAAGCATCCCTCTCTAATAAGCACTCCTCTCTAATAAGCACCCTCTAATAAGCACCACTCTCTACTAAGTGCCCCTCTCTAATAAGAATAGAGTATGAAAATTGAATCACATATTTTGGCCTAAAATGAGGTAAGGGTTTTTAACAACTGGTTGACACCCCCTACAAAAAATTCAGACAGTACGCCACCCCTGCCACCATCTAGTTTATTTACTTCTATTTTTATACATACATTCATTGACGCTTTCCCATCTGTGAGTAGTATTGTGTTGATTCTTTGAATTCTGCTCAGCTCATGGCACCTTATGAACATGATGCCATAAATTAAACAAATTGGTGCAAGTTGCCTGCCACTTGGCATTGGGATTGATGAACAGTCTAGCATTCTTGATAAAATTCCTGCAACAGTCGGGCATCTTGTTATTAGCTCTTTATGCACCTCGGACATCCAATTATATTCACATAAACCTCCAAATGATCTATCCCTTAAAACAGATGGGTTGGTTCTTCTTGCAATTTCTGTTAACTCTTCATTGACATTGTTTAACATATTCTGGTGTAATGGGTGGTAAATCAATGGTATTTGAATGATTGTTTTTATTATGTCCTCAGTTGAACCTTTGGAAACTGCCTCTTTTAACGTGTTCTGTTCTTCATCAGAAAATGTTTCTTGACTTATGCCTTGAGTATCGGTCTGTAATAATGAATCAGTAAATAATATTTTAAAAGGAATCATTCTCTAAGACTTAAAGGGTTGATTGTATACACACCAAAAAATGCACATTCTTTAACAGCATGTAGGTATGTCACAGGATAATGTAGCCATGCATCCTTGTAACAGCTATACGATGACAACAGGCTGTAACATCACTGTTGGCTCATCAACAGTCTGGTTGTATCTGATGACAACAGGATGTAACACAGTAACAGCACTGTTGGCTCAACAGATCTGCTACAGCCTGTTGTCAATAGGCTGTAGCAGTCCGTTTGGTACCAACAGGCTGTAACAGCCATGATATCATAGCTGTAACAGATATTGTACATGTACCCTAGTATCAACAGCTAAATTTATTTTGCAATAATATGCACAGCAAACTGTTTGGATATAAACTACTTTACTAACTAAAAATTATCTGTATAAGATGGCAGTAAAAAGACAACACAAAGATTATTTATAAATTGAGTTCATTTTAATACAGACAAGAGCAAGTATGTTAACTCGTTCCTGCCAGAGGGCTTTCCCTGAGGTGAATAAAATCGTCTGGCGTTTGCCAGAATAAAATAATAAACTGACTTGGACAGGAAAGGGTGTTTGGTCGAACGAGTGAGTGTAGCAATTTTATTACACTTCTTGGTATTGTTTGAGTACTTCATATTAAAATATAGAATATAAATACCCAAGAAGAGTTGCGTAAACCAGATATATAAATATTAAAGTGGTTTGCGCAGCACAATTATTTATCTTGTCACCACGGGAAAGTCAGACTGACAGAATGTCGATACCGAGTTATAAATATATTATTATTTTATATCTTACCTCTGGAAAATGCGCACTCTGCTGCGCTGATAAATCCTGACAGGAATCAAAGTTTAGGCCAACCCGTGGTCCAACTCCGCTAGAAGACGAAGTGCCTATAGTTTTTATACGAGACTTTGGTGGTCTTGAAATTGACGGCGATACTTCGACGCATCGCTTCACTCGGTCACTGGCTTCATGGTCGCGTTGTCGCAAGAAATCTTGGGGTTCTAATATAACCTTTCTGAAGTCATTGGCGTTATTTTACCTTCTTTCGCACGGACGACATACGCGATTGGGAAGAGTATCATCTCGAGATAAAACACTGCCACAAAGCACTTCGTAAAAGTTGCAAATTTGACTGCCTAAAAAGGTTTTTGCAACGCTTCGGATCTAATACAGCCCGACAGAGGCGGCGAGACGACAAATCCGCAGTAAATCGCTTTGATTTATAAACTTTCTTTGGTGTTTCCTTTGAAGTCATCGCAGGAAAAGACCTTTGTCCTTTGAGCACGTTCTTGTGTTGTAATTAATATTTATTTATGACTGCACTTCGTAGTTGGAAGTGCCAAAAAATGTTTTAACTACCCCCACCCTAGCATACAAATTTAGTTTTTACCCAGATTCTGGGAATCACGTGACCAGCCGATACCAGGGTCTTTCCGCAGCGGGTGGTCGGGGGGGGGGGGGCGGTCGGGGGAGCGGAGGTAAGACCCTGGGTACGAGGTTGCATGTATGGTTATCAGTTTTGTATTTGTTTATTTGTTGATCAAAATTGTATAAGTTAAAAAAATTGTTTTTCAAACTATTAAAAACGGAGCATATACGAAATGAAGCAATTCCAATTTGAACTAAATATTATATAAAAAAATGATATTTTAAAAAGAGACCAAATGAGACCTTGATATTTTGCTCACTATAGTGCCCTCAGAATGCAGGAAATGGCATTTCAGAGAACGAAAATTCAAAAATGTTCCCCGAACCCCCGTAGAAAGATCGCGCCAAAGGCGCGATATGGACCCAAATCTTTTTGACTAAGTTGAAAAAATTGCTAGATCCGCGCCTGCTCAAAATAACCAAAAATATCTTTAGGATCTCCAACGAACTGTACTGTTATTGTTTATAATGTGCTGTATACATCACTGAAATTCAAACAGTCTTTATACTTCAAGACTTACGACAAACTTGCTGTCTTGTGGCGTTTGGTTAAGGTGACGTATTGCCTAACCCCAGTACTCTCCTCCCACTTGCCAGCTCGGAACTCGTCTATAGTGACGTTACACACAGCGCCAGGACGTTGTGCACTTTGCACAAGTAGCATTGTCATTAAATAATCTCGAAGATCGACGAACTCTGCCTCGGGGTTTTCCAGCTTATCGAAGCTCTCTTCAAATCCTGTGTAGGGGCGAATTAAAGAAGTTTCGTTATGCGTGTGTGATCAGCTTCCACGAGGGGGGACCCCGGGGACTTTGGGGCAAATACTTCTCCGTGTAGTGGGGGAAATGAGGGAGAATATATTTACAAGTTAATACCACCCCTGGGGAAATTATGGGGACTTTGTATATTTACTTTTTTTAATAAGAGAATATATTGTGAATATAGCATTATAAAGAAATTTGATGAGAATATAGTATAAAAATTAAAAACCTGTATATAATTTGTTAAATATGTATAAAGTTTATCTTTCTCTTGAAGAAATGAACTTTTAATATTATTATTAAAAGAGAAAATAAGTCAAGAAAAATTGCCATGGATTTTGTGCATACTCGGATGACTGTTGTGATAAAAAGGCGGAGGTCGTTGTGGATTCTGTGGAAAGCCCGAAGAAGGTATTTAATATTTTCATCATTGATATCATCTGTTTGCCTTCTTATTTTGTTTTCTTTGTTTGTTGTCTCGCTTGTTCGTTTCAAAAAGGCCAAAATCAATTTGGCCGGCTGGTCTTTTCGAAAAAGCCAAATTCGACACATTTGTCCGAAAATAGGCCAAACTGTCAACCTTTATAGTGCGGAAGGTGGCCATCTCTCCTCGCGTGCTTCACCTGCTGCCCGCAGGTAAACACCCCCATCCCTCCTGCCTGCATGTGCCTATGAAAAGCCTCTGCCGAGGAGAGGGCATGAACGCATTTATATTCGAGTGCAAGACTAGATATGAGATCATAAAACTATCAACAAACTGACACATTAGAGAGCGCCTAAGATGGCTGCCGGTTTTATTTGTAAGCTGCGTTCTTACTTGATTTTTATTGTCTTATTTGGGCATTTTCTTCTATTTGGTCCAATATATAATATACCTAAGTTTGTTTTCTCAGTGGATTGTGGTGGATTGATTGTGGATGTTTCCTCTCCTATGACATATGGATATGTTACTTTTGGATATCGTGTCAACCTTCAGCGGATTAGTCTTGAATCTAATTTTAAAATTTCGTTTGCTGCCGTCAAACCAACCAAACATGGTCTTTTGAGCTTGGCACTTTGTTCGAAACCATTTAAAGTGGATTTGACAGTGTGTGTTGACGTTTCTTCTAACCCTGGACCTATAATCGCTGGTGGAGTTACTCGTTTGATATCTGGTGAGCAATTATTACCTTTCTCTACCGGTCAACAATCGAATTTAAAATATTCAGCGGTTGACTTGTTCGCTTTGCGTTCTCTTGGAAATCGGTATTTTAGCGCGAGTATTGATGTTTGCGAGAAGAATACTCGAATACTAATAGTTTTTGATATACATGTAATTTTACTTAACAAAGGAAAATACTCATTACAATAGAAAGCGTTTAATTTAACTCTTCAGAGCGCGAAGCGGAGATTGTCTTTCCGGAACGAATATTTACAAGTTATTATATACGCTAGGTTGTAAAGGCGAGGCGGAAAAGCACTCAAGATTAGTGTCAAGATAATTAAGGCGCGTTAATACAATTAGGCTATAAGTGATAACCAGATTAACTCTAGGCGCACCTACTTCCTAAAGGGTTTATGGAAATATATAGTACCTAAAAATAATGTTTATATAAATGTTCTAAAATTAAGGTTTGGTAATGTTCCAAAGTTCGCATATGTTGCGCGCTATGCAATCGATTGCGTGACACTACAGTATCAACTGAACTCTTTGACTCTACTTAATCTGAAAGTCTACGATATAATGAAATACAACGCACCGAACCTCTGTATGCATTTGAAGACCAGATATGGCTGTAGGGCTGGCCTTAAAGCCAAGGCAAGACGATTATTAACGAGTCATGATATCCCAACAATTTGTCGACCAAGGCTCTCTGATCTTTGGGGTGTATCAAGGTGTTCTAATCGCAATTTTCTAGTTCCTCTTAAACGACAAATTAAGGGTTTCTCCTTCCCCAAGATATGTTTTAGCAACACTCGTTCTATGGTTAATAAATTGGACGAAATTAATGGCTGCATTACATCAAATTCATGTGAGTCTGACATTGCTGTCATCACCGAGTCATGGCTTTCGTCATGCGTGGGTGATGACTTAATTAACATACCGGGCTTCCTAACATGTCGCAGAGACAGACCAAATAATCAACGCGGGGTGGTTTGTGTACTTTCATTAACTCTCAGATAAATTTTTTGGAACTTCTTGATTTAAATGACCCTGAAATTGAATCTCAATGGTTTTTGATCAAGCCAAACCGTTTGCCTCGTTGGACTAATTCCCTCTACAGTGTATCATCCTCCTCAAAATGATAATAACAATCTTCGTGCTCACTTTGGAAGTGTGCTGATGTTCTACTGCTGTCCAAGATTGCCATCCCCAAATCGGTTGATAATGATCTTAGGCCGATTTCTCTTACTCCAGTCTTGAGTAAGGTGCTCGAGGGTTTTGTTTTCAATTGGCTGTCTTCTATTGTTATGCCGCATATTGATCCTCGACAGTTTGGGGGAATTAAAGGCACTCAACAGCGTACCACGTGACCACATTTACCGCTGATTAGCATTCAGCTTAAGCGGCGGCGCAACACGCGATTCTGTAAACATGGCGGAGAGCTAAGTGGAAGACATTGACATTGACATTGACATTGAGAATAGAGAAGTCGAAGAACACCTCGGATGACCATGAAGAGGTAAGATACTTGGATTTAATTTTGTTCGTTTGAATTTGCCATGGCATTGGTAATAATTGTAAACCACTCGAGCCTGCGACGCCATGTTGGATATGGTAATCTTGAATTTGAACATGAACTTTTTCAAGATTCGTCATTTCGCTGTTGAGTGCCTTTAAGCACTCTTGCACGTCTCATGCCTTGGTTCATCTTGTCCATCAGTGGCTTATGGAGACTGAAGCACATAAAACCATCATTCGTTCATGTCTAATTGACTTATCCAAGGCTTTTGACAGGATTGATCATAACATTCTAATGGAGAAGCTTCGTTCGCTTAATGTTCCCCAAATCCTGTTGAATTGGTGTGCTGCTTTTTTGAAACATCGTCAGCAACGAGTTAAACTGGGTAATCTAAGATCGAGTTGGAAACCTATCCATGCTGGGCTACCCCAGGGGACCAAATTAGGTCCACTTCTCTTCTTGGTTATGATCAACGATCTTTCAACTACATTACCTATGTATAAATACATTGATGATTGTACCCTTTTTGAGGTTGTTTCACCCAGCACGACTACGACTCTCGAAGCGGAAGTTGACCGTATTCAACAATGGACAATTACTAATAACATGCGTCTCAATGTTCAAAAGACTAAAGAATTTCATGTAACTTTCAAAAGGAGTCATTTTCCCTTATCATTTTCTCTTGTATTAAATGACTACCCTTTAGATGTCGAACCTGTTATTAAGCTGCTTGGTGTTTATCTTACATCTGATCTAAACTGGTCAGTACATATCGACCATATATGTTCTAAGGCAAGTAAACGTTTGTATGCTCTGCGAACCCTGTGGCGTTGTGGTGTTCCTTCTAAGGATCTTCGTTTGGTAGATTGCTCCTTCATTCGTCCAATTCTCGAATATGCCTGTGTAGTTTGGCATTCATCTCTTTCATTGAAATTGCGCGACCAACTTGAACAAGTGCAACGAAGAGCTGTTGGGATAATTTTGCCTTCTTTTTCTTATACAGATGGCCTTTTGGAACTTAAAATTGATCTGCTTTTTGAACGAAGGGAGACTCTATTTGTTACCTAATCCTACTGTGAAAAAGTATTCATTAAGACATCCTCGTACTTTTCCTCTGTTTAAGTGTCGCACTAAGCGATATCAAAATAGTTTTATTCCCTATTCAATAAGGACATGGGATTCGTCCCCATAGTTTTTAAATGTATTTACTGTAAACTTGAGTTTTTCAAATTTACCTGTGTATATTTGCCACCCTCGTAGAAGCCGATGACATACGCATTAGCAGGAGATCAAAATCTCCTTCGATTTGCAGATTCCTCAGTGAAGGATTTCATCCAGTTTAACACCCTGCCCTGGAATTCTTTGACGAGATTGCAGTTTTCCGGCTGATACCAAACTGCATTGAAAGTGTAGAAGCTCGTTAAGACAAAGTTGTAAAATGTTAGCAGGCTGATCAAGGAATTTATTTCCTTAAATAAATGTGCAGCGAATATGGACCATTGCTTCCTCTGTCCAAAGAAGGCGAACGTTGTTAATAGACTCGTCGACTTCGAAGAGAAGGCGGCCACTGCGCCTCTTTGGATGGCTTCAGCCCTCGTCGTCCACCTTCGACGGTGAGCATGTCGTCAAGATAGCAGGCGAGGACAGGTTGGGTTTGATTAACCGTGAAATTGAGTTCTCGCTACAACTTTTGGTGCACTTGTTCTTCCAGTAAACCAGAGCTTCTGGGAGGAGATGGGTTTCCCTCGTTTTCGTCTGAGGAAGAAGAGTCATCGTTAGTTTAGTTTCAGTCAGCAAACCACTGTAATTTTCTCAGATTTCCTTGCTGCTTTGGATTTTTCAACCTTTCTTGGAATCTTCCCTTCTCGTTCCTTCCTCTCCTTTTCGTTTCTTCCTCTCCTTTTCGTTTCTTCCTCTCCTTTTCGTTTGTTGTTATCTTCTTTCAATATATTATCTTCCATTCTTTTTGATAGGTCATCGGCTTTTTCTTGCCGTCTGGCTGTTAAACCAATAGAGTTGTACCTTAAAGTGCCACTATGATGAAAATTCACCCCGTCTTTTAGATTTTCTTTAGCATAGAATAGTATTTCAGGGTAGAAAGTGATCATCCATGTAAAAAAAACTAAAAAATGGTATTTTGAAGTAAGTATTTTGAGCTCTGAAATCACTATTATTTAGGCCACCATTACTAAAAACGTGTTCCAAGTGAGCCCGCAATTTCAAAAGGTAATATTGTTTGTGACGTCAAATTCTCAATGCTATGCCTGAATTTCAGTTGAGGTTACTTGTTTTCTTCGAGAAGTAGATGAAATGTTCTGCCTTTCAGATGAAGAATTTGAATAAACGACTTTGATTTACTTGAAGAATTAGCGATGTGGAGTCTTCGCGTTGAGAATTTGACGTCACTTCGTTACGCTGGTCAAGAACATGAACGATTAATGGCGGACATAACAACTCCAGATTCGGAGTCAGAAAAATAATACTTGCCATCGTCTAATCGCAAAACGGTTTCGACCGAGTAATATTTAGCAGCTCTGCTTTATAAATACGTAAAAATATCGATAGGAAAAATGTGATCGTAAGTGGTACTTTAAGAAAGGATAACGTTCAATGGGTTATACAGTATATCAAAGAATATTCAAACACTAATAATAATTTAAAAAAATACATACTATGACACTATGTGGTTAGACGTACTTGTTAATCTAATACACCATTTTTCTGAAATTTGAAGCCCTTCTGTCAAGCACAGAATGGGGTCAATATGGCACCGCTTGAGAAATGCTCAACAGAAAGGATTCAAATTTGACACAGTTAACATGTCAAATAAGTGTAACCACATAGTGTCAGTGTTTTTCTATTAGTGTTTTAATATTCTTCGATATACAGTATTACCTGTTTGCTCAGTAGTGAAGGTGACTAAAGCAACTCGTCATGCTATGCAAATTTTCAAATGATTTGTAAATTTTCAAATAATTTGTAAATTTAAATCTTTAGAAATGTATTGTTTTAAAAATATTTATATACTTACAAATTAGCATAGCATGACCAGTTGCTATTGTTGGCAACTATTCATAGCAATCTCAGTATAGTTATCTACTTATCTCTAGTTATCCTTTGTTATCCTAATAATAATAATGAGTTACAGGATTACAAAGGATAACTGGATAACAAGGGGTAACAGGATCATTAGGGTTACTGGATTACTAGGGATACAATCTGGGGTTGTGTATTCGTGAGCAAAACACAAAGGGTCAACCAAAATATTGGCAAGAGGCACCACACTGCTTGCATTATGCTTCTCATTTTGTTTCTGAGATCCTAAATATATTGGCACAATTTTTCTTAGACTAAATCTAGGTGATCCACGATTGAGACCGTGTACCCTTTTTAAATGCTTATCAAGCCTTTTAACTGGTTTTCCACAGTCCTCAACAGGGCAGTACACAAAAATCTGACTGAGTTTTTTTTTGTTTTCTCCTTCTAATACTTTGGGACAGAATAAGTGCCTCATGGTGTGATTTGTGATGCACTCTTTTGACATGGCTTATCATGTTGCTCCTCTGTTGCTTACCGATTGGACATTCTCGTTTAACTTTTGCCTGTAAAAAATGCAAAAGAGTTCTTTATAATACAGGTAGGCCTTTACAGGCAGGGCATCTGCAACAGCGACAGCAATATTTTTCATATTTTGCTATCCTGAAGATCTAAAAACTCTCAAAGCACGTAGAGACCAATTAAAGTCTACTCAGCAGGAAAATTATGATGGTGATATTACGAGTGTCAATTAAGACCTGACGGAGACCAGTTACAAAAAATGCAACTACCCCTTCGGCAGTAATCAAACCCACAACCCTGGGAAACTAGTCCAGTGCCCTAACCGACTAGGCCACGATAGCCGGTTGCCAAGAGCTTGGTCATGAGTTCTCTTATATATGAGATGAAAGGTAATGCCGGTGAATGTACAGGGTATATATATATATATATACCCTAGGGTATTGTGGGTTCGATTACCACCCAAGGCTGGGTTGGGTCTTAGAAATAATTGACACTCATAATATCACCATCATAATTTTCCTCTACATTTCATCGAGTGTAAATGCAAATATTAATCTTTACTGTTGTGGCAATAGAAGCGTTCCTGAAATATTTTTGCAATTCATTTGCTATGTTTGACCAATTCATTTGATGAAATTATTGCTAAACTTCCAGTTTTTAATTTGATTGGTTTCTGTTTTTTTAACAACCAATAAGAAAAAGGATTATTTGTCAAACACCAATCAAATTCAAAACAGGAAGTACAGCAATATTTTCATCAAACGAATTGTTCAACTTGAGCAATGTAATTGAACAATATTTTACGGAACGCTTCTATTGCCACAACAGTAATAAACTCTACTCACATGGTTAAAGCTCCACATGGTTACTACCCACCCAAGTACTAAGCACTGCTCAACGGTGCAAAATTAGTTGTAAGGGGCAGTGTGCTGTTTGGGGCCACAAGTACTTTCCATATAAAATTATCACCTGCAAACCAGCTGCCAGACTTGTAGGGTTTTACTTACCCATTTTCCTTTGCCCTCATCTGATGACTCTTCATCCTCTTCTTCCTTTTCCTCTACTTCCACTTGATGTGCTAGTCTTCTCCCTCCTCAACAAATTATTTGCTTCCACAAGATTGTTTGATGTCCTCAACTTCATGGCTGTCATTTTTCTTGGTTCTAGTTATCTGTTGGATGAACTTGACACCAGGCACTGTTAATTCTTCTATTGTCAGGTCAAGTTCATCCAAGATAAATTTAACGTGATCCTAAAAAGAGTGATCTGGCTAAATAGAAAATCTATATCATGTTCTCTGATCAAAATAATTTTGTGACAAGCCTTCAACTGCAATTTTCTCACTTTAACAGGTTATAATTGTGTGAGCAAAAAATCTAGACTACCATTATCTGTCTAGTTAAATCATCGACAGCTGGAATGACTGCAAATAGCCTTTTTCATCATTTTACCAGACCATTTTTAAGTTCAATAAAAATATTCAGTGTACCCATTGTCAATAGGCTTGTTATAATAAATTGTTTAAATCAGACGGTGTTTTTATAATTATATTATCTAAAACTATAGAAATTAGGAATGTAAAGTATTTTTACTTCTCCCACACTTTAATACATATCGATGTTGGTTGTGGAACAATAAGTAAATCTAGGTGGACTGTTTGTTTGTCGTCCATTGCATTGTAGGTTGGGACAACCCTGGGATATGGAGATGTAACCTAAATATGTCATAAAATTTACACAAAATCATCACGAAAGAAACACAAGAAAACACAAATTTTATAGACAATTGTAAAGTTCTTTTCTGTGCAGGGGTCAAATATTTTCTCATTAGTTCTGCACATATTTATCCAGTTTTACATGAATTTTGTAGCCTCCATAAGTACTTTTTAACCCTGACTCCTAGCTGTGTCAGGTTAAGGCCATAAATGTTTACTTGCTTAGTACACAGAAAGTTGAAATATGAAATATGAAGAATTATGCACTTATTTATATATGATCTTAAAAAAGTTCCATGGGCCCTGTTAGAGATAAGTGATGATCCAAATGACATGGTATTAACCTGGGAAAACCTATTCTTGGACCTGCTTGATATTCACGCACCACTAAGGAGAGTTAAAAACAAACCCTCTCCTTGGCTTAATCCGTCCATTAAGAAATTGATGTACAACCAAGGGATCACTTAAAAAAACAAGCGATTAAGAATGGCTCAAATGTACTTTTTGAAGCATATAAGGTGGCGAGAAACAAGGTTAATATTTGGAAGGCAATAAATTTGCTGTTACGACGAAAGTCCAAGATTACTGGCATTACAGAACTACATGGCATCTCTAATGCATTAAAGTGGTACCACAATCAAATTTTTACCTATGGATATTTTACGCATTTATAAAGCAGAGCTGCTAAATATACTCGGTCGAAATGACAAGTATTCGACAATGGCAAGTATTATTTTTCTTACTCCGAACCTAGAGTTATGTCCGCCATTAATCGTTCATGCCTGACCAGCATAAGGAAGTGACATCAGACTCTCAACACCAGACTCCATATGACTAATTCTTCAAGTAAATCTATAGTGATCAAGGTCCTTTTTTCAAATTCTTTGTCTGAAAGGATGGACATTTCATCTACTTCTCGAAGAAAACAAGTAACTTCGATTGAAATTCAGGCATAGCATTGAGAATCTGACATCACAAACAATATTACCTGTTGAAATTGCAGGCTCACTTGGAACACGTTCGTAGTAATGGTGGCCTAAATAGTAGTGATCTCAGAGCTCAAAATAACATTTAAAATTTTTTTAACATTGATGATCAATTTCGACCCTGAAATACTATTCTATGCTAAAAAATCTAAAAAAACGGGGGTGAATTTTCATCGTAGTACCACCTTAATGATCACTTTTCTACATAAGCAGCTAAAACTTTTATAGCAAGTGTTCAGACCACGTCTGTAACTCCTGAGTCATTTGTTAAACCGACATTGTCTAAATTTGAATTCGGACAATTCCTGTTTTGGCAGTTTATCATTTGCTGTCTTGGTTATTAGTATCTAAATAGTTTGGCTTAGATGGAATTTCTGCTAGATTATTAAAAGATGCTGTAACGGTTATAAGTGATCCACTGTGCTCTATTTTCAATAAATCTTTGAGTTCAGGTATCTTCCCTGATAGCTTGAAGGCTGCTAAAGTTTTACCAATTCAAAAGGGAGATATAAAAAATGATGCTAATAACCATAGACCAATTCCGGTGTTACTATTCTAGCAAAAGTATTTATGAAACTTGTGTTTGACCAACTTTACTTATACTTGACTGAAAACAACATAGTGAGTAAGTTTCAATCTGGATTTCTATCAAACCATTGAACTTTAACCACTCTGTTACAGGTAACCAAAAACTGGTTTAAAATATTGATAATTGATTTATGAACGGAGTTGTACTAGTCGATTTAAAAAAGGCTTTTCACACTGTAGATCATGCTATTCTTCTGAAAAAGTTGTGCATCTAAGGAGTGGGGGACCTATAGAATGGTTTTTTCCTGTTATCTTTCAAATAGATCTCAACGCTGCATGGTCAATAATACTTTGTCTCAGCCTAGAGTCATGTCTTCCGGTGTCCCACAAGGATCTACCTTAGGCCCTCTTATTTTTGGTTTATGTTATTTTTGGTATATGTTAATTATCTTCCTAACTGTTTAATAATAATAATAAGTTTTAGAAGCATCTTACAAAGTCTTGATGCTCTTACAATGTTATAAAATCTAAATATCTAATTACAATCTTGATTAAGTCTAAATACAATGGTGTTAAAATTAAATATTTGTTAAAAAGATGTCTTAACCAAGCCTTTGAAGCTACTTAATGACCTGGAAAACCGAATATCATCAGGCATAGAGTTCCACAGTTTGGGAGCAGCTACTTGGAATATGCCCTCTCACCATCAAATTCCAAGTTTTGGAATTTGATGGTGCTGCAGTTGGGAAATTCTGTGATGCTGATCTAAGAGAACGTTTTGGCTTATTATAGCTAGTTAAAAGATTTTGTATATATGCTGGTGCTTGATTAAGGGCTTTGTAAGCAATAAGTAAAATTTTAAAATCAATTCTGGCACTAGAGTGATGTGGTCGTTTTTTACAGAATACACCTGTTGGTATGTACGCTGACAGATCACTGCCACAGCTGAAACTGTGGATGAACTTGAAGATATAAGTGCCTATAAATGCAAATAAGCTTTTGGCAAATGCGACTAAAACTGAATTTGTCGTAGCTTCTAATTACAGATTAAAACAGCTACTGGGTGATCCTAAGATAAAGATGAAACATGAAGTTATAAAACCTGTATCCAATGCTAAGTTATTGCGCATTTTAGTAGATGAAAAACTGAGTTGGGAGGATCATATAAATGAAATAATTATACCAAAGGTATTGAGGGGTCTTCATATGCTTCGTGAATTACGGCCTGTGCTATCTATCCCTCAAATGGTATCTCTGTACCAATCACTGGTGATGCCTCACTTTGATTATTGTAGTAATATTTGGGAAATGTGGATTAGTCTTAAGAAGTAAGCTACAAAAACTACAAAACCGAGCTGCTCAGATCATAACACGGTCTGGGTAATAATAACAATGGGTTTTTAATAAATCTCATAGCAGGAAACTGAATTACAAGATTTTTACAAAAGTTAAAAAATTTAAAAAGAGATAAGTTTCGTTAGATTACAATGATACTATTGATTAACCACTATATTTGTACGTTATAAAATTTGAGAGTCATTGTTTTAGGGATGGTAGAGCATAGAGATGTGGTACCAGAACGTAGGTTGTAACCATGAGTGATATACTCCATAATGGGTTTCAAAGGGCAGTTTGTTTACTTCTTGCAAATATCTGTCCTTTTCGACAAAGATTCCAATTTAGCTTTCTCGAGAAAGTTGTGTACGGAATATGATTGCCCTTCTCTGGATAGATTCAATACTGTCACTTAGATACAAAGGGAGATCCGCCCAAACTGGACTGCAATATATATTTACCAGATCGATCGTACTATATATAACCTGCCTTCCTTAACTGACTAATAATATATAGTCGTTTAGATGCTTTCTTGGTTATGGAAATACAGTGAGTAGACCAAGATAGGTCACTGCTAAAATTTACACCCAAAAGTTTAAAATATTTTACAGATTCAATAGAACGTTTGCCAATTACTAATGGAGTTTGAATAGGAAGACGATATTGTAGAGTATTAAAAAATATTTCCTTACATTTCTTAGGATTAAGGCGCATACCTCTTTCACTATCAAACTAGCAAATATCATGCACAATATGCAGCATAACACTAGGTGAGCATCTTGGGATTACTTCAGCTACTGACAAATCATCTACGTATTTAACTCTAAAATTCCATGTGTCCACCAATGAATCAACTAAGATAGCAAATAATATAGGGCCTAATCTTGTTCCTTGAGGAATACCACCATTAAGTAATTTGAATTCAGATGAGATATTATTAATCCTTACACACTGCGAACGCTCAGTTAGGAAACATCTAATAAGGGCAGGGTGAATATCAAGATTATGCATCTCCACACACAATACATTATGATCCACCAGGTCGAAGCCTTTACTGAAATCTGCAAAAAGGCCCAAACTGAATATCAGATCAACTGAGATTTTAATTTAACTTGGTTAGTGTAAACTTGAGACCAGACGACATTGACAAAAAGCCACACTCATGTATAAAATTATGAGTGATGTTGCTCCTGTTTATTTGCAGGAACTGTGGCTCATAATCACAATTTGCATTGTCTAAATTCTGCAGCACCATAAGGATGTTTCCCCAGCGGAACTCATGGAAGAAATGCTCCAACTGAAATGTGTGCATGCTGCCAATTTTACATCAGATGATTCTAGTCCTGTCACTCTTGTTAATCTTCTAAATGAGATTTCTTCTTTTAAAGTACAGGAAATATTTGTCAACATCTGCACTTCTCTCAGAATCTTTTGTACACTACCCATCGCTGTAGCATCAGCTGAACGATCATTTATCAACTTAATATAATAAAAAATGTTCTTGAGTATTGAATGTGAGATGGTGCGAAAGGTAGATTTTTGTAACGTCATACACAACTTTGCAACAGAAAAGCTCGTAAAGCAGCTGTTGCACACTGACATTGTAGATTACAAACATGCTAAAATTTTGACTTTTTGAGCTTGGTATTGCCTGTATTTATTAGTTTAAATTTGGAATTGCTTTACTGTTTTGTTCATCTTTGAAGAGACGTATATTTAATCAAATTAATTTTCGACTGGGGGAGTTTACCGACTTCTGTTAATCTACCCCCCGGCCTGTGGCAGCTCTCGGCGGCCCTTCCAGAATTACTTTGTATGTTGTCACACAACATGAGAAGGCAGTTAAGCAATAGATAGAGTGAGTCATAATGCTTTGTACTTGAAGTCAAAATGGGGGAGGGTAATCTGGTATATTTAGGAAGTGTCCAAAAGGTTTTGTCACTGATTGTCTGAAAAATAAATGTTGCTGAAGTCGTTTAGTCTTTGGCATAACTTCTGCAATAAAAAGTTATTTTTCATGAAAGTTTGTAATGGAACTCCCAAACAACATCTCTCTCGATTGAACTAATAATTATATCTGCTTCCTAATTTAATGACGTCATAAAATCGCACTTTTAATCACATTTCATATCCACGATGATTTGCCATAAGCCATTACCAGTGCAACAACAAGCTTTGGTGCTCCTTTTGAAAAATGAAAAGAACTACTCATACCGGAAAATTGCAGAGATAACAAAAATTTCAAAATCAAGTGTCTTCAATATCATTAAAAAAGCGGAAGAAAGAAACAAATGACATTCGCCGAAAGAAGGGGTGAACGACCTCAACTGTTAACAAAACGTGAGGCAGGCAATAAACGACGCATAACAGTCGAATTTAATTCAGACGGATTAAATGCATAAATGGTAATTGTTTCAACCAATAAGAACAGCACAATATTCGTATAATTTTTGGCGCCAAGAAAAACGTATCAACAATGGCGGATGCTTGTATCGTATGTGGAATATCAACAAAGTATATCTGTATTACTTGTGGTGCTCCTGTTTGTAACCGAAGTCAATGCTGTTTTCCTGAGTTAAATGACGATAGTGATGGCTGGTTGGCTCAGAAGAGTGTGGGGTACTGTAACGAGTGTGCAAGGCGAGATATTGACTGCGAGCAACCGCCAACCAAGAAACCACGAACAGACGAAAATATTGAAATCGACGTATCTAGTAGTCCCAGTAGTGAAGATCCAAACGAAAGTAGTGGTCCAGATATCATAGTGACACGAAAAGAAGCGAAAAAGAAAAATGCGGCAGGTAGGAAGTGCAGCTGGAAGGAATCCCATATCGACGATATGATGGATATAATAATAAATTACGAGAGCCACAGAAAGAAACTGATATTCACAAATATCAAAAAGCAGAAAAACTCAGGTGTACAGCAAGTAGTGCAACTTAACGAAAGGTATTCTCAGCATATTCCGCCTTCAGCCTTCCCGTTTACCATTGAGCAGATGAGGACAAAGTTCAAATGGTGTGTTTCTATGTGTAAGAGAATGTGCCTGACAATCCGTAATGCAACCGGGATTAAACGTATACAGGACGAAAAGGGCTATGGCAAATGGTTTGAACTCTTACATCCTCTAATAAAATCGCGCGATTCTTGTCAACCTGAACAAGAAATAGAGCCAGACTCCTTGAGCGAAAGTGGAGTACAAGATACTTCTACAGAATCTACACCCCCCATGTTTGTTCCTATGAAAGATAGTGGAAAAGGAAAGAAGAAATATAAGAACTCAATAGCGGTTTTGTCTAACACTTTAGATGTGTTAAAGACAACCATCGAAAACGACCCAACAAAGGACATATTGGCACTTGTGAGAGAGGACATGAAGCAGGCAAAGGAACAGGACTTAAGATTTCACCAACTCATGGTAACCAACCAGTCACCAGAAACCAAGCAGTGCCATCTTGGTCGAGATACAACAGACATTCTAACTATGGCACAATGGGACATAACCAGTTTGACAATGGGTGTGGTGTAATGCCAAATACAATACAAGAATGTTCAACCAACAGTTTACTGCAGCAGCAATTGAATAATGAAAATCCTTCATCTCAAAATGAGAGGAATTTTCAAGAGTACTTGGCTGAGAGTTACCATCAGTTATAAAAATATAAGTAAACACATTGATAATTCACATTTGTTTATAATTTGAAATATCTTATGAATCTATATTATCTTAACTATTTTATGAATTGTGTTCCTGTTCTTCTCCTTTCACCAAACTATTGTTCACAAACTGTTCTGCAAACCAAGTTGAATTTTTTTCTTTTCATATAATCAAAGAGTTTGCAAAGAAAAATGAAATAAAACTGTAACTTATAAATCACAATTAGTTTCATGTTTACTTAAAATTATTTATGAAGGGTTTAGCCAAGACATAACAAAACTTAACACTAAAATTAACATCATGATGTTGAGCATGATCATCACCAGCATGTTAGTAGAATAAAGCAAAAATCATTATGAAAGTTAAAAAATCCTATTAAGGTGCTCTGGAGGTAAGCACCCACCATCAGTAATTTTGGAGCGCAAAACGTTTTGCCTTTTGTGTGCATCTTGGTGCTTTTTGAGACTATCTAGCTGATTTCAGTTGTTGATATCTTAATCCAATTGGGCCTACCTTAAACAGTTTTAAAGCAGATTCAAGAAGGTTCAGTCCAGGGAAAGGATAAAAAACACACAACAGGAGTTTAAATTAAGGGAATTAAGGCATAAAATTAGGCTTACGTGGTTTTGGATAAAAACCGAAAACGCATTTGGAAAAGAGACAAGCGTTTTTTGTGCATTAGTATTGTAGGCTGTACGTGTTTCTTAAATAGTTCTTGATTGTATTTTCTGATAGTAGAGTATATAATTTTATAACCAAGTACTATTTTATGGAATTTTTCATTATCAACATACCTCCAATGAGTGCATCTGGGGCAAATGTGCAAAAGGGTCCCGTTGGCCATTGCCCCGCCCTGACAGCTGTTAGCACAGAAGACTTTAGACAAGATTTCTCTCTAAGGCATGGTGATACCATGGTGATACCATGGTGATACCATGGTGATAGCCTGATAGGATGTTTAATTATGACTGGGAAGGGATTAATGTTGTGTCACTTTGCATCTTTGCGATCACATCTGATCAGAATTAAAGGGGAACTGTAGTCAAAAAACAAATTACTTTTAAATAAAAGGCCTTTAAGTATGTTTAGAAATGTTAATAACTACGATATCTACTCTTGTACTCGAGAAATAACGTTTTCATTCTCGTATTTTATGCTTCTGAACGCCGCCATCTTAGAGTTTGCTCGACGGCTTAAGATTGATATACAGCAGGAATTTATTTATCTATTGAAAAGAAAACACCTGCTGAACAGAGTTTGAGTCATCGAGCAAACTCTAAAATGGTGGCGTCCAGAAGCATAAAATACTTAACATTTAATAAAACTATTAACATTTCTAAACATACTAAAAGGCCTTTTATTTATAAAAGTAATTTGTTTTTTGACTAGAGTTCCCTTTAAGGTATTTTCAAATAACTAAAAGTAAAACATAGGACTTACATAATTACAGTTCTCGATATTACACCTGTACAACTTATTTATTTTAGTTTCTAACTACTCAAATTATGTATAAATTAATTTGTATTAGATACAGGACCCTTAGTGATAGCAGTATTTGATTATATTGATAAGGTTTTTATCCTGTGTACATGTAATTTAGCCAGAGCCAAAATTGCTCTTTGAATGATTTTTGTATAAAATGCAGGGGCGGAGTCAAAATTTTCGTTTGTGAACATTCAGGGGGGATGATTAATACCCACACTAGATCTTTTTCCGGATTTTCGGTAAATAAAACGTGAGGTGCAAAAATGACTGTTTCGCCCAATATCAGGGCTCATCAGCAATAATAATATAGTTTACACAAAGTTACAAACATGACATAAGTCAATATCTCTAAAGAGTTTAAAACGGATAAAATAATTTTTGTCCTGGAAAGCCAAAGGCTGTTGATTAAAATGAATTTGATCAATTGATGTCTATCACAATTTATCACATCTGAACTAGAGATCGTATTACAACAAGCCATGTGGTCTGACAAGTCAACAAGACACACTGACACAATCATGGATAATAGATAATATATCCATTATCAAAATTTTAAACTAATATC
The DNA here is from genome assembly GCA_035772405.1 of Chrysogorgia sp. JL179-B06. NCBI lineage: Eukaryota > Metazoa > Cnidaria > Anthozoa > Scleralcyonacea > Chrysogorgiidae > Chrysogorgia > Chrysogorgia sp. JL179-B06. The sequence continues at coordinate 417,070 of JAYKKM010000276.1, forward strand.
AGGCGACAAAAAGCATAAACAAAATGCCAACACTACAGTATATATTGGTTCAGCTGGGTTCGCAGTATATAAGTGAAATATTTAATATTAATAAACTTTTGACTGCAGTAATATGCTAATTTCATAAACTTATTTATGTAAAAATTACATAAATTTCATCATGCCAGCCGGTCAGTGGCGCACAGCTTGTTCGGTTAATACAAGTCCAAAACTATTATAATAAGAGTCAAATTTAGTTAAAATAGAATATATTATGGCTGTACAAGACTTGTTTTTCCTTTCTCGAACATACATCGGGATGAAAGATTCGGCACCAAAATTTCTACTGAGGCAGAAGCTCGTGTTGTTGATAGCACTCAACAGCTCTTCAACAGAACTCTTCGGCAAAGCTTCGCTTCGTCAGATCAGCATAGACATCTTGAAGATATGGCCGATCGTTTCTCTCAAAGGCGGACTGCACAGTCTCGTAAATACTACAAGACATTGCAGTATATTCGCTATTTCGCTTTTATATTTCTGTGGCACTTGAAATTGAACCTTCCCGTTCAAGCTGCGATCAGAAAGGCTACGGAAGGCTGATGCATATGATCGATCAAAAAATGTAGCCAATGAGAATTCAGATATTTTTTGAATTAGCCAATTGGATAGCTTGTATAGGAGCCCCTGATCCACAAACCTATCAGAACTCCCCACAGATCGATCAAAAAGCAAATTGGCCAATCGGATGGCTGGAATCAGACTACAGAGCGATCAAAACTCACGCGCAAGACCGCTGTTCTGTGACTTGATATATTACTTTATCAAAGGCCTTGCCGCTGTATGAAACTTGATAACTGGACTACATGGACTTAATGTCTTTGCTATGGACCGCAGTTTGAATTAACTTTAATTAATTAACTGCGCAATTTTTACCTTAGTCGCGTGATCGGTTTGACTACCCCTAGATCCGCCCCTGCAATGTGGGCACATTTGGCATTTCAATAAAATTATTGAAAATAATATTGTTAATAAATTGTTGTGTTACACAATGTTTTAGTGAATGTGGGAGAGCTCGGAGTAGACATTGTCTATCATCAATTGTGTAGAATTAATGTTTGTGGAATTGATAATTATACTTACGATGCTTCTTCGTACTACTTTGAGATTCCGTGCTAATTTCGTCTTTTCTAAAAAAAGATAAACCAAAGTTTTAATAAAGTTTTTGAAAAAATAACAACTGACATTTGTTCCATGATCATGAATGTTCAGCACGCCGTGACACCGGACAGCTCTCACATTAAGCAACAAGTACTTTGAGAGGCAAGAAGTCAAGTTTTCGTATAGTTTCACTAATCGTGTACGTTAATTTGTAAGATAATAAAGGTTTTCTAACTGTTTTGTATTAATCGTGGAATCGTTATCGACTTCAACGGAACAATGAAGTTGTGCCAGTTGATGAACTTGTATAGTCTCTATACGTTGACATAATAAAAGTCATTAAGAAGCGAAACGAATTACTTACCTAATCACTTTCCTCCGTTTATTAACAGGCTCTCCATTATTTGGAATCTCAGTAACTTCCTCATTCCCTATATCATGGAATATTTCTTATAAACTCCCTTGACAATAAGTTGTATCTGTTAACCTCAGATATTACAGCTATTCATTTGCTAACACTAAACACAGACCTATTAATCAACTAACAATATCTGGGCATACAGCAGTAATCAATAGCTTTGCATCTTCACAATAATCATGCTGCGACATGGAAGTTGCAAGTTGAGGAATAGCTCAAAGCAGCACATGCCTTTTGGGAAGTCAGTGCCAATTGAAAAGAAAATCTTGACATATAATTGCTTTGAAATTGATTGCATGAGTTAACTTTTGCTTATTTTCTCTTCAATTTTGCAAGATTCACTGAGTTTCTAAGGGTCAATTCCCATATCACCTTCACAAAGGGCACTGGGGCAGCAGGTCCTTTTCCTTCAGCGGTGGGGCAGTGGAAAGGGCCCACTGGGGCAAATGCCCCACCAGCATATGGTATTAAAAAACGCCCTGGCATCATGTGGGTATTTTTCATATACCTGTTCCCAATTGTCATGAATTTGTTCAAATGCGACCTTGGCTTCTGTTTACAGTAACAGTTGTAATCTTTTCAGTGCTTTCAATGAGGTATGTCCCTTCACCTTTGGTGTACAAATTTGCTGAAAAATGAACTGAGAAGATGTGCACGAGCTAATTGACAATAAATGGGGAAAATAATACTATTGTTATGATGATATTAAATATAATGTATGGTTTAAACGATGTTAAGGCGAGTTTGTGGGGTGATATGGCCATAGAACTGTAATACTTGTTTGGACTGGCCTATGTGCCATTGTGGCATGGGCCCCTGTGCATTATGAAAATAGGCGTGAGCACAGAGACCCCAAAAATAGGTATTTGGAAGCATTCAAATGACATTAGTGAGAAGGACAATACTCAAAATAGTTTGGAACAGAGCAAAAGCAAAGCAAGTTCGAAACAGAGTGTAGAGAGTGTTTATATGACGTTTTAATTATTTATTATCTTCAGAAATCACAATTGTGTAAAATTTTCCGTGAGGCATGGCCCTGGACCGTGTAGACAGTTGTGGGCCCCCATCACAGGTGAAAAGGCAAGGCACCTAAATTGGGCCCAGTGGAAGCATGGTTTGTGAACATGTTTGTTCAATATAGTTGAAGGTATCAATTACGTACATGTAGATTATGTAGTACATTGAATATTGCATAATACCTAGTTATTGTTTGAAAGATGACAGTGTAGTTCTTTCTTCTTCAGTTAGGATGATATCCTGCATTCTGCATAACACTGGCTTTGGAAAAAGACATGAGGAAGTGAACCCTTTGGCATAGCAGTGTGAGGCTGTGCAAATCCGCCAAGGGTAAAGCTGGTCTGGTTCATTCTGAATTTGCATTTGCTGTGACTAGATGACAAATAAGAAAAGTAATTAATTGTTAAGTTTTAAAAAATAGGATTTTAATCTTTTGAAATGCAGTTGTGGTTAGGGAACGTAATGGTGAGGAACATGTTGTGTCGTATGTACATATTATAGTTGTGATGTCAATTTTGTATATATAGGTGGTTAGTATGGAAAAATATGATGTTGACACTGCTTGTTGAATGTAAAGATGTATGGGTAATATATTAAAAAATAGTTGTGTGTATATAATGGATAACATACTATTAGAATGATGTTTTAACGACGAAGCATGGTAGAATTGAATGTGGTGGATTAGAGAGTGAGGTTTTTTATATAATGATGAATGTGACAAAGTAGTAGGTAGAGAAAACCTGAACTAATTTTGGAAGTATTAAATCATATAGTATTAAGTGTACTATTAATAATATTAAAAGTATGGTGGGAAGTTGGAAAGCAACGGGTGTTCAGGTGTTAGTGTATATAAAAAAGCACTGAGGAATTAATAATAGTAAAAACTAATTAAAATTGGTTAAACCTTACAAAAAAACTGTATAAGGGTCTATAGAAAGTGTTGTAATTCCCTATAGAAACGTATATGTGGGCATAGAGATGTATAGAAAGCATGCGTAAAAAGTTTGAGGTCTAAGTATTGACGTTTTTAGGTTTCTGATAGGAAGTGTTGGCAATCGCTATAGAAACAAATAAAGGGAATAATGATAAATAGATGTATATTATAGTTGTGGAGTTAGGGGGCAGTAAATGTCAGGGGCACTGTAGACATTGTAAAAAGGCACTTTTACAAAAAGACTTACTGTGGGGAAAACGGAGAATTTTTTAAAAAGTTGGGGGTTAAGGCCCCTTTGGTGTCAGGTTAGTATGCCTATGAGTATGCGAGTGTATGTACGTTTTTCATTGCCATGTACCATTGCGTTTATGAGTTTGTAAAGACATGGAAAAGTGATAGGCAGTGTAATGGTAAATGATGGTATTCTGATATTATAATATATACATTATCTATTTAGTCGAAACGTACTTGTTTCTCATGTCTTTGCTTTGCAAGTATACATTTGTAGGAAATCCTGGTGTTCTCTTCTGTCTTATACCTGATTTTTTGCACACGAGTACATGTTCCTGGTTGAAAAAAAGACACAAGCTCATCGAAAAGACCCATACATCGTCCACCAGAATTTGCTAGTATGTCGCCAAATGTATCCCAGGTAGAGTTTGGTAAAAATATTGTTTTGCAGTCCTCGCCTCTAACCTTAAGTGTGTCTTCGACCTCTTCCATGATCATATGGAGGAAGTTGTGGAATGCACTCTTACATCTGCCTAAATGAAAAGTAAATGAGTAATGTCTATAAAATGAAAAGTAAATTAGTAATAGGTCTATAAAATGTCTATTGTTAATATTTCCTCAGCAATTGATTGGTCATTTAAATATGAACAAGCCCTTAAACGTTCTTCAGCTGACTTAACATTGTTTTTATGTTCTTCCCAATGGTCGAAAACTCTGCCCTGCAAAACACGGTATTTGCGCCTTTGAATGCGCTTCAGCTTCTCGATACAAATCGCACCTGAATTGATACCAACTTTGCTTCCTGATGTAGTAGGTTTATTAATGTGTACATGGGCAGTTGAGACTTTCCGGATGCGCGACAGTTGATGCTATGGTGCGAGCCTCCCACATTGTTGTTTGTTCACACTGATGGCATATATACAGTCCAGCTGGATGGGGGCCAGTTACTGCCATGGATCCATGTATCTGAAATATAGTTGATCAGCAGCTGGAGTGGGGCTGTGGTGGCTTGGTTCTTCAAACAGAGAAACATTGGCACAATCTGGTTACTTGTAGGTACAGTCTTCATTTCTGGAGGCATTCTGGAGGCCAAGCTCTTGTATCTAATGGACAGAATACAAAGTAATTTATGGTGAATTTCAGTAAACCATATTAAAACATGAGCTACACATGTCATCTGTAGTCTAACCTACATTCTTGTACAAAGCCGCCATACTTTGTACAAAAGTAAACAAAATTAAATAGTTCATGAAAATTCACCATCTAAACTGGACCTAAGGTGCAGTTGCTCTTTTCCTTTACCTTAATGGGGGTAAATAAATTAAGAAATAATAAAATTATAAATAATTTAAATTAAGAAATTTAGCAAGGTTTTACAAACCTTTCTCCATATGGCTTGTGTCCAGTGGAAGATGCATCCCATAACAGTCACTACTATGTACAGCCTTACACATTGCTATTTCAAAGTCGACCGTTATTTTCTTTACAGCTGGAATTGTGGGAAGGATTATCAACAATATACGCAGTACGGCACGGCAATCTTTCGTCTTCCTTCCTGACATCAATACGAACAAGAGGGTACCTGCTTGGCATGGTCTTTTCTAACGAAAGTGTTAATGGTCAATAACTGTGTAAAGGGATGGTGGCACAGCTTAAATGTATCGTCGATATACCATACTTTGGCTTTTTTGAGGATGTCCAGCTGCTGCTTTGCTGAAAACATCCGATGACGGCGGCCATTGATGCTGATGTATGCCCTAAAGAATTCTGTTGGAATATGATCATTAGCAATCATGAAATTCAGATCTTTTGGGTCTACTGGCCGTAAATGTTGTCGTAGCCTATTTGCAGCTCGGTTTTGGCAAACCTGGACATGGTTCACCACCAATTTCTTCTAGAAGGACCTAGAAGCTGACGGGAAACCTGAAATGTTGTGGAACTCTACAGCCTTGTCATCTTTGTGCCACCACACTCCCTCACTTTCCTGAAGAAAGTCGCTTATTTACTGCAGGTGAGCTTGCCATTCTCTTCCATGTTTCTTAATTACATCAATAGGAATTTGGGTGTTCTTGAGAGGAGGAAGTGACTTAGAGAGAATACTAATGCACCCCATTTGCTTTCTGCCTGAAGACGTAAAAATAGATTAGGGATAACCTGCCTGTTCTTGTAATTGCTTGACTTGTTGGTTAATGCCGTGTGCGATGAAATATTCTCTTTTCTTGAGCATTAGCAGATTGGCTATATATCAGATGGAGCATTAGTGCCCCCCTTACAGAAAAAGTCTAGGCACCTATAGGGCACCTCTAGGCATCTATAGCCTAATAGGTTTCTCTATAGGTCGCCTATAGAAAATGTGCCTTTCTCTATTGGTCGCCTATAGAACAATTGCCTATAGAAGCCTATAGGTTTCCTATAGGCAGGCCTATAGACTTTTATTGTTCGGGCCCATGAGCTGTGAGGTCGTGAAAGTATACACCAAATAATTTGCGCAAGGTAAGCTTTTTTGGTTTTGCATAGTGTTTCAGGAGAGTAGCATGGTAGGTGGATTTCTCTTCTCATCTGTACTGTAAAGAATTCTTTGTATTTCACAAACAGTTTGTAAAACTTGCTGTGGCTTCTCTGATACCAAGTTATTTTGGTGTAGGTATGCAGTTGTTTTTATTAGAGCCTATCGTTAGTCAACACCACGCTTGCTGTCTTTGCCACTTAGACAAATGTTTACAGTACCATGAACAGCCTTGTCCTTCAGGTGGTATGGAAACTCTGTGAAAACATTCTCAATGTGGTGACCAATGTGATGTAGAGGTTCCGTTCGGAGAATTTCATATTGTTCGAGGTAAAGATCTCGCATTGGCTGGTGAGGGTTATTGACAAGTAGGGCAGGGACTCTTTGGATGTCATGCATTTCATTGTCTAATAGACACTGAAGTTCTTGCTTGGTTTTTCCTGTGAATATGCATCTAGCACCCAGTTATTGTTCCAGCTTCTCTCTAGCCAAGCTATTGACAGGTTGTTCTTGTGTTTAAGAGTATTTGCTCTTGATATTGTGCCAGGCTTCATGATGATATCAACTCTGTCTTGAAAGGAGAGCTGGGGCAGCTCAGGGCATGATCCAATTCATTTACCCTTGTTGAATGGCAACCACAATTTGAGCAATAATAATTGCCACCTTTTTGTTGACCGCTTTCAAACTGCCTTGCCGGACTGTCCCCATGAAAAAATCGTGGAGTGTCGTCTATAAAGTCATTTCCAGAAGCTGTTTTCAGGTGATTGGTTGTTTCTTGGATGCAGGACATCCTAGTATCACTGTAAGCAATCTGCTCAGCTTCAGAGCTAGCACAACGAGCAATAAGTGTACATTTGGCTTTTGAATGTCAACTATTTTCCCAGTTTTGTTCTTGTTCTCAATACTTGTGAGAAAAACAGCAGGATCATACAAAGCATGGTTGAGTTTTCATGCCAAACCATCAAATGTCTGTCTTTCGTGGTATTTAATCTTGTCTTTGTGTTGTTCATTGTTCAGTCCTTCCTCTGGGTTGTCATGCATGTACAGTGCATGTTCAGGGAGGGTCTTTCTTCGAATTTCCTGCAGTTGTACTTTCCTGCTTAACTGTGAATTCAACTTTTTTGACTTCCATGTCTTTTGTCATGACCAGTTTTTCATACTGCAACAGAAAATAATAAATAAATGTCTGACAATTTAGTCATAAATATATATATTGAAATACCTTCTTGGGAATCGTTGAACAATTGAATATTTTCCACTTAGGATTTTTTTTGGCCTTCTCTCACTTTATCTGGGACACTTCTCCTCTTCTTCTTTCTTCTTATGTTTATTGCCCATTCATCAGTGCTGTCCTGCATTCTCTTAAACTGCTTACTTTGTACTCCTTCAAGGATGGACGAAGGTGATCAAGCGGACAACTCTAGTCAAGAACAGTCGTTTCAAAGCGATAAATTCTATAGTAATCAGCGTGGAGGATTTCGGAAAGGAACTGGTTATACTATTTCTTGGTAAGTGACTGAACAGCACATTTATATTTACACTATATTTTATTAAAAAGTGGTTGTCTGTGTTGATTTCTGTTTACTCTAACTGATTTTAACTTCTGAATTTTCAGGTTGTTAGATCATGAATTTAAAGGACAATCGTGTTCTAGCGAAATCATACTTGACAGCGCGAGAAGAGACGATGTTAAATTGAATAAAACATCTGCTGGCAGAATTATTTCTGATGTGTGGGGAAACAAGGTGGCAAACAAGTCAAGCTACACAAATCTTTCCTGCAAAGAAGTATGCAACGATGACCTTAGTCTATTTAAGCTTAGCCAGGATTGATGTAGCAAAGTTAGGAAAGTGTATACAAGAATTCATCCAATTATACTTTCCTGCTTGGAGTGTTGGAAGTTAGTGAGAGCAAGGTGCTCTTATCCAAGAAATTTCATGAGATATTACTACAGATATTACAACAGAGAGTTGAACTTGAACTGTCTTCCTTCCCCTGTTAATATCTTGATAAGCGCCCATGGAAATTGTGTTCCAATCAGCGAGCTAGGTATGTGGCAAACTGAATGTATCCATCTAGATACAGTTTTATTACAGGTACTGGAAGTTGGTGCTGTCTGTGTTGGTTTTCCTGTTGAACACAATCTAACTATATATGACTCAGATGGTGGTCATCAATCGAAAATAATAGCTGCCTGTAAATGTGGTGTCAACTCAACCCAAATGATATCAACCAAATGCTCGGTCTTGGCTAGATCGTTGTATGGCACTTGTGGTAATTGCTCTTATGTGGCGAAATTATACCATTCAAAAGTCCAAAGGATGGTGGAGAATCCAAATCCCTTTTGTAATAATAGGTATTTGGATTTCAATGCATTAAAAAAAAATGCCTCCAAAGCATAAGGAATTAAAGAATGCCAAAACACGGGAAGAAAGGGTACAGGGGAAGTTAGCCGATGCAATGGAGTTGTACAAAGAAGATGATGACATGTGCAAGATTTTTGAAAGATGTAGAGCTGAATATGTACCTGATGGAATGAAAGTGCTGTGGCAAGAGCAAGTGAAACAGTTATCAGCAAAATCCAAAAAGGGCATGATTTTTATTGCCTACTGGAAGGTGAGATTCAGTTTCATTCTTTTCTACTCCTGTGTTACTTTTTCTGCTAATTATTGATTGCCCAAATATCAATGCATTCTGAGTGCCTTGTGCTAGTAAGTAGGTTTTGGGCGTTTGCTCCTCTCAATTGAGAGAAATGATTTTCACATGCATCCTGGTTGACAATAGCTGGTCTGATAATTGCTTCAGCAGATTTGGACAATACAATTTGTGACTCACCATGGCTGTAAACCCTTGAATTAATGATTGTAAATCAAATCATAGTTTGTCTGAAATGAAATTCTTACTTTCCTGGCATTGAGATTCCTTTTTTTTTTGAAGAAGTGAAGGCACTTTTGTAAATCTACCAAACGCTTGTCTTCTACACTATATATAAAGTGCTTGTCATTGAACAGCTCCACCAGGTGGCTTGTATGCATCAGGAACTCCAAGGTGAAGTCCAGTCTACTGGAGTCATGTCCCCTTTCAAGTAGGTGTTCCTTGTAGGCCTGAATTCAGAACATAAAAAAATTAAATTCCAAGTACCATAATCCATATTATACTGAAACAGAATATGTATAAACAAATAAAAATAATTCTTAATTTCTACCAAGCTTGATGTTGGCAACATTGTAGCAGTTTCTTACTTGCAGACAAGTAACTAAACTTGTTGGGACAACTGTAACAAGTCTGTTGAAGTTGTCAACGTTGTTACTGTACAAGATGCTACCTAATAACTTTTCCTAACAACTGGGAACAAGCAGTGCAAACAAATCTTGATATTGGTTTGTTGGAACAGCTCTGGAACAATACTGCAGGACACCCTCAATGTAACTATACTCTTGCACAACAATTATAGATTTATGGTTTGCATACTGCACCTGCATCAGAAACAGCATTTGTTTTATCCAGAACATCTTCTGCCAGATGGTTTCACATTCTTGAACTAGGTGTAACGTTAAAATGCTCTTCAGTGAGTCGCTCATGGATGCGAGAGGATGTTGAAGATTGGTCCCAATTGTATGCCGCTTTCCAATATGACCAAAACATCAGTTTTCCATTGAATGTCAAACATCTTGAACTGCCTGTTGGGTAGCTCTTTTTTTCACATTGTTTCTTAACTTTTTAAAATTGTGCTACAAAATTTTGATACAAAAAATGTTAAATGGCAATCAACCTGTTGTAATTTTGAACCGGACTACAGTGCCTGTACTGTATCTTTCATTGTAATGGCAATACAGGCATTGATATAGAGTATACTGTATTTCTTTGAATAACTACCCCTCCTGGATATGAAATATAGAATAAGTTCCCTGTTCCAATGATCACCACATCTATCATAGAATAAGTATTAATAAAATCTGTTGTTGCTACCAAAATACTGATTAATTTTCTATTTTAAATCCTTAAGCATCTTGATCTGATGTACTTTGAATAAGCACTTCCCATAAAAAGTGTCCTTCAGCTCCCAGCAAGCAGGATTGCTTAGTAACACTGTAACACCCCTGGCACTAGCAATTGTTTTACCTTACAATCCATAAGAAAGAACATGGGATCTCCATTGTATATGTTGAATCCGTGAAAACCAATTTGGCAGGGATCACATCCAGTAAAATGCATTTTAATTCACTGGCGATTGGGATCTCCACCATCACTGATAAGGTAGTAAATACTATAACATTTTATACAAAAAATAAACATTAAATTAATTACATTGAGCATATATTACTCAATTACTGGTAAGTACAGTATACATATTTTAACTTTTATGCTGATTCTATAGAATATAGATTAACTTGCCTGAATCCAAATCTTTTCATCAAAAGAACTCCCAGAATTTAAAATACAAAACACTTGCATGACATGTGTTTGTGGCAAAGTGTGCCACAGGAAATCTAAACCCACCATCGCCTAGACATATGAACTGCAGTAGCTGTGATTGATTTCCGGCTTTCCTAGAAATTTGAATAGAATTAAAAACACAAGTACAGGTCCTGTTATAAATTAAATTTTGTCAGCCATGTGGACTGGTGCTGTTAGTTACAGACCACAAGTTGAGTAGTTACAATGTACATGAATAGTATGCCCACATGTACAGTATAATATAACCTTTGCCAAGTACATGTGTAAAGTAAGAAACTGTACAAACGTTCACACTACGATGTATTATAACATTAAGCAATAAACCTTTTAGAATAGTATCCGTGTCATTGAAGATTTGTCCAGTAGAAACAACGCCAACTAAACGGTGGACACCATCTCGCACTGTCATTTGTAAATCTTCCTATAGTTTTAATACACCAAATAAAGTGTGAACACAAATATAATATAAATTAAATACTTCATTGAAGAGTTTTTCAACCATCATTCATAGGAATACTGTGTTCTTACCTGTATCTTCATTCATCTATAATGAAGCAACACCAACGATCTCCCTCCTGCAACCCTTGTCTGTCTGCCTCTGATTTACACCATTTTGCCACATCAACATTCCAACCTGACTCTTGAGGGATAGCATTTTTATAGTATCTGAAATTATTATAGGATAGGAAATAATTCACAGCTGTACTCATTAATGGTGAATTAAGGGCTCAATGTTTGAGCATTGTTTAGATACGCCAATTGTAGTTCTACATGTATAACAAACGGGTATGATACAGTATACATGATATATGTTTGTTCTACAGTATTTTAATACAAGTATCTGCCACACCTGATTAGCCTGTTGCTTGACAACACTATAAATGTCCTCAGATGATCCAAACTCTTGGGTTTTTGCAATATAAATGCAAACATAATCGAATGATAAAAATATTTTAAGTGATAAGATAGACATCAAAACTGGACTACTGTACAAATGCCACAACAATCAATTAGAAAATAGTAAGGTAGACCACTATATATACTGTATATTATTACCAAATAGTTTATATATATAGTTTATATATATATAATTATATATATATAATTATATATATATAATTATATATATAACTATACAGTACCGGTATATATAGTTTATTTACTTGTAATATATCCAGAATGTTATCCCGGCATTACCACCACTATATATACAGAACTCGTGACTAGGCTCTCGGCAACGGCTTCCGTAGCTCTGTATTAGCATCAGAAGGCCTTGAAGTTGCATTTTTTGCAACTGGTCCCAGTTTGGTCTTAAAATGTATATATTCCAACACTCGACATTTTCCTTCAACAACTACAATTAAGCTGCTTGTGAGTTCATGCTAGTAACAAAGATTAGTAATAATCACCCTATGAATAAATATATCATGTGACTCAAGCTACCTAGAATTCCACCTGTTCCAGTAATTGTTTTCAATTTTTTGTCTAGGTTTGGCCTATGTTGTCCCGCTGTCCCGGTTTTTTATGACGAGAGAAGCTCTAATATTTTCATTTGACAACTTACATTTAATATCTTACAATGTTCATAGAATGTGCACGCGCAAAGATTTTGAATGTGTGGTGATTATCTTGCCTTTTTAAGACACAAGACTGACAAGTAGATACTATGACAGTACAGACGTTATTTTACATCATAAAAACCTCAAAAATTGTTAATAAACGGGAAATCATTCACCACTTTTATGTAATAACGACAGTAAAGTACATTCTAAATTTTCAGGAAGAATTTTCAGAATCACTGTGATGTCTTTATGTCCTGGACCTGAACTGGGGATGTTGGAGAAATTTGAGTTAATTTGCTTGCTTCGTCACCTTAACTTGGTCGTTCCCACAAAAAATTGACTGGTGGAAACATTTATCTGTACAATGGGAATTTTAACTGCCAATTTGCGCGGTTAAACATTGCATGACCTCATGCAGGAAGGAAAACAATAGGATGGAAAGAAGACATGCTAGTATGCACAAAGTCTGAAACTCTTGCCGCGCCACTTCTTTGAAATTCAAACTTCGCATACGTGGAAATTTAATTTTCTAATTTTCACGTCTCCACTTTCTTGACAGCGGGAATTAAATGTCCCGGTTTTGAAGGTTCAGTGGTTGGAATGTCTGCAAACATAATAAATTATAAGTAATATTTGGAATTTCACTTGATGTACATACTCTTTGGATTATTTATAAAAACAGGACAGTAATTGCTAAAAGAGAAAGCTATATACATTTATACAGTAGATACTACTGACTACAGTAATACTTAATAAACAATGTAGCTTGACTTAACTGATACGGTATAATGGTGCAGTGCATGTACCTGTATTTATATTATCATTAAGTTTAAGTAATTATTTATAGTACATGTTACTGTCATTTCATACACAACAGTAACATGAACATCAATGAGTAACAGGGACTAAATTTAGTTTGTAATAGGGCTTATGCAATTAACTTTGTACCCAGGCTATTTTCTCTGCTCCCCTCCCAGACAAATGAGCCTGGCAATGTTATGAAATTTGGTGTCACCTTTGTTATTACAACCAAGCCTCGCTTTGGCGTTAAAATAAAATGTAACAAAATCATGCTAACCATAAGCCGTATTACAATAAAAGTAATAATTTTAAAAAGCCATCTTAACCTATTCCTGAGTAGACAGCCTTTAGAACTACTGGCACAGTACATCTTGATTAGCCCATTCTTAATGAAAAATGGGCTAATCAAGATGTACTGTGCCAGTAGTTCCTTAACCCTTTCCTCAATGCATACAATAGACAACTTATATAATAATACTGGGTTTTTTTATTCAATAAGAATATACATGAAGAAGATAAACTTAATTATCTTGTATTTATATAATTATCATGTATTTACATGTATTTACATATAATCTTACCGGTACTGTGTTAAATATAATGTACATAACTAGCCTTTTCTTACACTCTTCGCAGTCTTATCACAGGCAAAGTGTTTCGAGTGACTTGACTGTTATTTGCTACTGGGACAATACGGTAGTTGTTCAACAATTCATGAGATGGAATGTTATTGGCCAAAATGGATTTGGCAAGTTCACTAAGCATTTTCTTTTTCACCCAGCTTGCACGAACTGGAACGTCGTAAGCCTTGCATACCACTGTAAGTTCTTTCTTGGTCTATGCATTTACCAAACCTCCTTCTCTAAATTCTGAAAGGAAAGCAAGTAACCGGGCATGGGATGTCTTCTTTCCTGGGCTTAACTTTCTGCTTGTCATTTCAACACTGTCCACATTCTCAAGCAAGCAGGAACTCTTTAAAAAACATAAATCCTGCACCAGATTATACAAATCAGCAGCTTGAAATGGTTGAGGTTTGTCACACCAAACTGCACAGCCTCATTGATAGCAGTTGAGACAGGATCATCATGGTTGAACAAACAACAACAAGAGACGTTTTACGGCCGTTTTTCCTGCTTACGCAGGGGTTGGCCGGTGGTTCCCCACGACAGTTTCCTCCACTTTCCACGATCATGTGCATCTTCCCTCCTCAGCCCACTCTCTCTCATATCCCTCTCCACTACCTGGCTCCATGTCATCCTTGGCCTTCCTCTTCCTCTTGCACCATCAACCTCAAGCGACATACACCTCTTCACCCAGTCACCATCATCTTTCCGCAGCACATGTCCCAGCCACCTTAATCGGCTCCTCTTTACCACGTTGTCTTTTACCACTCTGTAAAAACGTTTGATGATCAAATGATTCTGGAGGTGAAGACAACTTGTTGGTCATTCCATCCAGTGCAATGAGCACATCTTCTAGGCTTGCAGGTTCAGCATTCTCTATTTCTTCAGAATCTGGAGCTATCACGGCATCTTCACGGTCATGGACAAGAAATCCATTTTCACCAAGAACTTGATTCCTGCAACAAGTTTGGTTTTCCAAAAACATTGTTCAACAGTTCCTTTGGTAATGGTAAAAGGAAGGATTTCCTGAAACCAACCACATGCAATTGATCTTCCTTCTTTACTCTGGGCATTGCCACATAGGATTGTCCAGAGACAAATTCCCTGGAACAATGAACCACAGCAGCATCCAGTGTCATGCCCTGTGATTTGTGCACAGTGACTGCATAGCTTGGCACAATTGCAACTACCCAGAATCTTTCCAGACCTTTCATACGAATACCATGTTTGGCGGGTTATCTGTGCTTTACCAACTTTATGAAAGTTGACTGTAAGGTTGTCTTCCTCAACTCTGCAAAGGACCCCAGTGGAACCATTCTTGAGGTCTTCACTGATGTTGTAGAGCAGCATGACCTTGCATCCCTCTTTCATTTTAAGTGCACTCAGAACTTCATATAAGAACATCTTTACGTACCAGTCACGTGACATGCCTTTTTGGACTATAAACGAACGAATCTGTTCAGAAAGAAAAACACATGTAAAACGTTTTTATGGAGGCAGTTCTTTTACGTTCCTCGTTTTGTTTGTACATATGATCAGTATTATTACAGATTTCCAAAACTTTCAAATGTATGGTCTTCCCAATGGTAACATCGAGCTTGGCAATGTTCCCTTTATCTTCAGCATGTAAAGTGAACATTCTACCAGGAATAGAAAGCAAAATGTTAAAATTGTGTGTTTCAACTGGCAATCTCATGAAAAACAGGTTCAGCGTTCCTTCAGCTTGTATTCCCCTCGACAAGCTCTGAAGATATAACTCTGATTCTTCTGTGCATCATCTCCAACTCATTAATAATTCATGAGCAGAAAACAAAGGAAATCAGCACCGAGACGGTGGTTTGGATATCGGAGGAAGAAATTACATAAATTAAGCCAACTTTACGGGCCAAAAATAAGCGAAAACAACAAAGTGACGATGGAGTCAAAAAGATCAACCAGAATTGAAAGTGATAGTTTTGGTAAACGTCTCGGTGTTTGGATATCCTGATGAAACACACTTCCTTGTGTTTCATATATTACTCTTCTAATGCTTCGTGGCTCTTGCGAATCATCTTGGTCAATTCGAATCGACGAGGAAAGGCAATGCTAAAGATTTCAGACATAAAGGCAAAGTGTCGAGCATCAATTGCACTGGCAACTGGACTCAACTGCCAGAAATCTCCAACCAAGACAAATTGTGTTCCCCCAAAGGGCTTGATAGCCTCCAATACCAAATACTGGATTCTGTTTACAATTTCAAGAATCCTTTGACTGGACATTGAAATCTCATCCCAAATTACTACATCAGCAGACTTTACCTGATTAACTATGTTGTTTCTGGTGAGGTACCTATCAATAAGTTTTTCATGAGGAAGTTTGTAGACCATAATGTGAATTAGCTGTTCCATATTAGTAAACCTGACACAATAAACCACTAGAACATATGGTGACTACATTTTTGCCAAGTCTTGGTAAAGACTTTTGCAAGTGAGCCACAAGCACTGACTTTCCAGTTCCTGCCTTACCAGTTAAGCAAATATTATGGCCTTTAAGTGTAACGTTACACAATCTTTCTTGCTCTTTTGTTAATCTATAATATTTAAAAAATAGAGAATAAGCTGTTAATATTGTAAGGGAGTACTGTTTCTCCCCAGTAAGGTTTCTAGTAGGGCCAGTACTGCCCGGCCTTCAATGTCAATTTAGATAAAATGTATATATAGGCAATAGAAATTAGAAATTTGATAAACTGATGATTGTCTCTATTTACATAATACAATACTTATAGAAAAACAATAAACAAGTTTTACATGTTTCTAGTGTCAACTGTATATAAAGTAAATTACAGTTGTCTTGCTATACGTAAAATATGGAAACGCTTCACAAAACCGTATACTATTTGATCGATTAACATAATTGCGATTCGTTTGAGTAGACCGATTATACGAATTAGTTGCGCATGAGACATCGTTAATTGCGCCAATAAACAAAGGCCGAACTTCATTGTTCGAACAAAGCGCCTGTTCTTTTCATTTTGAAACTTCTTCGTTAGCCGTAATTTCAACTCGCTGATTGTCTCTTCAAACAAGTGCGCACAGTGCACACTTTGTATACGAGCCATAGATATATAATGGGTAACGACAAAATTATTCGATTTCTAACAATCCATTTCACCAAGCATCGTGCATGAAATTGACACATAATTTTTATTATTTATTCATGGCTGAAATGTTGAATCTTTGCGAGATATAATAATATGCAAGTTGAAATACTAGATGTAAACCGTAAAACTTACCATATCGGTTTTTGACTAGATTTGTCTTCTTGATTAGGAAAGCAATTCGTAAAAGGAATAGATTGCTTAAATTCTATTGTAGACAGAGAAATTATAGATTGCAAAGAAATTTAACCACGTCACTTATACGTATATGTAAAACAAAATACTTTGCAAATCTAAATATGAAATTACAGGACCCCAAACTAGGTCCAAAGAAACAGTGGGGCATAGTTAAATCGTTATACGGAAGTAAAATACAATCAACAATACCAGCACTATTTGATGGCTATCGTGTAATAACTGATGCAAAAGAAAAAGCTACACTGTTTAATCAGTACTTAATAACTCAATGTAAAGTGGAAAATAATGATGCCCCGATACCAAATATAATTAATTTTCAAAATTCTAGATTTCACGTCTATCCACAACTGAATTAGAAGTTAAAGATTTATTAAATATAGTCGATGTTTCTAAGGCTAGTGGTGTCGATGGCGTAGGAAACTTTTTAATTAAAACATGTGCTGATGGTATTGCAAGGCCCTTTTCAGGCAAATGTTATACCCATTTTTTAAAAGGATGATCGCCAGTTTAAAGGCAATTATCGTCCTATTTCGCTATTGATATCTTTGTCAAAAATTTGTGAAAAAATTGTATTTATTAGGCTTTATAATTTTTTATTGCAAATCCATTTTCTGAACCCTTTCAATCTGGTTTTCGACCAGGGGACTCTACAGTAAATCAACTTGTTTTTATGGTTCATAAAATTTATGAAGCCTTCGAACAGGGCAAGGAAGTTCGTATGGTTTTCCTGGATATTAGTAAGGCTTTTGACAAAGTCTGGCATAAAGGGTTGTTTCGTAAGCTAGAATCTCTGGGAGTAAGAGATCCATTACTTAAATGGATTAAGAGTTATTTATCTGAAAGAATGCAGCGTGTTGTAATAGATGGCATCATGGCCAGTCATCTGACTGGATGCAAATTGAAGCTGGCGTTTTCTAATGTATATAAATGATATTACTAGTGATCTTCAGAGTGATAGCTTTCTCTATGCAGATGACACTTCTCTGTTTGAAGTAGTTGATGATCCAACCATTACTGCTGTTAATCTTAATAATGATCTTGAGCGTATTAATGCATGGACACGTGATTGGCTTGTTACTATTAATTCAAGTAACCAAATCTATTATTTTTCCGTAAAGCGAATTAAGCCAAGTCACCCAAATATCTATTTTAATAATCAAATAATTGAAAATGTTAGTAATCATAAGCATTTGGGAGTCACTCTTTGTTCTGATCTTTCTTGGAGAGTTCATATTTTTAATGTTTATGAGAAAGTGTCAAAGAAATTAAATGTTTTAAAAGGTTTGAAGTTTAAATTAAGTAGGGAGACGTTATCTAAATTATATAAATCTCTTATAAGACCTCAAATAGAGTACGCCGACATCCTTTGGGATGGCTGTTTTGTAAGTGAAAGTGATCTTTTGGAATACGTTCAATATCAATCAGCTAAGGTGGTCACAGGGGCTATGCAGGGTACAAGCAAATCAAGATTATTGGAAGAGTTAGCCTGGGAAGATTTAAAAACCAGACAATCTATCCATAAGCTTGTTTTGTATTTTGAAATAGTGAATAATTTTACTCCAAGCTATTTGTCAAACTTGCTACCACAAACACTACAACAAAGGTCGGGTTTAGTCTTACGGCATGTATTAAATTTCACTTTATTTCCTGTCAGAACTGAAAGAATTAAAGGTTCCTTCTTTCCGTCAACAACTTTGTTATGGAACAGTATTGATTATACTCAACGTAGTACTTTATCAGTCAGTGTCTTTAAACAGTATCTTAATCGCTTTTTCTAGTTACAACAAATATTTGGATTATTCAATTGACAGATATTCTTCCATTTTACATACTCGTCTTCGTCTTAATTGTTGTACGTTAAATTATTATTTGTTTAAAATAGATTGTATTATATCTCCAGCATGTGTGTGTGCTGCAAATATTGAAACTGTTACTCATTATTTGTTAAAGTGTCCCCGATATTTTGCTCTAAGGTTGTCCTTACTCTCGGTTGCTGCACAAGTTTGCGGTGATGGCTGGAATCTTTTGTTGGATTCTCAAAAAGTAAAATTGTTCCTGTTTGCCGCTGTTAATTTAAATTCAGATAATACAAAAATATTTAAATTCGTCCAACAATATATTAAAGATTCTGAACGTTTTCATCAAGTTTAGTAAGACACCCTCCAAACGATCCAGCAATTGTCGCTTGTTTTGTTTTGTCTTTTATTTTTTATTTAAACAATGTAAATGTTTATTGACGTAAGCCCATCGATGAGCTTTGATAGCTCTTGGGTAAACGTCTTAAAAATATGTTTACACAAAAAAAAAACGCCTTCGTCCATCCTTGAAATTCTCTTTGCCGTCAGAGTGCGCCACAATTTACTGTAAACGCGCCATTGAACTTCGAAGCTATTATGGGCATATCGCGACACGAGATTTTGATGTTTGACGCCATGCCACCCCCTGATAATGCTGAAAGCCATTTTTAACCTAATTACGATTAACCAATTATGCGCGAGATTTAAATTTGAAAATTGTCGGTTGAACCTTGTTCGCCTTGCGCCTGGTCACATTGCAAATTGGAGGCATTCTACTGTGATTTGAAGCGAAATTTCTTGACAACGAAACAATTATTTTCGAACGTATGCTCCTACAACTTCACTGGTTTGGCCATAGCGCTTTTCTAGAAGGGTCTTCGCTTTATCATAACCTTGTTCGGTGAAAGGTAGTCCATCAATGAGCTTGCGCACTTTGACTAGTCACTTCGACTAGTTCCTTCAGGTACGAAAATTTAGTGATAGCAGATACGTTGGTTTTGTCAATTTCAGCTTCGAACTGTCCCCAAAACCTCCCTAATCTTGAGGTGTTCCATTGAATTTAGAGATGACCAACTTCGGCATTTTAGCCATGGCCGAAAATTGCAAAGACGAATCAAAGCTGGTCTCATCACTCTTGCCAGTCTTGGCTTGTTTTAATTGTTGTTGAAACTCTAGGTTAAGTTCCATCTTCTTTTTCTCGAATCCTAGTTGCTGTGCATGTGCGATATGTCGCTTCTTGCTCTTGCTTTAATTTTTGCTCGGTTGAAATCTTTTCGAATTCAAGCTTTAACTTTTGCTCTTGAAGAACCTTAAGTTCCTTTACAATTCGTCTTGCACATTGATCAGCTTCAGCGAGCATCGCTTCAGTTTCTATTCCCCAATCGTTGATTTGTTCTTCGGTTTCTCCCTTGGCGAATTTATTTTCTTCGATGGTTTCTTTCAGTGTGTTCACTGTCGAAGAAATGTTGACAATCGACATGTGTTGTCTTTCTAAGGCTTCCTTGTCGCTTGTGTTGATTATTTCTTCCGTTTTCTTGATTCGCAAACTCAAGGTTTTTAGTTTTCCGCTTAGCTCACCAATTGCTTTATCCATGTTTCGTATTGTTTCAGATGTTTGTTTATTAGTTCCAGTTCATGAAGTCAAAATATACAACACGTCCCCGTCGCAATCACGATCCCGTCGGAGGTGCCGCAGTGTCGAAAACGTTAGATGTTTTCTAGGTTTTATTGATAAATATCCTCAAAATATAACACAGGTCTCGGTTTGTCTCGCACGCTCTCACTCTCACATCAGATCACATTTCACACTTCTGCCAAGGTTGCTAGGTAACGACCCTTGACCTTGATCCTCATTGGTTGGTTTTTACAGGAAACAAGTTACTATAAATAGACAGTTTTCCACAATCTTGAAGATATTTTTATATCTCAAGCAGTCTAAACGTTACTAAAAATTAAAAGTTTTACATAAAACCTGATAATTATGTTCTCAACAAGATACACAATGCTAAAACCTCACCTCTTTGAGTTTGTTTGTTTTTCTGCCATATTGGATTTTGACGACGCCTTCGGGGCATGAATTCTCACGTCGTCGCCGCCGCCACAGAGGCAGCCAAATAATCGGCACTTATGCGCAATTTGCGCTCTCGGCGGCGGCGTCCACAAATCTTACCATTTCGTAAACTCGCTAATACGAGAATGAAAACGTTATTTCTCGAGTATAAGAGCAGATACCGTAAAACTATTAACATTTCCAAACATTATACTTAAAGGCCTTTTATTTAAAAGTAATTTATTTTTTGGGTACATTCCCCTTTAAGTAGGCAGTTAGTCCTAACAGTAAATTTGATTTTCCTATATATTTTCCTGTAAAAATAGTAATATAACAATGTTTATCTGACGGTTAAGCAAGATGAACACGGCAGGGGGTAATATAGAGAAGCAATGTATTTGATGAATATTTTGAAACACTGCTAAGCTTTATGATCTACAAAACAAGTCATATAGAATATATTGATGTTACGAAAGAAGATATGAACAGTTACAGGCTAACAGTATGCATTTTTATGCAGTAAATAAATGAATTATTATAAAAAAAATAGTAATAACTATATATTTATTCATACTCGCAATGTGTGTCTGGGCTACCTATGGTTGGAACAGTATTGTTCATGGCTGATGATCGAACAGGCTTGAACAGCGTTGCTGAAACAGTATGTTTCGTGCATGATAACAGCGTTGATTCAGCATGATGAAATAACGTGGTTGTAACGACAGGCATTTCATGTTATTTGCGAGAAAGTTTCGCGTTTCTAAGCGTTGTAATCGTGGTTCCTGTGAGTTTCTCCGGTGTTCGCGTTTCACGTTTTTTTGTTTCCGCCGATCATGGAAAAGACAATTAATTAATTAAAATGAAAGAGCACTAATTTGTAAGTTTACTTGAAATATATTACGTTGATTACAAAGTAATATTTTGGACAACAATATATAACATTTACAAAATCACCCGCCTGCATGTTGTCTTAATGTCTTAAATTAATGTTTGTAAAAATATGTTTACCATGGTATTTAATACCATATGGCAAACATATTTATACAAACATAAATTTAAGACATTAAGACAACATGCAGGCGGGTGATTTTATAAACATTATATGTAATAGTTAAAGTAAATAAAAAATAAACTTTTAAACCATGGTTAAATCAAGCTTAACTTACTGTATATGCTTTTTCAGATCGCAAAAATCCTAAGGCTAAAGTATAAAGATACCAGTTCAATATTAATGGTGGATGGATAATTTTTATATTTATATACGTCATCCTTTAAAGATTGGTCGTATTGACTATTGAGGTAGAATATGTTTAATAAATAATATTTATAGTTAGTATGAACAAATACAAATTCTTCTCTGGTAATGACTTGTCTTTCCTCTGTAGCAAAGTAGCATTGTCCGTTTTTGCAGTCGTGCATCAACGACACTTAACTGATGACGTGATTTGAAGGAATGAACGTCGTTAATTCCAACATTGGACAATCGAAGCTGCCTCAGCAGATGTTGTTCTCGACGTCTCTACAAAGGACAAAGCTGATGGACCTGCACCCATTCTTTGTCATTCCGCTTAACGGCATTCTTGATGATTCCATGTTCTTTGCTAAGGTAATAATAAATAATAAAAAATTTCATTTGATATTTTTGTTAAAGTATCATGATTATTTAGCAAAGTGCAAACAACACATTTCTGACAACAACCTTTAGCTTCTGTTAACAACAACAAAGTATAAATTATAAGAAATATGTGATTGTACCTTTTGTTGGTTGTCTTTATAATATGCCACTGTGGTATCCTTGTTGATCAGTTCTTGATCTTCACCAGTCACTCTGTTGAAAGGATAGCAATAGTCACAAGGGTTGGCATTAAGTCCTGATTCATCAATCGTTTCTTTGGAGAAAATTTCACTCAATGGACATCCTTCAAGTCGACCATTCTTGTATTTTCCCTAAAATGGCATTATAATATACATACTGTATGTTATTCCACATGATTAATTTAAACCATACTGTATAAGAGACCTGGTCAGTTGAAAGGGTTGTAAAGCATATATTTATGAAAGATTGGAAGCAGATACCTTTCTCAATCTACCATGTTAATTAATTTATTTTGTTGTGGTTTCTTTAATAGGAATGTTGTTGATAAATCTTTCATCACCAAGGTCAGTGAGTTTGCAAGATGCCTCATGTCTGTTGGGAAATAAAAGGAATATGCATCAACGAAGCTGTCTACATATGACGTATATAATATATAGTGTATTACAGTGTATATATAAATTTATTATATATATATATATATATATATAGCCAAGGGTGTAGCTTTGAGATTACGTTGGATATGTTCTAATGAGGATGATTTTAAGGTTAAGAGTAAGGAATATATTAGTTATTTAATCGAGTGTGGCCATGATGAAACACATGTCATAGGGAAGTTGCAGATAGGACTCGGGAAGATGCTCGAAAGAGTAGAAAGAAGGTTGAAGGTGGGTATTGTGTGTTTAGTGTTAAATATAATTTTTAAGAAACATCGATCTATTATTGATGGTGATACACGGGCCAAGTCTATTTTACCTGAAAACGCGATTCGGTTTACGTATAAACGGAATGCTAATTTAAAAGAGCTTTTAGCACCTAATCCGTATAAGAACACCAATAATCAAGATGCGCTAGGCTATTATAAGTGTTCAGCTTAGCGTTGTGATTGCTGTAATAACTTTCTTATTACCGGTAGCATTTTTCGTTCAGCCAATACTTCAGCCAATACAAGATCAGGAAATCCCTTTCGTCTAGTTCGGCTAATGTGGTATATCTCGCAGAATGTGTGGCTTTTGGGGATATGTTCTACTGTCAATTTTAAGAGCCGACTTGCATATTACAAATCGCACATAAAGCATAAACGTAGAACTTGCAGTACTGTTAATCACTTTTTGGACTGTCATGCTCCAAGCAAACGACAACTGAATGGAAACAAATTGCTGACATTATCAACGAGCAGATCATGATAGATGTCCATAAATCTTTACAACGTGTATCTCCACCCAAATTCCATACCTACTTTAAAGTACTCCAACATGGAAAGAACACGAGAGGAGATGGATGTTCCCTCGTTATACCACGTGTAAAAACTGAAGCTGGAAGGAAGACCTTCAAATTTCAAGGAAGCTTGTTGTTTAATGGGCTTCCAAAAGACCTGAAGGCTGAAAAATCCATTGTTATTTTTAAACACAAATTAATCGGCTATATGTAAATAATGTTTAAATTGTTTAACGCTCTCTTATGAACTACATATCGTTTCATATTATGACTTTTTAGTGACCTTTTATTGTAATATTATCAATCAATTAAGTGTTTTTATTTTTATTTTTATCTTATTTGTACATACAGGTCCTTGTAGGATACCAGCAATTTGATTGATCAATCGCTGAACAAGTTTAACCTGTATAATTATAGAATATAATAATAATAATAATAATTCGGCATTAAAATTTATGTTGATTGATCAGAGGCATGACAGTCTCAGAGAATGCGAGAATTTTTGGATTGGTGCTTTGACCAATCGGGTAGGTCTTAACTGCGATCATGATTTTATACAACAATAGTTTTCTTTATACTGTTTAGTACTATTGTTGGTATTTGTTCTATTCGCGCATAATTATTAGTTAGTTTAATTTATTCAAGATTATGTTTATATATAAAGGAACCTTAGATTGTATTTCATTTTCTGATGAAGGCTGTCACATGCAGTCGAAAATTTATTTATTAAATTGGTTATAGTTGGTTTTGGGTCGTGGCCTGTTATTTTTATATATATATACATATATATATATAAATTTATAATATATATTTACAATATATATATAATAAAGTATTATTTTATTATGAAAATATGTGACATTATGAATACAAGTACACACCTGTTGTCGTTTGTGTAGCAGTACCACACTCCCTCCTTTCAATACAAAACGGAGTTTCTCCATTGTAGAGCTAGCTTTGGTTATATCATGGCTTGTCATATATAGTAACAGTCAGGTCCTTCGCAGTTCACCATTTGAATTTCAGCCCAAACATTGTGGTCGTTGTCATTCTTCTAAGTGAGTCCACAAGCATTTGCAGTACAGTATTATAGAAGTATATCAGATTAAGAACATTATATAAATGTGTTATATCCAACTAGTACAGATATTGAATAAATATTGATTTCTTTTGATTTTCTTCATTAATTATTATTGATTGTCAAGCATTTCCGCCCCATTACACAATTAGATAGCACAATTTTTAATCTATATTGAATTGCCTTTCAATGCGAAAAGAAAAGTACGTTGGTGGTCACAACTCCTACCAACGATGCAGTATTCCATCTAACTCGCAATTAATTAGCCTTTCCCGTTGTTTCATTTATTGAAATCCTCCAAGAAACGCCACTATGAGTAATGCCAGATCATCAATGACTGCCTTTACCCAAAACCATTGCCCTGCATGCAGACAACTTCACCATGATCCTTGTAACTGGCTGAGGCCATCATAACTATATGTAATTGATTATTGCCTTTCACCACTGCTCCCAAATCCCCAACCCTTTGGAAAGACATGGATGTACCTGATACATCTCTTTTATTGAGCCTTCTGTTTCCTCTGGATATCTCCTTAGTAACTTTACAGTTCTTTGGATATCAAACTACAATCTTACAATTTCTGATGTTGGCAGCAGATGAAATGGATAACCATTGGCATAATCCTGGTATAGCAATTGCATTGACAAGAAATATCATGTTTAGATTAGCATTTTGCCAGGAAAAGGCACAACTTCCTCTTGGGCACTTCCTCTGAGTATGAGCAACCAAAATACTAACCTTGATTCTATCCCTAATACAGTACTAACAATAATACTAACATCAATTCTAAAATAAGAGTGTGCTGTCTTTGCATTGCATATCAGCAATAGTTATTCACTACATATTGCATTCCTGTGCTCTCAAACATGTTGTGAATTTACAAAATAATATCAGGTTGTGCCCCTTTGTACCTTTTTGGGTTTATTGAATTGGACACTTCCTCCACATTAAAATATAATACAGAATTTAAAGTAGGGACCGGAATATGCAGTTACTTGAAAATTAGCCAGAGAAAGTCCAAGTCTGCTTGTGACCACAAGAAGTTGAAGCAAAAAACACGACACTGTTTTGAGGAAAATAAATAAACTGACTCGTTCGGTTAATATGTAGAGAAAAGTTGCTGTAGTCCAATAGTCTAATTCCAATTACATATTCTTACTTTGGGTTGACAAATGTTGTGTACATAACAATAGAGAAAGAAAATCTTTGACGAGAATGGATAGAAGTCATCACTATTGTCATCACTTTCCAGCACCACCAAAATCAAAGCAGCTTTGCTACTCATTTATTGTAAGTTCCTGTGATGCAGAAGGGCTTTCATTGGGGGAGAAAAGTTACTGTATTGTGTCGCATTCATTCCCCAGTTGGTTGACCTCTGCTGGCTTACCTTGAACTTCATTGCGGGCAAAACTGTCTGTACTTTCTTCGTTTGCACATAAACGGGTTTCAGTATCAACATTTACATCTTGAACGAGCAAAGTTTCGAGAGAATTATTTGAAGAAAGAAGCTCTTCAACAACATGCCGTCTTGATTTCAGATGTATCTTGTATCTTTTCCTGTCCTCAAAGCTTAGTCGACAAATTGCACAAAAATGAAGACACTTCGCTTTTTCATGCTGCAATTTAAATCTCCTGCAACAATCCACAATTAAAAATTGTTTGGCGGAAATTATTAGTCAACGTCCTCCATTCCCATTGGCTGCTTATAATTGAAGGTTCGTTTTGATTGGTCCTCGCGACTTTGGGGTGACAAACAATAGCTGTCTTACAATTTCGTGCGTATCTTTTTAAAAAATTGTCTAAGTTAAACTACTTGCAAGCAGAAAACATGAACATTCATTCAAGTGCTTATGCTACCAGACGTGTATTAGAGCCAGCTCTGACTGAATTCGAAAAGTAAGTAAGGTTACTGATAATGAGGTAGCAGTTTGAGAAGTTAAATTTTCATCTCAGTTTTGTTTGATTCAAAAACTATTAAAACTGCGTTTACACTCAAGAAGACGTTTTCCAACAACCACTAAGGCAACAAAGAAGATTAGATAATTTCTCATATGAAAGTGAAGGTAAGACTTAGAAAAAGTAGATATATTTTCGTTCATATCAGAACTCTCACGTTCGTTTAATATTGCAAAAGGTTTGTGTTGATACCTTAAATATTTCAATCAAATTGTAATAACAATATAATATGTTCAACCATTATAGAAATACTAATATTTCTACAACAATGAATTGTAAATATTACTTCATTTAGATGATCAGGTCATTCAGGTGGGAAACAAGAGAATAATAGCAGAATTGAGGGAAATTAATGATATGTTAAAAGGGATAGTCATCAAACAAAATGAAATGGACAATGTTGGAGCTGTTGAAGAATGAAATGCGTTATAAAAATTTTGAGTTCTCAAAATTGACTCATGCAGTTACATTCTCTCATTTATTATAAATATTAGACATATTTTTAATATTTTCATTTACTACAAATAGTGCTGATAAACTACTTTCATATTTTTAGGGCAATCTGATTAAAATATTTGTGAAGGCATATATACAGCTTGGTAGGAATCCTGTAGAAAACACCAGCAAGACAGTAAGTATCATACAAAATAACAGTGTTCATATAAAAAGTGAGTGCTGTGTAGAAGTGAAAAGGTGGTAAACATATATATATATATATATATATATGCCAAAAGGGTTTGCGGTATCAACACCTGAGATGGGAAGGAAGGACTTTCATGTCTGAAACCAAATATGTTATATGTGTTCATATAATATTACTGGTGTTGAGAGAGCAAGTGAAATTTGGGAGCTTCACAATTGTTAATTATTGTCAATCATAATTATGTGTATCAACTATCCGTGTTTGCTAACATTCCTAGGAAAAAATTTAACAAGAATTCAGCAACACCCATTACAGCATGAATGAACAGGATCTTCTTGGACATGCCAGAAGCTATGAAAAGACAAAGTTCATGTACTGGCAAGCAGAAGAAAAGCGACGTGTATTAAAGAACTCGTCCATATATAATATGTATACATCGGCAATAACAAAATCGATATAGCTTAAAGTGGCACTAGGATGAAAATTCACCCCTAGCATAGAATAGTATTTCAGGGTCGAAAGTGATCAGCAAAAACACGTGGTATTTAAGTGATCACTATTATTTAGGCCAGTGGCAGAAATTGTGGTGGGGCAACCGCCCCACCACCTGTCGTCAAATCGCTAATTTGTTGGAAATTTTCATTTTTTGTCGGAATTTCGGAAATACTTAAAGGTGGGTTGCAGTCCCTTCTGCGCATGTGTTTACGTTTTGCTTGTTTTGTTTATGTTAGGAGACTCCACACGGGAAATGGCTGCTATATTATTAAGCACGTTGTTTTGGATTCAAGTCCTTTGATATCGAATCCTAATCTACTTTGCTATTGGATCCAGCCAAGTTAAGATACAATACTAGACTGGTAGAGATGCCTTTAAAGACTAAACCAGCCATGGACTAAACTGTATTTATTTCACACGCACGAGACATGGCGAAAATCCTGGTCAATTTCTATGGCTACTATGCTTCAAAAACCTCTGGGGAATCGCCGCCGAGTCGAAGATCAGTTCATTTTGATAAGCATTTTATAAAATATAACAAACCTTTGACCATTTAAAGGCGTGTATTTGTGTGCTTCCGAAAAACTAACTTAGACACCTCAGCAATACTAGTCACCCAAGGATGGGGTGACCAAAGTCAACCTCTTGATAAAGAGGAAACGTAACTATTTGTTTCTGTTTCAATCCTCATTGACGTCATCAAGGCTTGAACTGCTTTGTTGCAGGTGGAATTCCATCGTGAGCAGCTCTTGCTCTTCTGGTATATGGCACGTATGGGCCAAATTCCTGGGGAGATATGGTCAAATCTTCCTAAAATTAATAAAAAATACTAAATCAAATGGCAGGTACTAAAATTTAGACACCACAGAATAGGGTTGTGGTACACCACATATATGCTGTGTCATAAACATACTTATTACTACAGTCTCTACCATGTAAAGCATTTTCATTGATTATTGTAAATAATAAAGCACCTGATTCTTTTTTCTTTTTTTCAATTTTTTCAATAAGAGTACTAATTTTTCTAACGAACGAATCACTTGGTTGGAGCTTAAAAACTTCTGTAATTTGTTCCTTCTTGTAAATATTTTCATCAGCTAAATAGTGACCGATGTTACAGATGATAGAGGATATTTTCTCCAACGATATATATTCTACATTTTCGCTCGAAGTCGAAGATGAACTCTCTCCCACATCAGCCAAATGTTTGCTTCGTTAGGCCACCTTTGGATTTGCACACTTTGTTGCAGAACTCGCAAGGGAATTGCTTATTACCTTCAACCTAGCAACGTATATTAAGCTAAAGATTAGCAGTGATATTTCCCCCCAAAACATCGATTAATTACTTACTTCTTCAAGAGAGTGTTGAACTCCAGTTTCAATCTCCTTGACTTCCATCTGAAGCAGCGCTATGGTTTGCTCGAAATCGTCTTCAAAAGACATATCGGAGCTTCCCAGGCGTTCTAATCGATTCCCCTTGTCTACTTCCATGTAAGAGGTACTCGTCGATGCCATGGATTCACCAGGGTTTTGGCCTCAGAGGGCCAAAACCCGAGGAGGCATATATAGAAGTCTCCGCGTATATAAGGTCGTATAGGTGTATAGTGGGAAAAGATCTCAGTTTGTTCATCGAAGGCCGCAAATGGTAATGGATAATAACCGCAAGTAGCAGGGAATGAAAGCGAATATATCGTGGAAGCCGTGAACACGTGCAGTGCATATTTTATACAAAGCGAACGTTTTTTACTAGAAATTTGCATAAAGGTAAGATAAATTTATGAATATCATTTGAAGTAAACAAAGCTTTTAGTTTAACAGTTTGTAGAACGTCTCACTTTATACAAAGTATCGAAGTTAGGCACTATATTTACAGTATAAAAGTCACTCGAATTTGGTTGTCAGTTCAAATTATATTATATTAAACAAGGTCAAATATAAGGTTATAGTAAATCATAAACAATATGCAAGTAGATATTAGGTTTTAGTTTATAACCAATTAACTGTAACTAAGCTGCTATTGTAGACCAAGGCAAGGATTTGTCAGACACAAATCATCAAGGGACTTGGCAGACCCAGTCCAACAATCAATCTAAAATCCGAATCACGAAAAGAAACAATGAGCAAAGTTTGCGTAAGCCGCCATTTACATTTTATAAATTCAGTGTTTAAAAACTGCGGGATTTATTCATGTGCGGTTGATTGCTTTCTGGAGCTATCCAGATGTTTGTTTCTGCCATTTTTGTCACAGTTATCTGTTAGAAATGAGTTTTTGGAGTTGCTATTTAACACACTGTTGCAGTATGCTAATTCAACACGGAAGGATTTACCACAAATTCGAGAGTATATCTGGGTGATTTAGTTAAATATTTTAGTACTATTAAATTTTTATTACCTGCATGTAATTTGCACAAATTACATCAACAATACATATATGCAATATTAAATATTCTAAATCCATTAAACCATTATTGTTTCCAATAGCGTAGAGTCTGGCTGCTATTAATAGCTCATAAAGCGGACAAACAAACCAAATTTGACTCACAAATGATTGCAAATGAGCTATTTCTTTTGTTATGGCCGCAAGAATTATGGGTAAAAGCGGACAAACATCGGTACTGACGTCATCTCGAGGGAGCGCTATTAACTTTGTCAGCAGGAAACTGCAAATACTCCCAGCCCATCGAAGAGGGTAAAGTAACCTCGTCGCCTTCAACAACACAGATCTCTACCACAACAAGTAAGTATATTACATAGTATCATATTGAGTCACCCTATTGAAATGAAGGTTTATTTACAGTATATATCTTCATGGGTGTTTGTGTGTGTGTATACTAAATCTAAAAGCAAACTACAACTTTTTGCTTTAAAACATAACTGTTTTTATTCGTAAGACAAAACAATCAGCATCCTTTATAACTGACAGCTGGCATTAAATGACTAACACTTACCGTACAGTACCATCTGTCCCACACTCAATTTTGATGGTGATTTGTACTATACCTTATCTGCATAACCTTTGTTTACCTACAGGCTACATTGGGTTTTTACAACAAGTCACTGATATCCAGCAGAGTAAACGAAGCTCTAATATATACTACGACATTATCTTGCAAGTAGCAGAGGATGATGCTAAAATCATTCGTGTCATGCATCAAAGAGGAGATGGCAGCAAAAGGCAATTATTTATTGATAAGATGAATGCCCAACAACCCATCAAGTTGTCCAATTTACCGACACAAACATCGGGAACCATCTTTCTCAACAATGCTACAGTGATCCAGGATGTACCAGATCACTCTGTACAGTTCCAGTTTAGGGAACTGAAACCGGAAGGAGTCACAAAAATCTCCGATGTAATGAAACGCTCATCTGGCACATTTACTGTGTCAGGTGCTGTTACATGGAGTGGCGCAGCACATGCTCCAGGAGACCAGTCCACTAAGTTGGTACGCGAAGGACCCTCACCGACAGCTCAGGATCAATCAAGATTTCCGTCTGGGAGGAGCATCTTGACCTCATTCAAGATCAAAAGTTTTTCACAATTACAAATTGCAAACTACAGTAAAATCGTGAAATGTCTGGCGTGTAACAAGTCAATGCTAATCAAGAACTGCTATCTTGATATAAATGCCAATTTTCACCTGGAAAGTGATGAAAATAATTATTCTATCACTGTTTTCCCTAAAGTTCTGAGCAATTTTCTTCAAGAAGATGTATATTTCTACAAAGATAATACTGATGCATTGACTGAGAAACTTTTGTGTATGGAAAAAGTCGATTTTCACGTATTACAGAATGGAAAACTTGTCACTAAGATGATCAACCATTGCAATAAAGATTTAAATGGACAATAATCAGAATATTTGTTCTAAATATTCTCATTGACACTGCTTATCAATGCGCTGCGCCAGGCACTAGACACTGCATTTTATCTTTTTATTCAGTTGCTGTTATGTTATGTTATGTTATGTTACTGCCTGCACTATATATCCACAAACTGAAATTTAAAGTTACTTTTGTTCACTTGCGTTCTTTCCAAACGTTTATCTTTGAATATTGTTAATATGATTATTAATAATTATAATAAACCTAGCTAATGTCAATGCGTGCAATATTGTTTTTATTATACCTTATGACAGCATTTCTGACAAGTTCATCAACACCGAAATCACGTTTTCCTCCCCAAAACCTGCGCAGGCTACCAGGGTATAACTAATTAGATCGTTTTTGAATTTTAACGATATAAATGGTGCTTTGCGCAAAAATAATCTCCAGTGCAAAATTCGCAGATTTCAATGTCAATCCGTAAAACATCAGCTAGCGGGGGCAGATTTAGTGTTAACTATTCCTAGTACGAGGATTCCTAGTTCACTCAAAGGGAGTTATATTACGAATCTCAGCTTTGATGCACCATATTTGTCACGTGATAGTCCCTCTCAACATCCAAGCCAAAGAGGTCATATGTGCCTTTGAAGTTTGCCGGCCTTCCGAACCCCGTTGGGTTATACTATGGTCCAGTCAAGAGTGGTTGTGGACTGGGAAAAACATCAGCATATTCAGTGAGCATTTTGGTGAGCGAACTGTTTTCTTTGGTGGACAGCACAGAATTGGTGAGGTCTGTGAGTGGTGGCTTGGGTTCGTTGGTTTGGTTAGATTGGGTAGGGTTGACTGTCTTTGGGCAGCTGCTCTGTTGTTCCCAATGTTGTTCGAAAAGATGTTAGTGGTACTGTTGAATGGATGAGGCATACCTGTGGTGGACTGCACTGTGTTGGACAATAAGCATCGATAGGGATTACATCTAGACCATGGGTTACTGTGAATGAAATGTCCCAAAGTGGTACCACGAAAAAGGCATGTCAGTTGGGTTGAATAACCGAAATCGGATGTTTCCTTGAGTATCAGGGCATACCAGAGATGATGCACCAGCAAGATGGTACTGGTCAAGAAGTGTCTCCTAGTTCAATCAGGCCAACAACATTGAAGGATAGGTCTATTGTTGCAGGGATAATAACGTCACAATGGGCATCAATTACCTCGGTTTGAAAACATTTCACTG
Organism: Chrysogorgia sp. JL179-B06; assembly: GCA_035772405.1. Taxonomy (NCBI): domain Eukaryota; kingdom Metazoa; phylum Cnidaria; class Anthozoa; order Scleralcyonacea; family Chrysogorgiidae; genus Chrysogorgia; species Chrysogorgia sp. JL179-B06. The sequence continues at coordinate 450,197 of JAYKKM010000276.1, forward strand.
GCACGTGAGTGGAAAGGTGATCTTCATTGGGAAATTTAAGTATGTTATCACCAAGGAGTTCAACAGTATGGGCTCCCATGTTAATGGCATGGTTTTGCTGCAGGAAATCTCGCCCAAGAACAATAGAATAGCTGAGGCCTGACACAAATGCATTACAAGGCCCTTGGTCATTTAAATGAGATGTTGTCTTGGAACTCTTGGGAACTGATAACTTTGGGGATCAACACGGGGAGGTGGACCATAGACAGGAAATGGTGAAAATTTTGGCACACCTGATTCCTTACAATATCTTGCAAAATGACCAACCTTTCAACAGCTATTGCAAATGGGTTGACCATCTGTTGCTCTGAGGTTTCTTCCTCTGCTTTCACGTCAAGTATAGCGATTATTGTCAGTGTATCTGTTGATGTGGTGGGAAATTTTGTGTCGACATCATTGCTTTCTCCACTTCAATAGTTTGTTTTACGGCAACAATGCTGGATTGATTTGGATGACTACGAGGCAGTCATCAAAAGCTGAACTTGCCCTTCGAGCTCGGTAATTCGTTGGCGTTGTTGCTCGCCTGCTTCTTTGTCGCTCGCTTTCTGCTTCTTTGTCGATTGACTTTTTCGGCCCATTCAGGAGGTCGATGAGTTGATTTATGATCGACTTGTTTGGGCACTGCGACTCTACTTTGCAATCTTCGGTAATTTTTGTACTTCTATTCATGGCGTCTTTCAGACGAGCAGAGACTTTGCTTCTTCGGATGTTGACTTTTATCTATTGACTTTTATCCATTGCAAAAGGATTTATCAATATCAGATTTTTACTATGGATAAAAGGCAGTTAATGTAAAACAACAACACATCGTGAATTTCCAGTATTATACTGGTATGATAAAAAACACATTTTAATATTGTTATTATGCTAATGAAATGTTTGAAACATGTAGAATAAAAAAATCAGTTGCTGTTTAAGCAAAAATAATCGACTGTACTGAAAAAATATGCTGAAACGATTCTGTGTACAGACAGTACCATACTGTATCTGCGAAATATGACAAGGTAGAGTTCTGAAGAAACTAAAATTGGTAAAATCCAAGCTGTTACTGGTACTTACTAAATCCATGCTAATATATGTCGCACAATTTCTAGATGTTATTTAATACAACTATAAATTTAGATTTGCACAGTATTGTGGTTAAAATATGCCATCTTTTTCTTTATGGTGGATTCATGACAGTCAATGACCAAATTTATATCTTGATAATTTATGGTTTTGATAAATAGTGTATGTACATATACACTGTGGTCAGACAAATTTCTACAGTTGTTTGCAACTGTGTTAAATGGGTACAATTTCAGACTTTTTTTAACGTTCCTCTTCTGTTCTCAGCAACTTGTTGCAGATGCTTTAACCAAACTTTTATCTCATCAGCAGGTAGACATTTCTGGGATAACTTTCGTGGATCTATGTCGAGTGCTGCATCACCCTTACTTTTATAGTAATTTGCTAAGATTTGGCTTGGTGGTTGTGATCTGACTGCTTTGCCTTCTGAATGAAGTTGTAACAACTGTTTCAGGTCTGTTACATTACAATCTGTTCCTTTCAATGGCCTACTTTTATCAGTAACAGGTATGGCAAAAACTAAAGATGGCCCAACAGGGAACCTTAAGAATAAATTTCATAAAAACCAACAATATTCTGCAATTTATGTAGTTATTTGACATGTCATGCTGTGATGAACAATAATACCCATTTTTATAGAGAAACGCACATGGTAGGACCAACTCCTCATAAGGAAGTAAAAAGTCGTTTTGGGTGATCTGTTGGAATCGGACAATATTTGGGCAATGTTGAATGTTGTGAAGGGTGGCCATTGGTGAGTGGTGATCTGATGAACTACATAGAGGTTTTTACGAAGGGTATACACGTAATATAATAGGTGCGTGTGTTATATATTTAGACTCGCTAATTCTAAAATTGTTTTCAGAATTGAAATCGAGTAAATATTGGTCGAGATAATGTTCAAAATCTACGTATGACAAACCGGCCTTTTGGAATTTGTTCGATAGACGCGGTCCGGCACCATGGATAGGGAAAAGAAACTCTAGGGTGGGGTGTGGGTTAGTGGTAGAAAAGGCGAGTGAGGGGATTATTGCAGATTCATATTTCTAGTCAAACATTCCTGCGTTTACACTAGAGCAAAAGTAACCGGATTCATATTGTTTTTCATCCTCATGGGAATAAAAACAATACGAATCCGATTACTTTTGCTCTAGTGCAAACACAGCCTAAGTTGTCGCGAAAACAATTTGTGCACTTAAATGGATACATTAGAACACTGTTTCCCAGTTGTTGCAGAATCCCAAAGGTGCAAGTCCCATATAGTGTAGGTTATATCATGGCGATAAATTTTCATGTTACCCTGAGGATGATTCTGAAATAGCATTAAATGTTATGGATAACTTTTGTTGTTCATCAGGAATCCTGATGATGATTGACTAAAACCCACATTAGTCAACATGGAATCTCAGTAAAACATTCCATGATTATTTACAACTGTGTTATATTTAAAATATTTGTAATTTTTCTATTTGTTTCTTGAAGCATAATGATCCTTCGTAAGTTTTGGTAGATCAGGAATCTTGCTTTGTTTATAGCACCTCTGCGTATAAGCATTATGCTTTTTGATTGACAGATGTAAATAAAAGAAATGATGTAGTCGTGGCATAACACAAACAATCTTCTTCATTCGACTTGCCCAGATAAATGTCTGTTCAGCAGCCATTTGGCATTTTACCATCAGGATTGTAGTCCTTGCACCTTGGGTCTTTGTGGTTTGTTAAGTGCAATCGGTCAATCACTTTCCCCAAATCTTTCCATGCAGCATACAGTGGTGCAGGAAGTGGCAAATGTTGCTTGCCAATTTTCATGTTGTCGAAATGGCACATATTGTCGTAATCAAGATGGTTGATTTATTGCCCTGATTACTGCTTCATTACTGGGACCATTGGCCAGCATAGGCTCGAGTTTTAATAGAAGCTATGACATGAATATAACAAAAGCCGTAGTTGGAGATTCTGACCTTTAAAAATATGACAAACGTAAATATAAGGTCTGGTGACCTAGTGGAGCTTTGATTTCATCCATTTTATAATTGACTTATACCTGTACAGAGGTTGGAAGTACTCAATTATCCCACCGGCAGTTACAATCCACATAGATCCTCTTGACCAACACTGCAAAGTTTTTACCTTCGATAATATCCGGATATTTTTCCAAAAAGTCAAAGGTTCCTTGAAATCAAATTAGCTAATTATTAACTGGTTAACTACGGCATATTTATATAGAGTACTATATCTATATCTATGATTGATCACACTAAATTTTATTACCTTGAAAGGTTGTTGCATTTGCAGGACTAGAGTTACTAGATTTTGAAAACTTGTCAAGCTGTTGCTCCACTTTGTCATGGCTTCTTAATACTATTCCTTTGTTTTTAAAAATACAAAAATTGCTAGAAGCAGTGAATAATTAAAAGTTCAAAAGTGGATTGTATAATAATTAAGTTAAAACAATACGACATCAATAGAACCAACAAACTGTAATTATTATTATTATTAAGCTTTATTTAACCAGGATAAAAGTCTAGCACAAACAAAGTCTGTTTGTGCATTCACATTTTGGTAGTGTAATGTAATAAATCCGGAGGCCTTGGTAATTTATTTTGCCAAACCTTCTTTTGAACTGGTACTTTCCACAATGAGCATGTAGAAGTTTCCAGTTGCCATCAGCCACATAATGAGCCACAACCTATAAAATTAAGCAGTCAAGTTCCATTAATTTTATTTATATTAACAAACAAAATCTATTAAATCAAAATATTAATTGATGCTGTACTTAATTTTGGTGCAAATATCTGCACAAATAATGCAGACTTGCTAACTTGTGTCGTTTTTACATATGAAAATGGACATTTCAATTCTGCAGTAAGTACCATTAACCACACCTTTTTTGCACCTTTCACAAGTCATGGGAATATATGTTGTAATTGTGGTGTTTGTCTGCATACTCCATGGTATCATCATATGTTCCACTCAAACATGCAGTATCAGTATCACACTTAAAATTCCATTTCTCATCTATGCCCAAATCTGAAAGTTCACAGTTTACTTCCTCCTTCCAAAATGCCTTTGCTACTGTTTTTTGCTGTAATTTCACCAACATTATATACATCTATGACAAATAACATTTAATTAACCATAAAATTACTTGAAATGAAAGTGTCAATGTTTAAAATTTCTGTTATTGTGTCATGTATAGTCTCAAATAGTCTCAATTATTATATTACAAAATTACAGTTGAAATCTTGAACTGTGTGTGCCTTAGACTTGCTCGAAGTCTGCCTCTTGATTGTTTCAGGTTTGTTTCAAGATGGGTTTATAGAGGTTTGAAAAGTAGGAAGCGAAAAGTCGGGTGGCGAGAGGCAGACATACATAAACTTTATTAAACACGGAAAAATCTCTTGCCGTGTTTCCTACTATATACTAACTAACTATACTATATTTACAAGAATTATAAAAATATTTACAAAGTGAGTGTTACCTAATACAATGTTTAAATAATTTTTTTTAAAGCATTTAAGTTTTGTTGCTCTCTTGCCTCAACAGGGATTGAGCCATCCTTGTGGGAAGGTTCTATGCATGTTCTTTTGTTGTCCTCGGTAATAATAGTATCATAATGTAATGCCATGACATGTCGGGGAAACTAGTGATTAAATGTACCCTCAAGCCTCAGGAGGATTTGTGAAACTCCCAGCCCTCCTCCCTCAGCTTTTTTGGAAATTTGTTCCCTCGCATCATGCCATTACTGTACTTATATAATAAATTGGATTTTATTGTACCCATTCTCTACTCGTTAAATTTCATTCCCATCTACATTACTTACCCTTTCTATTATCGTCCTTATTTCCAAATCTGGTATATCTTGTAAAGTGAGGTAGGGTATGGCCTCATCAATTGAGCCAGTCACAATGTAGGCTACTGCTTCTTTAGACAGACCAACAAAGGGATACCTGTCATGTAAAAATGAATGACTTACCATCAGCCCAGCATAGTAAAAAAGCAAATAATCTAGGGATTCTACACAATGGGTTGGTATAAGATGGTCTTGTTCTCCCTCAAATAAGTGAAGTGAACCATCTCCAGATACAAGAAGAGACATATACAGATGAAAGTACTGCTGTGTAGGACCAGAAGAATCAGATCCATCTTCTTTAAACTCAACATCTGGAATTGATCTTATATTGAGTCCCTTTTTATACAGCTTAAATATGTCACAAAGGGGTTTTGAAGATACTTGGTCAATAAGGATGGGCTGTTGTAGGTTGAAATTGAGCCACTGCAGTTTGAAAGCTTTCAATGTTGAAGGAATCGAAGCTAATGTCTCTGATGGAGATATATAAAAAAAGTGGTCTGAACAGGTCATCATCTTCTGGAATATAAAAATAATAATATTTCCACTTGCAATGTTAATATTACAGGGAGCTTCTCAGGATTTTATGAGTACCAGCCATTGTGATGACACATTTTCTGTTATAAAATGTAAATTTCAGTAAAAATTGAGGCAGTTGCAATCGAGAGAAATTGATTTTGTGCTGGCTACACGCGACCGGCACCGACGCACATTTGGAATCCATAGACGGTCGGTAGTATCTTGGGATTTTTTTACACGCCTATTTTTTTGATAATATTCTAAACCAAACCCTAAAACTAATCCTGACCCTATTAAAAAGAAAAAAGTTGAGTAAAAATTTTTAAAAAATTGAAAACATTATATACTCGCCCAACATTCGAAGCCCGCTCTCACAACTAAAAATCAATAACACAGACCACTCGGCTATGCAAGCGAACTTGAAATTTTTGGTTGATAATCAATATTTATGTAATCCCATTGTAAGTAAACTATATATATAATAAAAAATACACTAAACATGCTACCGACCGTCTACGGATTCCAAATTAGCGGCACCGACCGGTGTGGGTAGATCCCTGTATTAGCAAGAAAATTGAAGAAGCCAGTGCAAGAACAGTGTAAGTGCATTGTGATAAAAATCTAAATTCTTCTTTGGAATTCAAAGAACTTCAGGGATAATTTAGGTTTTGGTTACATTCTTGTACTGACATGTTACAGTACAATTTTACTCCCTTATAAGGCTGGCAGGTTATTATCTATCTGTTTTAAACAAGATATACAACTATGTTACAGCCGGGATATATTCCCGGTTTGGACTCTAGTTCTCGCGCGCAATGGTATTTTGCGCGCAATGGTATTTTGGGCTATTGAGGGCTGTTAATTTTATTGTTGACAATCGAAGCTAACGTTTTTAGAAGCTGTGTAAGTTGTCCCTCTACACATATTTGTAAGTACTGTTAACACTATTTGTCCTTTACTTTGGCTTTTCTATGTATTTTAGTCTCTATTCTCGACCTGTGTAAGATATAGTCTAATTGTATGTATTCGTATTGTAAATTGTCTGGCACGGTTTCGCTTGTTCGTTATTAAAGTATTTGTACTGACCAGAAGAACTTAGTGAGAACGCGTTGAAACTCGAAGCCCCACAAACCAGTTTGACAGTGGTGGGGCACAGCGAAGGAAATTGTTACGACGCCCAGCTTTACAACCAGAGAAATACCAGAATAAACAGTAATATTATGCGCAGCGTACAGTGTGACAACAAAGAGAAATGCGAATTGTTTGTCTATTAAACTCACAGTTCTTTGTACGAACATAGTATTATGAAATCGCAGTTGGATAAAAAACGTACAGCAGAGAGAGATCGGGCGATAAATAGATCGTGCGAACATCTAGTCAACAAATTAAGCAGGGGCGGATCCAGACTGTTGCAACTGTTTCAAATGCGACAGTCAGATTAGTATCTTCAATATCTTAATTATATTAAATTTCAACTGACATTTATATTCGGAACACATTGATTTTATCTTCGGAAGATTAGAATTGATGTGAGCGCAAATAAATTCATCCTTGCTTGCCGCGATTGCATCATTAACCCGCGAAAACCCCTGCGTCACAGCCTCCTTGCGGGCCGCAGCAGCCTCTGATCAGCAACCTCGTTCCCAGGCCCGTTTGCCTGATCAGATCACCCTGAAGCTGCCATCAGTTAAAAGTTTTTGAAACAGTTGTGACGTATACAGACTATAATAGGCTATATTTTTGAAACAGTTGGGCCAATTAACTGGGGCTCTAACCAATCAAAGCACAGGCTTATGAAACAGTTTGAAACAGATTACGTAATGCGTCTCATAGAAATTTTCCCTTGAGTGATGTTATGTAGTGCGCTGATTCTGAATGCGGCCTTGTCTGTCCTTGCAAAATGGCTTCAACCAACGTGTTACAACAGCTGTTGAACGCACTTGATGGAACTCGAAGTTACTCTTCGGAGGAAAAGAAGGACGAGTTGGTCGCTCTTAAATACGAGTGTGAACAATATATTCAGGGAGAGTTAAAACGGAAATATGGCGAACCAGATGCTCAAGTTGCTTTGTGCCATTTTTCGAATCTGCAATTCCCGCAAAGCCAGCAATCGCGCTGCATGAGTTATTATCCAGTGAGGTAAGCTCATGAATATTTAGTATATAATTATTTAAACAAGTACCATATGCTAATTTAATACTCTTTGTGTTTGGTTTATATTGCATGACTTGTTGGCCCTTTCTCGATTTATGAGCAACCGAAATGTAAAATTATTATGACATCAACCCGTCCCAAGTCAGTATAGGGTATGAATTGCCATTTGATACAGTGTAGTTTGTACGATAAATCTCTCAAATTGAGTTACTGTTAGCATATTTTTAATAAGTGAAATATTAACCCAGGTTCTGCCTGTTATCAGCCTTGATCAACCAATTCTGTCATCTTTTGAATGAAAATCAAATAATTTTAATGGGTAATATTCAATAGTTGCTTTTTTAATGAATTGGCCATTTATTACCTGTGCATATGATAATTAGCTTTATTATTTAAGAAACTTCAAGCATATCAAGTATGTTTTACTTTATATGGAGGCGAGTTGCTCGTGGCTAAGCAAGTTATCCGGCAAAAGCAGGATCCTGGCCCCTATAACAACTAAGTACTGTTTTCTTTTCATTGCACTGTTTACATTGGACAGGTGAGATGGCAATCATTCCATATTTAAACATATTTTACCTGGTAGCTCGGCAAGCCGGGAAAAGATTCTACTAATAATGCATGCATTAGCATAGTTTACTTCAGTTCATGCAGTATATACTGTACCATAGCTACAGGTACTGTATATGAAATCCAGGTGTTGTGTTGCTGGTAACTTGGCTTCATATAAACAGACAGTTTTGTCCAACCCTGCTATCCTTGCTTAGCCAATTATTAGTAGTTATTATTATCAGACTGCTGTTTGGTTATTTGACTATTTTATGACTTTTATCCTTTATCGGCAAACTATATGGATGGATTAATTGTGTGAACAGTGGCTAGTCATGTGTTTTGCTTTCTTTATACTACTTTAGAATTTCGGGAGATGGGAATTGTCTATACAATGCCTGTTCTGTTGCCTTAATTGGTAGTGAGATCCTAGCTGCACATCTTCGGTGCCTTACAAGCATTGAGTTATTTTTAAATGCTCTGTACTACACTTCACATCCATTAATTGAGCAGCAATATAATAAAGGTGCATTTAGTTGTAAGGGAAATTGTTTTGCAATGATGTGCTTATCTAATGATGCTTTTGATTTTTTGACAAAAGAGGATCCATCTAATCTAAGGCTGTTCTTGCAGAAGCATACTACAACGCTTTTAACCATCATTTTCCTTCATTTTTATGCATCATGTCACTAACAAGTGTTATTAAACTCCCTATTGAGTCATACTATCCCATCACTCATGACAGCCAGCGGGAACGTACTAATAGTGATACTAGTCCAGGAACAGAGATGGATTGTTGTTCTATCATGTTTAACTGCACAATGTTTCCAAGAGAATCGAGTGAAAAGGATCTTGAAATGGAAAGTGAAAATGAAAGATCTTGCTGAAGAAAACCATAGAGGAGATTAACCCCAAGCCGCGTCACGAGATACTTATCGATGTGTGTAGAACCAGGTGGATTGCAAGGATCGACGGTTTGGGTGTTTTTATAGAAACCTTTGCTGCAATTACTCAGACTTTGGAAGAAATCAGAGACAACGTGGAGCGTCATTGAGTAGTAATATATATATATATATATATATACATGTGTTTGAGACTGGCACTAGCTCTAAGCCAATCAGAATCAAGTATTGATTTGAATGGACCAATCAGAGCAGAGCCAGTCAAAAATTTCCAGGGGGGTGTCGTATTTTTAAGGTGTGGTCACCCTGTATAGAACGACCAGTGATCAAATCAGGGGGGATATGCAACTGGTCGTATACAAGAGGTTTTTTGTGAATTTTGTATATATTTATCTCATGAAACCTGGTGTTGTTGTACGACCAGTTTTTGGTTTAACCTTGAGTTTGACGACCAGAGCCAGAGGTCAATCAAGGTGATCGTAGTCAATTTCATGAGATAGATATTTTAAAATTCAAAAAAAAAACTTTATAAACGACCATCATACCTCACCCAATGTGATTTATACTTACACGTACCAAAAAAACTTCATATTATTTTTTATTGGAAGAGTTGTACGTTGAAATAAAAATAATCAAATTTGGGTTTATAGAATTAATCATAGAAATTTCCGCCATGGAGCTCTTACCTCGACGCCATCTTATGGCCGAATGACTGATATTCCTTAGTTACGGTATTTTTAAAATGGATATTTCTCAAAATATTTTTAGATGATATGTCTCAAATAATTATTTCGTGTTTTTAAATAGATGAAATATATCCCCAAAAAAAAGAGTATAAAAACTGATATTATAAAAATCATAATTACAATCATGGTAGAATCAGAGGAAGAAGTAATAAATCTTTTACATCTTAAAATATATAAGGATGCTGATTTATTTCGTCATTGCAAGGATTCTAAGTTTTATGCTGTGGTTTATATGAAAGAGGATTTTATTCATTTTGGTAACGATCGTCGAGCGTTAGTAGTAAAAGATCTCAATCCAGAATCATATCTCAATACGGAACTGGGTGTATCTTCAAATTATTTGCTTGCAATAGTTGATCGAAATACCGCAATCAATTTGCAAGAACAAGTATATTTTGATTCAACTTTTACATTATGCAACATCTCCACTAACGTTTGAAAAAAAAACAACAACAAGATGATCGAAGGATATTTGGTGTTTTTCAAATAGATATATTTTTAAAAAAAATAAAATGTACTTTAACACACAATAACTTTTTTTGAAAAAACAAATCTTTTTATTGTTTTTATTTAATCTAAATACATTTCTTTATTAATGGAACTAAGTATGGAATCATCAGTTATCATAATTGTTGTTAGATATTTATACGGATAAAGAAATCCCCCATCTACCACTTCTAAATATAATTTATACCTGGATAGATTACCCGAGGGAAAGTATATACAGTGTTGTAAAATATATTTTTGATTTGGAAAATTCTGTCGAAGACTATTAATATCACAACAGGTATATACTTTTTTTTTAATGTTGTTTCTATTAAATACTTTTTCTTCCTTTACTTCGTCAGTCCCCAAAAATGCTTTCAAACTATCATCACTATCAGAATCACCATCCTGAATAGGTTTGACGGGTTTAAAGTCTTCGAAATTAAACACTTTCGACGTATCCGTATCCCGTACACGTACACCGTACGCGTATCCCTCTCCTTTATCGTTGTAATCCCATATGAGAGGGGAACCATTCAAGGGTATGGGTTCTCCATCGGAAGCTTCTTCTTTCGTCGCCATTTTTTCTTAAACTAAGTTTGTAGAGGGACAATTACGTATAAATGAAAAAGAAAAGTTTCAGCTTATTTATATGAAAGTTTTTTGAGAATTTTTTTTTTTCATTTCTACAAAACCTGGGGTATAAAAAACGATATCATAAAAAAAATGGTCAGTTATTTTGTTGAAGATGGCAGGGTATATACCCCCGCGAAAGATTTGGTCATTTCAAATGCGTAATCAAGAAAAGGCTGAAAAAATGATAGAGGCAGCGAAATTAATCAATTACTCAACTGCTGCACAGAATTGTCTTAAATTAAATGAAATATCGTTTTTTGAATGTAGTCGTGAAATTGTAAAAGATAAAGAATTGGGATTTCTTCAAGGGGTTGTTTATCTCAAAGAAGCAAGAATTGATATTTTTGATTGGCTTCCATATGGGGGAGAAATCATTCGTTCTTATGCTGATGATTTCTACCATTTTAAAGATAGACTATATGATCCGTCCACGTTATATCGATATGGAAAACGTCAGGGTAAAATGGGAAAATTATGGGATAGTGAAAGAATCAATAAATTAGCTGAGTATAAGAACAAGCATCGACAAAAAAGAAAAAAACTTTTAGAGTAAAGAAAGAAATTCATGTAATAAAAAATAACATGTTTTATTAAATAAATTTATACAAGAGAAGGAATTATGTCTTTGTCAGTTTTTATAAACTTAACATTTTTATGTAAAAGATGAGGAACATCATCCTCTGATAATATTTTTAGTGTTTTTCCAGGTTCTCCATGATGGATAACTTTCAGGGTTACTTCATACGGGTGTTGTTCCACACCATTTATTTTTTTTACAGAACATTGTTTTGTTTTAATTATTGTAACAGGTTTGCAATCCTCTACAAAATATATATATTCAGGATATTCTTTAAGAAGAGATTCACATGATAAATAGCACTGAACAGTATCTGTGGAGTTGTCAAAAAAAGTTATACTTTTCCTACATATACTAATATAACGTAATACGGACATTGTTTCAGTAATGATAAAGTTTTTTTTTAGTTTAGTCATATATATGTCTCAGAAAAAGATATTAAAAAAATCAAAAAACAGAACAGTATAAATAGACGGTTTTTTCTTTTTTTAAACCATTGCTTGTCGTACTTCAGTTAACATAAAAAAAATGAAGTGTAGGAGTAGGAGATGTATAAAAAAAGCGAAAATAAAAAAACGAATACGAAAACGACGACGTTCTAAAAAAATTCAAAAAGGAGGATGGAAAAAAGATCATCCGAATTATAATCATAAGTTTTATGAATTTTGGAAATGGTAGACAATGTATTTTAAAAAAAAATTTTATTAATCCAAATAAGTTTTTTTCCATCTTTGTATTCTATCATCACATTCACATAGATCAACTATTCTACTATAGATAAGTCGTGAGTAATTCTGTTTACAAGGATAACAATAATGATGGTTTACAAAGCATTCTTTACATCTGTAATGCATGAAAAAATTATAGAAGGAATTCACTTCACAACAACAGAAACTGCAATAGACCATCTTGACAATATTTTTTTGAACGTTTTGTGAAAATTTTATAGTTTGACAACCTACTTTTATAGATATTTTGCAAAACTATATAAACAGGATATCAAATATATTTTTTCAAAACATGTGGTTGCGTTCAATGATTGATTTTGGAGAGTGTGAATCTCATGCTTATCTTACATTTTATTATCATGCTCAACCCATACAATTAGTAAATTATGAACCTGTGATTCCCTCGTTGTTAAGATATGGATATTATTTATATCTGAAAGATTGGCAAGGACCTCGATATTTCAAATTGATGATAGTAGACGCGTTTGGAGTTCCGGAGGAAAAATTACAAACCATCTTATTATCATTGAAGGGAAAATATATAAATATTAATAATGATAATGTAAAATTAGCAAAAACTCAAACACCTATATTAAACATTAAACCCTACAATTTCATTAACCATAGGGGTAGAGGGAAACAAATATATTTATCTTTGTAATGTTTTTAAAAAACCTTTTAGAAACAGAATGTTTTTATTTTTGTGTAAAAATTTTATTACAAGAAAAATAAATATGTTTACAAATTAATTTGTTGTGGAATTATTGAGTTACCATTTATTAGTTTAATTGTTTTATACAAGAGATGATCACTTTTAGTCTCAAGAATTGTTTTTAGGGTTATTCCCTTCTCTTCTCCCTGTATAATAATTTTCAGAGTTAGTTCGTAAACTTGAGGTGGAGAACAAAATGGGGGATTACATTTTTTACATAGTATAGCAGGTTTACAATCCTCTACCAAATATGTATAGTTAGGAAAATGTTTTTGAAGAAAATGACATGAATAATAACGAGGAGTATAATCATGGTATGCTACACCCCTATAATTGACACAGGTCACGAGATCTTGTACTTGATTCATCTTGTTATCACTATGATTAAATCAAATATGTAATCTTATATATAAATAAAAAAATACGAAATACGAATTTTTTTTAAAAAAAGTTTTTTATTGAGTATATGCTACAGCTTTCATGAAATTATTAGAATCTATTATTAGTGTAATTTCTTTTTGTAAAAGATCAGAAGCATCATAGTCAACAATTGTTGTTATGTTTTCACCCAGACATGAACAATTCCATTCATCATTTTCATATTCATGTTTCTTTTTAACTGCCAGAGCTAGGTAATATGTTTGAGGCGTTGAGGGTATATCTTCATAGGGTATATCTTCAATACATTCGCATAATACCGTTGGTTGACATTTCTTTACAACATAGGTAAAGTGGTGTAATTCTTTGGCTAGAAAACGACTTGGATAATAGTTACTTTCATCTTCAATTTTGTACGGGTTAAAGGCATCAGCAATTATTCTTTGATAACGTCTACCGGTATGTTCATCACAATCACGATAGCGTACATGTGAATTCGGCATCATTCACAAATAACGTACCACATGGTGGGTAACGCGTTTATATATAATTTTTTATAAAAAAAAATGTAAAAAGAAAAATCAAAATTAAAAAAGACAGATATTCTAAAATAAAAAAGAAATTTTAGTAGGATATAAATAAAAATGTAATACAATGGTTTTTACAAAAATATCATGGAAACCGTGGATGCACGATATAATAGATTATTCTATTCAAAATATCCTTGTGGACAATGTCTTAACGGAAATATGTGTGGGGAAGTGTGTGCGAATTATATACCGCGGAAAGATCCAAAAAAAAAACGTTGTTGTAGATTAAAGAGATGGTTGTTAAAGAAGATATGGTGTTAAAAGATTTAAAGAAGAAAATCCCATAAAAAAAGAAACAGTATAAATAAGAGTAAAAAAAAAATAATTGTTTATATATTTGTTAGACAATGGAACGTAAAGAAACAGCAGATGAACGATTTGAAAGATTATATTATAACAAACATCCATGTGGAAGATGTATTAACAAACACCCGTGTCCGATTCATCCAGATGAATTAAAACTTTCAAGACTAAACAGTTTTAAACGTTGGGTGTTAAACAAGTTAAATATACGGTGGAAATATACAGTGAATGTTTCTGTGGAAATAGACGAATAGAAGAAAAGACGTTTTTTTTAAAAAGATTTAAAATGGCTGAGCGTGATTTTGATGAAATTCTTTACCCCAACATTCAATATTTATCACATGCTGATTTTTTTGAGATAGAAAAAACACGCGATTCAACGTTTTATTTTTTGGAATGGAGAGAGCATCCCTATCAGTTTAGATGTGCTGATTATGATTATAAATATTTTAACATTTATGTGGAAGATAAAAATGAACAATCTATATTTCGGAAACGATATGGTGGAAAAAGATATTATAGATTTTTAATAACCGGTTTTAGCGGGACTATGTCATTTTATGATCAGTTAGTGGGAAAACATGTAGTATTTATTGATAGAGAACCGAGATTACCTACGTTAATTTCAACCCTTGATTGGTTTGAGATAAATAATATCCCCTGTTATTCAAAAACGTTTTTATATGGTAAATGTAAGGATTCAAGATTTAGATTAGTAAAATATCAGTTACGTGAAAATTTTGATGGGGAAGAGCTTTATTTAGTGCTTATTAAAGATGAAAATATATTATCTTTACTTAATGTGATTTATGGTAGCAGTAATGGAAATTATATTGTAACATTAATAACTAAAATACATTTTGATAAATCTATGTTGCAACAACATGTATATTTAGATTGTTGTGGGGAATTATGTAATAATTTTAATGAATTAAATATTTGAAATAAAACAGTTCAAAATAAATCGAGAAAAGCGTTTTTTATTTAAAAAAAAGAATTTATATACACTTCTTGATCTATGAAATTATGTATACCACAATCTCCTGCCACATGTGTTGTTATATATTGTTTATAATTAAGCTTTTTATTTTTTACATAATCCATAACTTCCAAATTTATATTTAATCGATTCATAGGAAAGCATGGATTTAGGATTTGTTCACATTTACGTACAATAAATATTTGATTTCGACAATTTTCTTTAAGATAGTGAAGATCATACTGTTTTGGTTTTGACATATTGCTTGCATGAGATTCAACTGAAGAATGAACCAGAAAACACAATGTTTTTTATTTTATTTAGATTAATGTTTATTTAGCTTAATGAATTTGAAAAGCTATATAAAGAGTAAGAGATTATTTCAAAATCACAGCAATATGATTGAAACAATTTTAAGAGTTGTTCTTTATTTTCAATATTTTAACCAAGGAGAAATTGGATATTTATTTTGGGTATGTGGATTATTTGATTATTATCGTGGAAAATATGTCACATGTCCCAGGATGCATTGTGAAAACATTCATCCCCCTGAAGAAAGCTATATAGTCAATATGAAAAAAATTCAAGCAACCCATGGAATGGAATCCTATTTTATTCTAGAAGATCGTTTCTCTTATATGATCCCGAATTTACAAGAAAGTCAAAGAAAATATTCCTTGAAGAGATCATGGCTTCAACAACGTACTATACTCGTTGAATCAGACACGTTATGCTGTAGTTTTTTTTCATTCCCCGATTGTTTTAACGAATTATATATTGTATTACCCCTTGAAAACCAACACTCAGATTTATTTCAATGTTTAAAAACCAATGATAAATATCATTATACATATTTTGTACAAAATTTAACCTTTGAAAGAAAATACATATCTTATACCCTGGGTTTTGGAAAAGAAAGTTTAGTAAGCAAATTTAAGCACATACATAGCCAGAAAGGTGATTTTGCTCTTTTTTTAAATATTTATTTGTTAATGGTATCACCTAGTATTTTCAATTCTTATGCTTATTGTAGTACAATTAAAAATCTTATCATGTTCACTTCATGTTTTATATTTTATTGTCGTGAACATAACCCTATAGGAAGTTTTTTCAATAGACAAAAAAAAGGTCTTTCTGAAAAAAATATTAGATATATTTTTTGGGATTTTATACATGATATAAAAAAGGGTAAAGTATCCTTTGATAAATGTCGGTATAAAAATTGTAAGAGTAAAAGTTATTTTTTTGAGTTTGATCCTTTGAAATTAAGTATTTTAAACAAAAGTAATTATGTTTTAAACGAAAATCACACCCAAGTTAATCATTCTGTGGGTGTTAAGCAAGATTATGGGGGATTTATAGGAGAATTTAAGTGTAAAGAGAAAATATTTGCATATGTAATAATGCTTGAGGAAGATGTAATAGAATTATTTACTATGATAAAAAAGTATATAAAAACAACATTGAATTATAATTTAGCTGCATACAATCCTATGTATGAAATGACTGAATCGAATGTGAATTGGGATAATTTTTATAAAAGTATTAGTGAACAAACGTGTATGTAGAAAAAAATGGAATTAAAAGACTGTATAAAATTTAAAGTGTTTGCGTATGATGTTATACGAATGGAAGAAGACGAAGAAAATGAAAAATAATTTTGGATGAGATGTGGGAGATTTTGTTTTGCCCTTCGAAAATTTTATATGGAAAAAAATGAAAAATGGAAAATAAGTGAATGTTGTAAAACTATTCATGAAATATCTATGTCCCATTTAACGAATGCTGGACATTACAGTCAAAACAAAAGATTTGTTGGATTTCATGAGGGGATTGATCCCTTAGATATTCAACAATATATGGAACATTTAGATGAATTTTACGTAAAAAACTATCAAAGAAAAAATATATCTGTTTTGATTTATTATATTTTTGAAACCATTCATCCTTTTTCCGATGGAAATGGAAGAATAGGGAAAGCACTTGTTGCATTTCTAGAAAATAAAATAGAATGTAAAATAAAAACAAAAAAACAACATAGAAAGTTATGTAAAATTTTAGGAGTTATGCAACGCAAACACAATAGTTTATTTGATATAATATGTTGTAATCAATTAAACACGTTATTAGTGTAATAAAATTTTTTTCATTTTGATGGAATACAATTTTTTTTTTAATTGTGCGGAGGGTATAAAATAACCACTGTCCCTACAGTGATTCATCATTTACCCTTCACTCGGATTCAAAGATGGTGGAACTTTACGCACGACAACAATATGATCATTTTTATAAAATGCAATCGTATACCGATTTGTCTGCAAAAATAATTGCACAAAAAAAAATCAACGGTAATGCTATTCTCGCCAAAGTATATCTGACAAATAAGATGTGACAAGTACACATACAATAGTGCTGTTGAAGTGAAAAATGAGCATATTCCCCCATTGTTGAATGTTCTTAATAAGATTAGCATTCAAGAGAAATCGACGCAGATATTTTTTGAAGTGGTAAGATTTGAAAATTGGAAAAAGCAAACATGCCGTTTGGTTGTTCGTACAGATGCGTGGGGTGGTTTGGAAATTTGTTATCAACATCAAGATAACGAATTAGCCGATGCAATGGAATTTGACGATGATCCAACACCGACAACCAGCAACAACAACAACAACAACGCAACGCCAAGTGAAATCGTATGGTCTGATGATTGGGGTAGTTTTCATATAAAAAAGAAAGATTCCTTGGATGAATATATTATTGCCCTAAGAAAGTATAATCATGCAACAGGTCATAAATCCCAACCTACCCCAGTCAAAAAACGAGTATTGAAGAAAAAGAAACCCACACTCAATTTTGACGACGACGTCGACGATGACGACGACAACGAAAAGATTAAGAAAATAAAAGTAGAAAGTGATGATGATGATGTTTGTCACCGTTTAAGTCCATCAGTAATTTCAGAAATTTTTTATTATCGTTTTAGATGTTGTAAAAATATACAAGATACATTATGTTTGTACGGTGATACTATAAATAAAGAGTTATCCTGTAAAAATATAGAAGTTGATTTTATGGGGATATTACGCGACAAAGAACTCGTTGATGAACTTGAAGAATATTATATTAATTTTATTTCTTTATTATAGAAATGAGTAAAAAGAAAAAAACTAAATTTTCTGCTGACTTTATTGAAAAAGCTTCAAGATTATTAAAAGGAGAGACATTAACTGATGAGGATTATTCTAATTATAGATTACATAGTAGTAGTAAAAAAAAATATAGACGTTTGAAATATGTTGTTAATAAAAATAATGAACAATGGGAAATTGATTTAGCTGAAAATAAAGATTTAGCCCGATATAATAATCAATATCGTTATTGGTTGGTGTGTATTGATATTTTTTCAAGATTTTGTTGGGTGAAATTAATAAAAAAGAAAACGTCTAATAATGTTAAAAATAAATTTGAAAGTATTCTTATTGAAGAAGGAATAGCCCCTCTTAAAATTCAAAGTGATGAAGGAACAGAATTTCAAGATATACGTACGAAATTAAGTAAAAAATATAATTTTGAAGTATTTCATACGTATAATAGAGAAATAAAAGCATCCCATGTGGAACGTGTAATTGGAACTTTAAAAACAATGGTTCGTCGTGTTTTAACAATGACTGGAGAATTTGACTATATTCAGTATTTACCCCTTATTGTTAAACGTTATAATAATTCCCCACATAAAGCATTAGCTGGTGCAACACCTTTTGAAATTTATCGCGAAGAAAAAAAAGGAAAAATACGTAAAGTTAAAAATAAAATGGTACGTGATCATTTAAATTATCCTATTCCCACTCAAGATCTGATACGAGAAGGTACGCGTGTACGTATTGCGAGAGTAAAAAATAATATTTTTGAAAAAAGCAGTCTTCGACGATGGACAAATGAGATATTTTTTATAAAAAAAGTATTTATCACTGATCCCGTTACATATCAATTAGAAGACGAACAACGTGAAGAAATTAAAGGAATTTTTTATCGTGCTGAATTACAAGTTTTAAAAAAAAAATGAATTTACACATTGCTAGTAATTCAATATCAAGAGGACTTCAAAAGAATTTGATTAATGATTTTGAAATGAAAATTGCACAACCCATTGATGCTTTGAACAATGAATGTTTTTTAGAAGTTTTACAAGTTTGTTATCCTCAAACAACTAAAAATATTGTAGGTGATGAATGTTTTTTTTCATTTATCATAACCTATAAGAATTTTATACCCGAAGAAAATAATAATTCGGTATACGCAAACAGTGAGTTCGTTTTTACATCGGATAAATTTATTATACCCGACGGAATTTATGATTTGTCTTCATTAATTATATTTTTAAATAATATCTTAGAAGGATTTGAAATTTTTTTTACCATCGGATCAAATGGGAAAGTAATTATTAATGTTAATGTTGAGATTGAGTATTGGGTATATGAAAATGCGCGTAAAGCAGTCGATGGGTTACAGGTAAATGAATTTCGATTATCTAACAAGACTACGGTAGAAAAAAAGGGTATTCAATATGCTTCTTTTAATCAAAAGATTAATATATTATTTTCAAAAAAAATAGCTTTTATGCTAGGTTTAAAAAATGAAAAAGGTCTTGAAATCGTACCTCTCTTGTTTGAAATAAAAAAAGAATCCTACACCTCGAACCCTTTTTTCTAAACATTTTCATTACTTACCCGATGTATCCGACGGATTAAATAAAATGTTTATATATTGTGATGAAATAGAACTGGGATTAGTTGGTGATAGTTGTTCCGAATTGTTAACAACAGTACCCATTCAATGGCATCGACAAGGTGGTGGGGGGGATGGACAATTAGTTTATTATAGTCCCCCAAAATCATTGAGAAAATTAAAAAAAGACATTATAAGAGAAATTCATATTAAAGTTAAAGATACTACAGGAAAATTAGTTCCTTTTGATTCGGGAACGCTTAGTATTGATTGTTTAATACATTCAACATAATGCTTTTGATTGTTCTTGAAGAAAAAAATGGGGAAATGATAATTAAAGAATATAAAATATTTTATCCTTTTTCTCTTTACGTGTTAGTAAATAGTGGGAAAAATTTTTTATGGAATTTAAATTCGATTGAATATAAAAATATCAAAAATTCATTTCGAATTACGTGTGCAAACAAAATGGATTTCAGTGCAATAACACAATCAAAAAAAATAAATAATGGAACGATTTCAGTTTCTTCATCTACTATTATTTCCAATGCAACACAACGTTTTATATATACTATAAAAGAATTATTTTATATTGACGAAAAAAATCCTTATACATCATTAAATGATGAAAAAAAAAAATTCCCCTATTTTTTATTTATGAGTGATAAAGAGGCTAAACAATCACTACAGTTCTTTATTAACTATGAGAATAACGTGCCGTTAAAAGGTGAAGAAATTAAGATATATATAAATTTATTTGAAGAAAAAAATAATGACTGAAAAAATAAATGAACTATCCGTAGAAGATTACACTGAATTGTTAAACGGTAGAAATCGTGGAAAAAATTATTCCTCATCATATTTTGTTGTGAAAAGAAAAAATAAAGAAAATCCAACTAAGAAAGAAATTTTATTAAATGAGGGTGTGGGATTACCCTCAAATTTAGAAAAAAAATAGATCCAAATGTAATACGTTTTTTACAAAATAGATAGTGTAAAAAAAAAGTATAAATAAAAAAAGTTATATAAAAAAATCATAATGTTGTGTATATTATTATTATTTTTATTGTTGTTGTGGGTATTGTTGTTTTTTAAAAATAAAATAAATGACGCGTAAAAAATACATCAAAAAAAGAAAAAACAAAAGAGGAATAAGAAAACGTAGAAGAAAAATACAAAAAGGAGGGTTTGGTGGAGCATTGGCAATGGGTATGTTACTTCCTCAAGTGTTGGGAACACTTTCAAATATTCTTAAAATTAACGTTTAAAAAAAATAAAATGAGTAAAAAAATTGAAGATGTGGAAAAAAATGACATATTATTTAGCGAGCCTTTACAATTTTTTACGTCATCACCCTATAATGATACGTTTACGGAATGTCGTGAAACGGAAATTATCGCAACGCCCGTAGATAATCAATCGTCAGTATACACGTTTACAAGACATGGGAACGCCGTGGGATTAATGAAAACAAGCGATGCTAAAATAATGGCTAGAGTATCGATTAGAAATGCTGCTGGAGTTATAGCACCTGCAGCATCGGGTTTTTCGATGATTTCATTACCCCTTCGTACAATGTGGAAAACAAAAGAATTAAAAATAAATGAAAATTTAATTACACCATCAGATAATTTTGCACATTTTGCATCATGGATAGAATTTATAACGCGTCAAATACCGTCGGGATATAAAGATTCTAAAGAGCTTAATATCGCATATTTAGATACAGCCGGACATATGAGCGATATCGTGGGTTTCACGAATGGAACTAATGTCGTAAATGCAGGAGGGAGACAAAAAACAATTGCATTTCAAAATCAATCGCAGAATTTGATAGATGAGATTGATTGTTCATTATTTAGCGAAGGGGGTACTGAAATATATATTCCCACAGCGTATAAAGTTGAATTACGTTTAACGCGTGCATTAAATACAATTGTAATGATGGGTGCCGATCATGCGAATATGCCCGTTGCTGATACTATAATTACCCTAGACGATTTTAAAATAAAAATTCCTGTATTTAAACCAAAAAAACAATTATCAAATGCTCTTAATATAGGGATGGTGACCAATAATAAAGAAACATTATATTATACAACCAATTATCGTTGTATTACTGAATCAGTAGCTGCAGGACGAAATTCACATCAAGTAATCGATGTGTTTAATGGTAGCGTTCCT
Source organism: Chrysogorgia sp. JL179-B06 (assembly GCA_035772405.1). Taxonomy (NCBI): domain Eukaryota; kingdom Metazoa; phylum Cnidaria; class Anthozoa; order Scleralcyonacea; family Chrysogorgiidae; genus Chrysogorgia; species Chrysogorgia sp. JL179-B06. The sequence goes on from JAYKKM010000276.1 coordinate 472,318, forward strand.
ACACGTTTATATATTGTATTTTCTCCATTAGCAAATTGGAACGGATCATATACTCATAATATTTTTGAATTTAACTGGCCTAATTATGATAATGTTGAAGTTTCCGTAAATAACGCTGTTGTCGGGAGAATTGAAAATCATGCTGAAGCTTACTCAAAATTACGCGCGGTATTAAATCGCAACTATTCAGAAATGCCAATAACTTATAATGACTTTATAAACGGGTATTCTATATTAGCATTTGATTTAACAGATAATAGAGACTCTCATCTTGCAGTATTACCCATAAGACCGTCGGGAAATGTTAATGTGGATTTTCATTTTTCTCAAAATACAGTTCAAGGGGCGTTAATATTTGTTGGTGAATTTCGAAATGAAATTAGAGTGGGATTAAATACCCCTGCAAGATTACACAGCATTTAATTATCAACATTTGTAAGGGGATGTACAAAAAAAAATGAAGAACACAAAACCCATTACAACAAAGAATAGAATAAAAAAACCAAAAATAAAAAACCCAGTTATTAACAAAATACCACTAAATCGTGAACATATTCTTGTATTTCCACCGTTTTCAGTTTACGCATAAAAAAAAATGAATGAAGAAAAAAATGATGAATTAAATAAAGAGGAAAAAAAAGACGAGAAAAATGATAATTCAAGAGATGATGGTGATGAAGAGGAGGATGATAGTGAAAATGATAGCGATGTTGTTAGCGATGATGTTAGTGATGAAATGGATAGTGAAAGTTCCGTTACTTCTTCTTCATCAAGTTGCGAAGATGATTTAAAATTTTTAGAAACATTAGTTCAATTAAATAAAATAAAGAAAAAAGCTTTTGAAAAAAAAAAAAAGGATTTTTTACCCTCGTTAAAAAAATATCTTAAAGCAGATATTGATAAAAAAAATACGTTGTTAGATTCTCAATTAATTAATAAATTACAATACATTGCTAAAAATATTTTAAATAAAAAAATTTCTATCCAACTTTCCAGTGATAATAAATATATTTTGAATAAGTTTTCAAAGAACAAAATAAAAGAAAAAGATTTAAAAATATTATCTGAGGATTTTCGTATAATCAACATATATCAAAAAGCATACAAATTACTTAACCAACAAATAAAAAAAAATGACCGAAGTAAATAAAATGCAATTAATTAATCCGAGTAAATTAAATGAAATTTTAGATTTAATCAAAACTGATCATGAAAACGAAAAATTATTGCAGGGAATTAACAACAAAAATAATTTCGAACTTATTGAAAGTAAAAATAAAATGAAAGACGAAATGAAAAAAGTTAATAATGATCAACGTGTCGCAGAGAGTATGGTTAGTTTTTTAAAAAGACAACAAAATATGAAAAGAAAAAGTAATGAACTTGAAAATGAGGTGACCAATGATGAATCACCCGAGGTAAGGAAAACACCGACTGTGACAAGTGGTCAACAAATAAAAGAATTTCTTGAAAGGAAAAAAATTAAAATTGGGGGTACAGATATAATAAAAATAAACGGTGTTGCAATAAACCATCATGATTTATTATACGATTTAACGCATAATGTCAGCAAACAAAACATGTTCAATCTTACACAACAAAAGCAGGCAGCTGCTTTAAAAGAATTGAAAAAATTACATATGCCCGCCCATTATATACGAAATATAAAATTACGACAACGTTATATAAATTTGGGAAAACCGGGTCTTGCGAGTCACGAAGAACCCTCTACATCACTCACCACCCACATTCCTATACCCTCAACGCAGCCCTATACAACACAAAGAAAATGGCGACGCAAAAAGCAATGAATTTACATTGTTTTTTAACCCAATTTTTATTTACGAACGAGATTAATAAAATTTCAAAAATATATAAGTTTTTAAATAAATATTATTTGGGTACATTTCCTGCAAATATTTTTCCTAAAAAAATTTATTATCCCTCGTGTTGGATTTGGAATACGGATGAAGCAGATCAAAACGGTCAACATTGGATTGCTATATGGGTGGATAAAGAAAAACATATGAATTTTTTTGATAGTTTTGCAAAAGATGTCTCGTTTTATAAACGTGAATATTGGTATGATTATAGTGTAAAAAAAGGACTAACATTTCAATATATTCAAAGTAAACAATTACAATCCAAAAATACAGCCGTGTGTGGAAATTGGAGTTTATTATATTTATACAATCAATGTCGTAATGAATTCGAAAATAATAATAAACAAAAAATATTTAAAAATGAACGTATTAAACTAAAAAACGATATTAAATTAAAAAAAAAAATAGAAACAATTTTAGGTCGTGTACTCGTGGGAATATATAATAAAAAATGTAAAAAAAATTGTAAGAGTAATAACAATCAGTCATGTTGTAGTTTTAATAATGCCAATTTTTAATTAAACAAAAAAATTAATTATTTACAGTGATTTATGGATTTTTTAATTAACCATTTAACCATCTGTCAACATCACTAAAACTAATACTACGACCCCCTTTTTGTTTTCTTTTTCTTTTTCGAATACCAATTCCCAATTGATTTCCAACTAACGATCCCAAAGGTCAAAAAATATCTAGAGCACTACCCCCTTTTTGTTTCTTTTTTCTAAGGATAATTCTCCTGCTTCTTCTATATCTTCTTCTTGCCATGTTGCCGTGCTCTTTACCCTCCTAGGGAATGTCCGACTGCATTACCAGAGACTCCAATACCCCCCTTTTTGTTTTCTTTTTCTTTTTCTTTTTCGAATACCAATTCCCAATTGATTTCCAACTAACGATCCCAAAGGTCCAAAAATATCTAGAGCACTACCCCCTTTTTGTTTCTTTTTTCTAAGGATAATTCTCCTGCTTCTTCTATATCTTCTTCTTGCCATGATTTTTAAAAAAAAAAATTCATACACAATATACACACCCCATACTATATATACTTTTTAAAAAAATTTCAACAACTCTTTTATAATTTTTAACAAACATTTATTTTTTCTTTTTACATTTATTTACAAATCATAGATTAGCGTTGATTCATGTGGAAATACATTGGTTCTAATTCTACAATTTTCATACCCTTTTCTACAATTATCAAATACCAAATAACCATAGGGTTTCTCATTAATTTCACTTAATACTTTATTAAATCTATTTCTATTAATTTTTTTATTATCACATATCGTATACATATTATTATAATCGCTTAAATTTTTAAACATAACATAATATTGACTATTGACACGTAAATTTCGCAATTTACCATTACCATATGTTAAATTTTGACATGTAAAAATAACACTAACATTACGATGATGGACATCTTGAGTTGCAATATTATCTATTCTTTCAAGATTTTCCTTTGATGATGTTGCAACTAACATGAGATCATCTAATATTATTAACGTATTTTCACGGGTATTCGTTTGTATATCGGTAATGCGGGGAATACCCTTTTGACAATCGATAAATTCAACACTAATATCTGTTTTTTCCACAAGAACTTTTTCCATTTCAGCGTACAGAGGTTGATAAATTGAATATAAATAAACAATTGCTGGTGTAATCATAATGTTAATATTTTTCAATAATTGTAATATCCAATGTTTTCCCACTTTGACTAGGCCCACATAACGTTAACATAAAAGGGTGTTGAAATGGTAATGAAACATTGTTCATTTCAGTTATCTAAAAATCCAAACGGAATCGTATTAAAATTATTTTTAACAACACGTTTATTAAATGTAAATGAAAATTTTTTTATTTCATCCTCAATAAAAATATGATTAAGTTTATCTTTACATATTTTATTGTGATATTTAATTTCGATGATCTGATCTTGATTTTTAACACATTGTTGTGTCAAGGATAAAAAATTCAATTTTTCTTTTATTGTTTCATTTTTTAAAGTAAAACCTTTGACATGAATACATTCCTGATTTAAATTAGTTATATACGCGTAACATTTTGGACCCGTTGAACAAAAATTTGTTATCCATTCATTTTCATTTAATTCATTCGTTAAATCTCCTAAATATTTTCCCGTTTTAACATCAGTATAATTATTTTCATCAGATATATAAATAACAGAATCTGTATCAAAATATAAAACGCGATCGTCTAATTTAACGAGTAACTCGTATAATTTCAAACGTGCATATGCAGTAACAAAACACGCAATGATTACATTTCCCGTTTTTAGAGGGGTTGTTGCATCATCAATTTTTTCATACGTACAACGTAATAATGTTTCGTTTATAAATTCCATCGATGTTAATTTTTTACTTTTATCATTGGCAATATTTAATAATTCTTCATAATCGTTTAAAAAACACACTTGTGTATTATTTTTGTTTTGAGCAAATTTTCCCCATAACGAATTTAAAAATGTTTTTGCAATAGTTCTTAATCCGGGATTTTTCTCTATTTTGTCTTTATCTAAAAAAACATTTTCATTTTTTAAATAATCATTACAATACTGTTTAATTTTATCATCATTTTTACTTCCATCTGCGTTCAAACAATCCGTAGGAATTCCTGAAGATTCTTGTTTGATTTTTAAAAATTGATTTACGTATTGTGAAAAGATTTTTTCTTTGCGTTCAAAATGATATATTTCGTAAAGAGCAATTATTTTATATCCCTTATCTATAGCAACATTAATCTCAACACTAGTCCAAGTACCCGTCAAGTATCGATCGCTTTCATTATGTTCACATTTATTACATTTATCCACAGCACATTTATAACATAATGGAAATAATAATTTCCCATCTATTCTAACAGGTAAAACAGGAAAGTAAATATTTCGAGGAGGTGAAATACAACATTTTACTAAACCAAATATGTCCTTGATTTTTATTTTATTACAATCTTTCCCCAGTAAAATAGTAGGATGACCCACAGGAAAATCATAATTTTTTTGTACATCAGGGTATAGCGATGTAAAATCTACGTAACTTATTCGTTCGTTGGGTTTTGTTTCTTTAAATAAACATACGGGGGAAGTTCGCCCCCCATATAATGCGTCACGTGGTGTTAAAGGAGTAAACGGATAAAATTTTCTTTTCTTTTCAATTAATTGTTTCTGTGTATATTTTTTTTCTTCTAAATAATCACATTCCCACATCTCGATTAATTTGTAACCGGCATTTTTTATTGTCCAAGAAAAACGTTGCGTATTTGCATATAAATTACTAAATTTTTCGTTTTTAAGAACGTTTAATGCATAGGGGTCGAAACATTTGGGACATCCGTGATAAAAACAACCATGAAATTGATATATCGTATCAATATAAAAACCATCGACAAAACGTCCTAGAATGTTTTTCTCCCCATTTTGTGAACAGATATATTCTAAATTTCCTCCTATTTCTCGATTAATTTCATCTAACCAATCAATAGCAATTAAACTCTGTTTTACACCACCCCTATACCCCGAAGCAGGAATAATTCCTACACAATTTTTTTTTAAAAAATTAAGTCTATACACTTTCAAAGCTAAACTAGCAATCGTAATACAATTATTTGCATAAAAGGGGGTTATGTGACCTATGGTCCCGATCATTGTAGAAAATTTAACACATCCCTTTCTTAAAATATCTACATCACTACAACAATAATAATAAATCTCTTTACGAAATATATATTTCTCTTTCTTTTTTTCTAAATACCATTTTTCAAATTCATTAAGTGTTGCTGTATTCATATGTTTCGTATCAAAAAATTTCCGATCTACAATGTCACCCTCATAAGTTAAATCGTAAAATTCATAAGGATGAAATCCCTTACATTCCCCTTGAAGATCCATTGCTTTTGGAATATCCGCTAATTTCATACTAAAAAACAAATAACTATCGAGGATTCTAATATTTTGTTCTTTAATTATTAAACTCATTATTTTAGTACCGTTCATTATAGTATTCGGCATTATCTGTTTTATTTCTAAAAGATATTTTAAAATAAAAATAGTATCAAATCTACCCCCGTTATGAGCTATCCAAACGGAATTTGTTTGTTCAAACATAAATTCACATAAAGTTTCAATAACATTGTTATCAAAAATAAATTGTCTATTCCCACAACAACTAACTTTTTCAATAGTATTATCGATAATTTCTTGATCCTTTTTTTCAAATATTTTTGTTTTTTTAAATTCAATATGTTGACATTTTTTACATACCCTTTGGACGATACAATAAAACGGTACGAGCAATTTAGTTTCGGTTACTTTTGTTTCAAAATCAAAAAAAAATAAAGTGGGTTCACTTTCTTTCCCCTTGTTATATTCAAGTGAAAGGGGTTTCACGTAACAAAAATGAGGTTGTTTCATGTATTTATCACAATGAAAACAAAATCGTTTGCTACAATCATGTTTAACTGTTTTATTAGAAAAAATGAAAAAGAATCGAGGACAAATTTTGTTACAGGTTTTTAAAAATATTGACACGGTGTTAAACGGTTATAATTACTTTGAGAAGGTTTAAAAATTTTATTTGTTAAATGATTTGTAAAACAATTTTCATCATAAAAAATTATATCACAACTGGCACAAATAAGTTTATTATTTTTATCTTTACACTTATTCGGATATTTATAACATCGTAAACAAGTTAAATTATTTGTAGTACATAGGTGATTATCGACATATTCATGACGTGTAAAATAACTCATACATTTAACACAAAAAGAACTGGTACTGAGTTTAGAAAATTCCTTTATGCTTAAGACTACATCGTAATGATTATTATTTAACCATAAACATACAATTTCATTAGTTAATTTAATAAGATTACCTGCACTATCAGTTCGTGAATCATAAATTATATTATCGGAATGAGTGTCAGCATACACTAACAAATCAACACCCTGTTTTTTTAAATAATTATTATATACAAAATTAAACTGTGTAGCATCAACATTACCCTCGGGTATCCCACATTCCCGATATACATTTCGAATTTCTTCACACGTAAATAAATCATCCACAGGTTTATTGGGTTTTCTTTTCATTATAAAATATTTATAGTCTTGTTTTAAAAATGATAAACCCACTAATATTGCTAAAGCAAAACAGCAATCTTTCACTGTACGAAATAATACATGGCTAAGAATATAAAATACACCCGTGCGAAATTTACGGCCATATTTTTTTACATTACTTTTCACACCACCTTTATCTGTAGCATTTCCCTTATTCAAACTATTGTAAATACTTTTTTTCCTTAGTACACTATTTTTTTTTTTATTTGTACTTATTCCTGCGGGAAAAGTTTGAACAATTACTTTACTATTCCAACCATTAGCTATTATTTCTTTATTACTCTGCATAAATTTTTCCATAATATTTAAGAAATATTTAACGTCAGTCTTTCACGGGTAAAACGGCTGTAGAGAAAAAACTTTTTGGCGCATTACTAAAGATAAATCTAACATAATCATCATCACTTTTTACATTTGCCCGTGCAATGTTAATTAAATAAGAAAAAACCAACGATAACGATTGAATAAAACTAATAAAATTAACCGTTTTTTCCCGTGAAACATCCAAAGAAAAATGTTGTTCAGTGACTTTAAATTTTTAATCGTCTATTTTTTCATTTTTCTTACTTTCTTTTTTCTTATTAAATAAACTTACAATTTTATCTATATCTTTTTGACTATATTTTAATTTTTTCTGATCATCATTCATCTTCTTTTTTTTTTCTAAAACAAGAAAAACATGCCGTTTTATTTTTATTTATGTTTTCGTCTTCACCATCAACACGATCAATAGTAACATCGTATGAATCCTGTATATTAATACATGTCAACGTAAGTATAGGAGGGATTTTTTTTGAGAATAAAGAACCCATTTAAAAAAAAACTAAAACAAAAAAAAAGAGTAAAAAAAAATATGAGTGAAATTGTGCATATTGAAATTTATTTACAAACGTCTAATTTACCTTATATCGGGTATGAAATTCAAGATAATGATCCTTCAATATTATTTACGCCGTATCTTTTAAGGGAATGTTTACTAAATTTTACAGAAGATAAAGAAAAGATAATACCTATTTCATCAAAGATTTTAAAACAAAGAATAACAAAATTAAAAAAAGAAATATACAACTGCCCCGAAGATATTATCTATAAAGTTGAATGTATGGTAAAATTTATTCAGACACATGAAAAAAATAATGATTATTTAGGAATAAAAACTATATTTTAAAACAAAATGGTAAGAGTTAAGTTACCTCGAAAAAAAAGACGCAATGATAAATCTCAAAGTATACGTCACGTTCTTCAATGTAGAAGTAAAACCTTAAAAAAAATAAGATGTCGTAAACGAACAGCAAAAACAAAAAAATGTTGGATTCATTTAGCAAAACAAAATAACTTACGTATCAAGAAATCAACGATCCCCAATGCGGGTGAAGGATTATTTGCTTGGAAAAAACCTTTTAAACCCGATCGTAATATTTCTTATTACACGGGTCAAAAAACAACACAGTCCAAATTGGATCGTAAATATGGTAAAAACACTAATGCTGTATATAGTATTTGTAACGATGCAAACACTTGTATCGATGCTTATTTGACAACTCACGCCGCAGCACGTTATGCGAATAATGGGAAAACCGGTTCTATATATAAAAATAATTCAGATTTTGTTTACGACCCCAATAATAAAAAAATGTATTTAGAAAGTATAAAACATATAAAAGCCCATGAAGAAATTTTTGCAGACTATGGTGATAACTATTGGGAGAGAAAACAACCTTCATAACAATGGTAGGAAGAATAAGAGAATTACGGGGTGGTGATTTTAAGGGTAAAAAAAGGCAACGTGGGGGTATTTTTAAAGGGAAAAAAAGGCAACGTGGAGGAAATAAAACAGTCAATAAATACGGCAAACTTTTTATAAACGATTTTAAAAAAGAGCTTAAAAAAAAAGCTAATGTAGTAAAAATTATTGCAAAACTAGGAACGAAAAAAATCAAAAGACATTTTCAAAAAGGAGGACTTGTATATCATAAACCCAGAAACCATGTTGAAAAGTTTTTAATGTATTAATTTTTTTTAAATAAAAAACATACATTCAGTGTATTATTTCGTTACATAAGAGGTTATTGTCCATTGAATATTTTTCTACATTATAAGCTCTTATTTCATTAAAATTTACACTGATGAAATTAGGGTAATCCACATTACATTCGCATTCCCCTTTACATTTTTTACAAGAGTATTTTATAGTTTTATTATAAACCCAAAAATCATAATATAATGCTATAATACTCCTAAAACACTCATAACTAAAACAATGTTTTCTATCATAATCTAGTATCTTTAAATATTCTCCAATTCTTTTGTCGTTGATACGTGGGGATAGATCATCATTCCATGCTTCACATATTTTACGAAGAAATTCAAATTGGAATATCGTGTTCCTCATGATGCATAACATACATTTTGGGATTTTTTGAACATTCTACTTCCAGTATAAATTTATACCGTACATATGCTTCATAATCAGCAATAGATATTAGTAGATGATATCTTGATTTTTCAATTTCCACACTTCCTACTAATTGCCAAAAAAAAACGGATTCCACATAACTATATTGTGTTAAATCATGATAAATCTTATATCCCTCTTGATTTTGTACGCGCTGAAACTCCATGACACGTGATCCCCTTTGATAAAACGATCTTTATATATACCCCTATCTACGTATATCCATCGGAATAAACAATATAAATTTCGTATTCATTATAGGGTTTATCTGCCTCGGCAATTTTAAGACCATATTTCCACAAAAAAATTTCATCTATAAATTGAATGTTTTGAATCAATATAAAATCTTCGTCAGCAGGTAAATTATAAGCTAAATCTACAAAACGTTTATCACCGTTAAAGAAATTTTGCTCGGGATCAATAAACAATTGATTAGAGCTAAAATAGGGTTTATTAGGTTTTGCAATATATGAGCCTAAATCACCCAGTTCGAATATCTCTTTTTTAACTTGAACAATACTCCATCCTAACGCCCCGTTATATGATTCACGAATATTATTTTTAAGTTTTACATCAATACTATGAATTATTTTTCGTTTATACCAATCTTTTTTTCTTGCTTCTAATTCTCCTGTAAGATAAACCTGTTTATCTGTTTGAAATTTTCTATTGTTACTAAATGTCAATGAAAAATCAGTATTTGGACCTGGAGCACGAATATTTGTTTTAAATTTAAATAAACCGTTAAGAAAACTCGCGGGTATTACACCGTGTTTCCAAGACACTTCTTGAAACTCATATATATTATTTGCTGATTTTAACGCAATTGTCCCGAATTTTCTTGGATTCGTAAGATAAAAACGTTCATTATAATGGATGATTTTTTTCTGACTCATTTTAATTCCAATAAGAGAAAAAAAATTATGAACGTTTTATTTATACTATACGTACAATGATATCATTTTTTATATATTTAAATGTACAAAGAGTTTCTATGATCATCTTATTTTTTTTAAAACTTCTCTCCTATTTTAACAAAAATAGTGTTTTTGATAACATGTACATCTTTAACAAAATAATAACGTTCTAATGTACGTTTTATTTTTAAAATATAAACATTTCTTAAATGTGCTTTTGATAATTTTTTAAACAATCTTTGTGTTTCTAAAAATAAAAGGAAAATACATTCAATATTTTTTTTTAAAATCAAAAAGTGTATTTTTTTATTTAGGTAAAATGTTCAGGAGAGAATAATTTTTAAAAATTAAATTCCTTATCATACATAGAGAGTACAGATCGTTCATTATCCACATCTTCTATTTTACGAAACAAACATGCAGCAAATAAAAGACATTCAAACAAACTACAATGATACAATAAACATGTGGGTTCACTAGTATGATACCAACAATTTCTTGGTTTAAGATTATAAAACGAAAGTAAATAATCGTACTTCTCAATTCCAAAATATTCAAGATTCACACAATGTAAAATAGTTTTTTCTTGAAGTGTTTTAACTAACGACGATTCTTTATCACCACCTTTATACCCAATAATAGCATTCGGGGGAAAAACATTACGAAATAAATAACTTAATCTATTTATAAGTTCACTTTGACTAAAATAATCTCTTGATTTTTTTTCAGTTAAATAGTCTAGTCCATGACATCGATATTGATAGTAGACAGTAGACCGTTCCCTTCGAGTTAGTTCTTTGTAGGGTTTTAACTTGCTATCATAACAATGATAAATAAAATACTTCTTCGTTTGAAGTTCAAGAAGAGTTACTTCACGATAACTGGGTCTCTCTCCCTTAAACTGGTAACATTCACAATCCATTATATGTGTGATACGCGATAAAAATAATTTCTGTCGTTCTTGGGATATTTCTTCTTTACATTTGTTTAATGCATAATTATATTTACCCGCATACAACTCTTCGATAGTCTCTTCATTCTTCTCAGTTGTCTCTAACGGTATGAAGTCTTCTTTAATTTCGCTGTTCACGTTCTCAAATATTTTTGCCATCTCTCACTCTCCAACACTCAGACTGATATTAATTATTTTCAACCCTACATCGGCTTTTATAATTGTATCCCGCGTTACTATGTGTTACTGTGGATAGATTAGTTTGACCAATCAGAGTTCATTGATTAAAGCTTTCATGTCATCCTGATGATTTGTGATACTCGTATACAATGAATGTGTGTTTGGGGAATTAGAGTCGCGAATCCATAATTAGCGATTTTCTTCTAAACAAATACACGGGGATTAGTTGCACCAAATGCTGTGTTGTGGCTTAAAACGAATCCCTAAGTTGATATATTATACATTGTAGTTACAATAATACTTTTTTCAAATTTTTATCGTGTTAAAATCTGTGTGTAGAAATATATATTTAAAGATTGAGAAAATAGTATATATACAAGGCGATTTTTTAAAAAACGTTATCGCTTTTGAGAATGTCATTAAACATTGGGAGTAAAAGAACCTATGCGCAAGCTCAAGAAATCAATATTAAGACGATATTGAAAATTGTGTATTATATACAACATTTTCGTAACCGATACATTGGATTATTATTTGCCGTCTGTGACTTATGTGACTATTACTATGGGGGAATTATCGAATGTATGGAATTTGAATCGAGACAACTTGGTCGTGGATATAAAGACTACGCCTATATTGAAAAAATGAAACCTGAAATGCATCAAGATGAATGCATGGATTGGCGAATCTTAACAGATAAACAACACTATATAATACCCGTTGTTCATACACAACGAAAATATTATATTTATGGTGAAAAACTCTGAGCGTTATCACAAATTACTATTAATACCCGCTCAAACATTAATGAAATCTATTTTTCATTTGAATGATAATCATTCTGATAATTTTTTTATTGAAATTCAAAACAGTTATTACCCAAGAAATGATATTTACCACTTTATTTCTATTACTATTAATGATGAGCAAACTACAATTCCTAAACCCATAGGGTATGGAGGGTCTTATCTTTGTAATACATTACATAGACTTAATCGTTGTTTTAGTCATGAATGTACATATTGCTGTATTTATTTATATTTTATAGATCCGTTTTATTTAAAGGCTGCTTTTAAATATCTACATAATTTAGATAATTTTGAGAAAATAGTGTATCAACTTGTATGCTGTTTTATTTTCTTTTGCGAAAATCATAACCCTATATCAAAACTTAAAACTAGTAACGATAGGGTTTATACTTTTAATCTCGATAAGCTTGTTAAGCTGATGTATATGAAAACCCCTCCCTGTACCTGTTGTTATAAAAATTGTCAGAAATACTCTTATTGGTTTAAATTATTCTATAAGACAAGTAAACCCTATAAGTTTAAAGTCAGTTTATTTTCAGATCAAGTTAAAAATAATAGTATTATACAAAATAATAGTCCGCTTAGTTTACAATATTACCCCCCGCATATGGATATAATATATAATTTTTCTATAAGGGTAAGGATTACATCTAATACCAGTACATCAACTACTTTTATTATTAAGAGTATTATAGACTCATATAATATTAATTTTGAAGATCCTGACATTATAATACAGAGTATTGAAAAATTGTATTTAGACTAATTTAAAAAATTCAAAGAATATATTCCACAACCCAAACCACGACGTGTGTTTTTTATCATGAGGGAATAAAATGAATTTAAGATGTGAATTTCTAAAATCTAAAATTGTTTGACGTATACACAATTTTATATTTTCCTCATTATCAATGTGTTTATATCTAAAAAAACACAGGATTAAAGCAAAAAATGCTATTATTTGTCCAATTTCATGACGCTCCATGCGATTATAGACATCTAAAAGTTCACGTGGACATTTTAAATGTGCAATAATATTTTTAAATAAATTCTCATGTTCGTCAAGACATTTCCACACACTCTGTTCCATATTTTTATTGATTTTTATTTCAAAACGTGCCAGTTCTTTTACCATGACATTCCACACCTCCATGTTTTCACATTACTGATATTTTTATTTAGAACAATATCATTTTATACATTTCGGTTTCCTTTTTTTCAAATCAGTCTTTCGTTTCAAATCCTTATTATTATCCATTATATATCGTTTTTCCATAAGGTCACTCGTAAATTTTCTAGAACGCCATTGCAAATATTGTTTATTTATATATAGTTTCTCAATATAGAGACCCTCTAACTCACGATATTTATCGCGTTGTGTACAAATAATATCTTGATCATAATTCGAATAGATTGTCATTCGTTTTTCTTCATGATGTTCATCACCTTTTTTTTCACGTTTCATATATATTAACGAACGTTTATAACATCTTTTCTTCAATGGCGGATCGTTCAATACTTCTCGGTCGTCTTCCTCTTCTTCTTCTTCCTCTTCTTCACATACTGGAAATAATGGCTGGGGTGAATTAGGTGGGGGTGGTAGTTGTGGTGGTGGTGAAAGAGGAATAGGAGATAATGTGGGGGAAAGAGCATTTGCTAATTCATCCACAATTTGTAATAATTGTTTTCCTTGTTGAACGGGTACCATTTCATCACACATTCGTATTAAATTCGCAGGAGAAGGAATAGGGATTTGACCGAAGAAATCAATGGGCATATCGTATATATAATTATCTAATTCATCTTCGGGTCGTGGCGGTGAGATCGTTTGCGGTGGAATAGGAGATGCATTATACTTTGCTTGCGGTGTTTGAAGCGGTATATTATACTGTTCTTGCGATAATAGAGGTGGTGGTTGGTTTACTTGCTGGAGTAGAGACGGTACTTGCCGTGGCGACGTGTTATACTTCGCTTGCAGGAGTAGAGGGTGTATGTAACCCTCCTGTTCTTGAGACGATGAATTTACTTGCAGGGGGGGTAGCTTTGCTTGCCGTGGTGACGACTTCGCTTGCCGAGGGGTCACGTGACTGGACGGTGTTATCGGTAGAGCAAAATTTAATGGCGACTGTGCAATGTCTTTAGTTATTTTGATGTTCTTTTTTCTTGTGATTTCTTGGCTGTATGCTTGTTCATCATCTGAAATATTCCGTCCCATTTGACGATATTCTTGTTGCTGATGACGGCGTTGTTTTAACATTTTGGGAATATCTTTTACCCTACTTTCAATCCGTGCAATGGTTTTTCCACTTTCCAAATTTCTATGCGTCTGTTTCACACGGGCCATGCTGAGATTGTGTCTAAAAATTTTGGAAACAAACGTTTATAAAAAAACACGTTAAAAAAAATAGCGTAACCTGATTGGTTGAACTTAATTCCCCAATAAAATATCGGGGTATTCTCATTGGTCGAATGATAAAATCAATATTATAAGATTACTAATACATGTAAATCTTTTTTAATCTTTTTGTTGACTTAATGCAGTACATATTCCCCCAAAATATTTATCGGTAAAAACGTTGCTGTGTAAGATATAAAAACATACGTTAGAAGTCATATTTTATTAAAACACTTTCAACATGGTTGCAGGGACTAAAGAAAATCCTCTGTTGGTAATAATTACCGATTTAGCAAAGTATTTTTCACACAATGAATATAAAGTGGTTGAATGTCATAAAATGGAAATGTTACCGTTACCCAACAATGCACGTGATAGAATAATATATAAGTTGCTATTGTTAGGTGATGAATATATATATACCTACTCATCAGAGGATTTTACATCATTGATCGGGCTATTTGTGCGTGTAACATGCGATGATCCTCCACCCTATCAGCCATGAATCAAGCAAAAATTATATCTATGAGGAGCTTGAGAGATCTATCTCGTGAACGAAATCTACAGTTAATGGGTTCAAGACCCAAACCTGCAGCACCGAAACAGTTGTATGAACTTTTCTTTAAAGATGAAGATAACAATTATTTTAAAATCGAATTCGATTCATCCGAACACGATAAGATTGGGAAAAGCGTGTATCTTACCAATCAATATATATTTATCGTAAAAGACTAATCCCTTTGTATATATACCCATCTCTAGCTAAAAACATTAATTATTAGACACGATGGCAACAAGTATAGATATAAACGAAATTAAACTTGCTAACGTGAAGTTATACACTTCTGAATTTCTATATACAATATGCAAAGACTCTGATTTTTATGTGGTGGACTTCATGAGAGAAGATAAAATTTGGTTAGACAACCGGCGCGGGATAATACTAAAGGATTTTAACCTCACCTCTGTTCTTAATACCCGAATGGGAGTCGAAGCTGGAATTATTGTTGCTGTGATTCATCGCCAGGAAAATCAAGAAGATCTCTTGGGCAGACATATCTTCTTTGTAAACTCTTACACGATGAATTGTAACAATCCCAAAGTATTACGTTAAACAATAAAAAACCATTATCATCTATTTTGACATGTGTGAATTAATTAACACGCTCACGGGTATCTTAAAATATATACTAAAATGTGTGAAAAGTGTAAAATAAAGTATCAAAAAGCATAAAAATATGCTTAAATAAGTATAAAAATGCTTAAATATCTAGAAATAGACGTATTTAAACACGGGGACTAATCCCTTCACAGGGACTAATCCCTTCAAAATGGCCGCTAATCCCTACAAGTAAATAAGGTTAAACTCATTAAAAAATGGTACTACCAAAGTACACAAACAAAATGGCCGCTAATCCCCACAAGTAAATTCATTGTCCTTAACCATATTATATATCAAACTGCTTTGACATAAGGGGAGGAATCAGAACAAAACGCTTCGCGTCCTTAAGCTTCATTGTTCCGACCCTATTATTAATCATACTGTTTTGACATAAGGGGTGTGAATAGAACACGACGCGTATTATATATACGGCGTCCTTAAGCGTTTAACAACCCGTATTGTTCCCACCTATAATAATTCACTTGTTTTGACATGAAGGGTTTAATGAACGAACTCTGATTGGATAGATACGGAGGAGGTTTGATTATAGAAACTCTGATTGGTTAAACCCGTAAACCATTGTAATAGACCGTAGATCGTGATTATAAATTAAATCACGTAAGCACGTCTCATACCAAAACGAATTCAAGCTGGAGACAACGAGGAAAAGAAAAAACACAAAACAAAAGATGGGTGACCACATACGAGAAAACAACTCAGACGTCTCCAAAAACGAGAAACCGTGCAACGCAGACGTGATCCCCGAGGAAAAGAAAGAAGAAAATGTAAGATAGCAATGCTTTTTTACTGTCTGTAAAATCGATATGTATTTATTATGTTTTTATATTTTCTCTTAGAACGAAACCATCCATCCACTACCCGTCGAAGATACAGTAGAGGAAACCATCCCTCCACCTCCTGTTGAGGATACAGTAGAGGAGATACCCGGTGTGCTGCTAGTCACCGATGGGACAAGCGAGTGGGCATTCCGCGTCCCAGCGGACTCGGTCCCATCGGACTCGGAATATTCCTTCGATACCTACGACCCGTCGGACGCAGAAGACGATGACCCTCGCGTATGGGGGTACGTAGACTCAAGAGGTGAGGAGTTTATGTACTTCGAGAGTACCGATCGAATGGTGAAAACGAAAAAAACTGATACATATTTTTAATTTGTAGGGGTGGTATATCGCGGGGTACTATACCCAACAAGAACGCCACTAAAAGACATAACAAATTTATTTGTATGAAAAATTTTATTGTTTCTTGTATTTAAAAATATATATATTCATCCAACTTCTCCATCGTGTGTGTGTTTTTACTATAGCTAACTCTTTCATCATATGCTAACGAACAACCCTTGCGTAAAATAAGCAATTCATTGAACAAGGGATGACCAGTACTGTCGCTATGGACCTGAGTCAATCTCATTCGAATCGCAAATTCGACTACGGGCGATCGCGCACCAATGCAGTTTAATAAAAAACAGAACATTGGAAGATGTCAGAGTCTTGTACCGAAGCACAACTTACAAGCGAGCAAAACACAACACAACTGATAAAATATGAAATAACATCTGCTTATATACTAAACAAATCTCTTAAAATTTATTTGAGGTTTTTCTCCAAATTTAATAAAACACTTTTACATCTCTAATATTTTTATTTGGGATATTTCATCTAAAATTATTTTGAGGTTTTTTCAAAACTCTATCTCTCTAAAACTTTTTTGGGAAGCAACACTCCGAAATAATTTTTGTCTTAAAATTTATTTGGATTTTTCTCCAAATTTAATAAAACACTTTTACACCTCTAATATTTTTATTTTGGATATTTCATCTAAAATTATTTTAAGGTTTTTTCAAAACTCTATCTCTCTCTAAAACTTTTTTGGAGAATCCGAAATAATTTTTATGAGATATATCCTCTTATAATATTTTGAGATCCTTTTTAAAAATACCGTAACTAAGGAATATCAGTCATTCGGCCATAAGATGGCGTCGAGGTAAGAGCTCCATGGCGGAAATTTCTATGATTAATTCAAAATGCTTATTTTTATTTCAATAAACATGACTCCAAATAAAAATAAGGACAGTTCAAAAACTGTTTATTTTTATTTTCAAACATCATTACAAGTCTTCAAATAAAAATATGGCGTTTTTGCATGGTACGTAAGTATAACATCACATCGGGTGAGGTATGATGGTTATGTATAATAGAATTTTTTGTATTTTTTTTCAAAAACGGGGTGTGTGTCCGTATATATATCACAGTGTGAATGATGTTTTGACTAAGTGCTGGCACGGATGCTATATGCTGTGGTGAAAGCGGTGATGGACCAGGAACAGGAAGTTTAGTCGTAGAATTTCGTGTTCCGATTAATTGATGATCAGTGGGGAAAGTTTACCCAGAAACGTTTCTCGGTGAACTATTCCATACTGATCTTCAGTTGGTCAGAACACTAAATTCTACAACTAAACATCCTGTTCCTGTTCATCACAGCTTTCACCCTCCATATAGCAAATGATGTCAGTACTTGCTTAACACTATTCACCTTGAATTACCTTCAAACTCTCTGGTCGTTCCACTCAGGGAACTCAAAAACTGGTCGTACAACAACACGACCAAAGTGATATATATACTCTTGACCGCGACCACTTTTTGACTAATTTTATACAAAAAACCTCTTATATACGACCAGGTGCATATCCCCCCTGATTTGATCACTGGTCGTTCTATACAGGGTGACCACACCTTAAAAATACGACACCCCCCTGGAAATTTTTGACTGGCTCTGCTCTGATTGGTCCATTCAAATCAATACTTGATTCTGATTGGCTTAGAGCTAGTGCCAGTCTCAAACACATGTATATATATATATATATATATATTACTACTCATTGGAACAACGAGTCAACGCAGAAAGCTAGCAGCTTGTATTATAGCATCATCTCCTTCCAATTTATAACAATCCTTGTCGTTGTTTCCGCATGCCTAGAACTTACCAGACCTCTTACGAAGCACCTCCAGTCTACTACCTTTGATGCTGGTTCAGCTCGAGAAAAAGTCACCAGGGCTCTCGTCCTAATAGAAAATATGCGGTCGAATATCGAGGAAAGGCATAATGTTTGGTTCAGAGATGCAACAGCCCTTGCCGATACTGTTGGAACGGTTCCTTCAAAACCTCGAACGACTGGTAGACAGCAGCACCGTGCGAACACACCGGCAGAATCTATTTCAGAGTACTATCGTCACGTTGTTTCAACTCCATTCCTAGACCATCTCATTAGCCAAATTCAAGCGCGTTTTTCTGAGAAAAACTTGGATGTAATCGATGCTATTTATGGCCTACCAAAGTATGTTGTGACACATCCCGAATGGAAAACGAAATTTTCCAAGTTCCTGGATATCTACAAAGACGACATGCCAATGCCGTATCTTCTTTCTTCCGAATTGGAAGGGTGGGATGAGAAGTGCCGTATGGCTGAAGGTAGCCTGCCGTCAACGATACACGACGTTTTATTATTCGCAGACAAAACCTATCCAAATATCTTTACAGCTTTTCAAATATTTGCCACAATCCCGATAACCACATGTACATGTGATTAAACATATCTACGCAATTCCATGAGTGACAATCGATTGAAAGCTCTGGCATTATTAAATATTCATAGGAAAGTTGAAGTTAAAACCGACGAAGTAATTGACAGATTTGCAGCCAAACATCCCAGGAGATTGATGCTGAATGACATATTAAACGATGAATAATTATAACGATGAAAATGGTATCCAAGCTTTAACTATAAACAAATTATTTTAACAACCAAGATGATTTTGAACTAAACATTTTTCCTAACTGCTTTTGAACTAAACATTCTTTAAATAAACATTCTTTAAATAAACTAAACTAAATAAGCTAAATGATTTTGAACTGAACATTCTTCCTAACTTTCGTCATATTACTGTTTCAAGATGATTTGTAACTGAACATTCTTCCTAACTTTCGTCATGTTGCTGTTCAAGATGATTTTGAACTGAACATTCTTCCTAACTTTCGTCATGTTACTGTTTCAAGATGATTTGTAACTGAACATTCTTCCTAACTTTCGTCATGTTACTGTTTCAAGATGATTTGTAACTGAACATTCTTCCTAACTTTCGTCATGTTGCTGTTCAAGATGGTTTTGAACTGAACATTCTTCCTAACTTTCGTCATGTCGCTGTTTCAAGATGATTTTGAACTGAACATTCTTCCTAACTTTCGTCATGTCGCTGTTTCAAGATGATTTTGAACTGAACTATCTTCCTAACTTTCGTCATGTCGCTGTTTCAAGATGATTTTGAACTGAACTACCATCTCGTTAGTTGTCGAGTCTTTTTTTTTTCTTTACTACAATATGCACCACGTTGCTGCTTTTTTCATGTGTTGAGGTTGAGCATTTTCGGTAACAACCACCTTACTTTTTCGTGTGAAATGGATTGAATTGAACATGGTTATGTTCATTACTACCATCGTGCTGCTGTTCCAAGTCGGGATGATATTGAACTAAACATTCTTCATAACTTTCGTCATGTTACTGTTTAAAGATGAGTTTGAACTGAACATTTTTCCTAACTGCCAGTATGTCGCTGTTTCAAGATGGTTTTGAACTAAACATTCTTCCTAACTTTGGTCATGTTGCTGTTTCAAGATGATTTTGAACTAAATATTCTTCATAACTACCACTGTGCTGCCGTTGGATTATTATCTGAAAATTAACTGTCTAACTTGTGTACCGCATCAAGATTACAAACCGAACATCCTTTCATACTTTAACTAACAATAAGTCTGCGTCCGTTTCAAGATTTTCAAGATGACTTCTCCTGTTCTGCTGGTTTCCGTGATGCTACTCCTAGTGCTATATCTGTTTGGCGCAAGTTTTCGTTCTTTTTGAAGTATGTGAAATAATGTCGTCATTTTTTTGCCGTGTTTGACTCGTCATTCTTTAAGAAATTGGCGTCTTACCTCTGTAAAATTTACGTAAAAACTTGCTCAGAATGCAGGAAATGGCGTTTCCGGGGCTTCAGATTGCAAGATTTTCCGGGGAGGCATGCACCCGGACCCCCTAGATGTGTGTCGTCACAAATTTGATACAGTCAGAATTTTCTCTGGATCCGCCCCTGTTAAGCGTAGCGACAAAGAGTCTCCTGACGAAGAAACCAGTCAAAACAATCCCGCTTCGCACGCAGATATAAATAATGGTCTTATCAACGAAAACGGCGAAAAGTACACCCAGGGCAACCTAAGTGACTCAAGCGACGTTACTGAGTTTCGCCGAACAGCAAGAGTAAGAAAACAAACCGAAAAAGGTTTAGAGTATCATCTAGATCTGAAGAAGAACACCATCGAACAGATAAAGCGTCGTCTCAAGTATAGACTGTCAGACTTGTTCGAGTTCGAAGAAAACCTTCTAGACGAGGCCAGCCTTAGAAACGAGATTGCGCAAACGGAAAACTTAGTCGAAGAATATCGTAAAGCCGTAGACGAACTGCTGAAATTGTTACAACCCGAACAGCGAGAAATATACATCAGAGAATTTCAGGATGTGCTTGATGATTGGCATCAACAAAAGGCGACAATGACGCAAAGGTTTGAAAGACATGAAATTCGATACAGAAAATCTACCTTTTCTTCCGTTCGAACTAGCTCGTCGGTCCAAGAGAAGAAACTACAAGCTCGCACCAAGATAGCTGCCCTCCGAAGCAGAATGATAATAGAGGACGAAATCATTCAGCAGAAAAGCTTATTAGCTAAGCATGAAGCCCAATTAGAAAAATTAAAGATGAAACAACAGTTGGCAGAAGTAGAAGCAGAAGCGGAAGTGTATGAAGAAGTCGATGCGGAAGGAGAATTGCCTGCTCTTGCGAAACCCGCGTTCAAACTACGAAGTGGGCGTAAAGAAGAAATCAACATCGATCGAAAAGACGTAAACCTCCAATCATTTCCGACCTTTTCAAGTTCACACGCGCCTCGACCAGTTGAGGCACAACGCACTGCCCTTCACGCCACAAGGAGTAGGTTTAACTTTACCTTCACCTCCATCGCAACCACCAACACCAGGAAACGAACAATCGACTCTAATTACGGTTCCCGTAAATACTCAGCCATCAGATGCCCACAAGGTGATTCTGGAAGCATTGTCCCTACAAAGATTGCCCAAACTTACTCCTAAGGTCTTCAAAGGCGAGATGGAATTTCTTCGTTGGGAATCGTCTTTCGACGCTTTAGTGGCCGCGCATACAAGCAACGCCAAAACCAAGTTACACTACCTGTGTCAGTTCTTAGAAGGCGAACCACTTAAAGCGGTGGAACATTATCAGGATCTTCATCATGACGCTCAAGAACCTACCGGATGATAAAGTGGTCTCAAACGCAGAGCGGTTTCGCGAAGCATACCCCACAGATTTTTAAGCCAGCCAGTCTGTCCGATGAGCTGTTGCAGTTTTCTGCTTTTCTGAAGACGGACTTTGCTAAGAGATCGTTGGATGCGGCCACCTCTCCTGTCGCGCCTGCTGCTTCCCAAGTGTCGCCGAGACAAGCCTTGATGTCGCTGAGCCTGTGGTCACCAAAGATGACGACGACGTCATGTTGAATGTGGAGTCGCTGGAATTGCGTATGTGGCTAACAATATGGAAATTGTATTTCCGAACACTTGGATAGCCTTACGCATTTACCTTTTCCTCATGATATCGAACTGCTCTGGTGAGCGATCGTTTTCCAAACTTCGTTGTATAAAGAACGAGACGCGGCTGAACAGCCTTACACTGCTTTGCGTGGAAAGCAAGATTCTTCACAACATTGATGTTTCATCATTAATCAATGATTTTCACTTCTGAAGTCCCGTAGGCATAATCCTTATAAGGCCTCTACTGGCTCTACAAACTGAGATGCATTTATAGTACTGACTAAGTACAAATGTTAATTCTGTAGTTTCTGCCTTATATAATCTGTATGTATATAATATTATTGTTATCGTTATGTAGGATTGTATAGATTAGTAATTTGCAGTTGTTTTACACAAGACCAAATTCTTGACGAGTATTTTCATTTTTTATAAACACACACACATGGGACTTTAAAATTTGCAAGCAACAAAATTTAATCGTTCGTATATTCCCTCTGAGACTCTACGTTTGGCCCAACGAAATCGCCTGCGACGTCCCCCTCCAGCAGGGCAAGGGGCCCTGCGGAAGCTTAATCCGACCCTGCTGCAATGGTTGACTCGACAGTACCCATTTTTGCCTGGGAATATGTCAAATATATGAGCCAAATATATTAATCCATAATATTAATCATTATGATTATTACATATACCTTTTTGTCAGGTCAACAGTTTCAGGTAAAACTTGGTCTGACTCTGATGAGGGTTTTTAATGTCTTGGCTATAGTCCTTGTCACCACTAGGGTAAAATATTATTTTAGAAATGAAATAAATATAGTATAATATATAATAATTTTATTAAATATATATCTTATTAGATGTTTTGGTATGTAGTATCGCTGTATATTTTTACGAGTTGTGTCGTATTTGGACAAGCCCGCAGGGCGAGTCAAAATACAAACAACGAGTAAAATACATACCAAAACATCTAATTAGAGATTTATCACACAACTGCTTCGATCAACAATTTTTTATGGAAAAAGAAAACTGTAAAAAGGCAAGGGAAGTGGCGTGACTTGCAGCAAGACAAAATAATAAGCATACATGAAGTAGTTGCCCGTGCAACAAATTTGATTGGCTAACAAAATAAACTTGTCAAACCAGTTTGAGAATTATCTTGTCAACAGTTTTATAATTTTATTAACGTTACAGTTTTCAATATTCAAAATGAACAATGGATCGGTTTGAAATTTTCGCGTAACAAAAGTGTTTAAACTGAATTCGATCAACTTGTCTTAAACTAATTGTCATCTTCATCGTCCGACTCAATCATATTCTGAATTTCCCTTGCTCTCACCGATGGAGGAGGACCATCTTTTCCAGACATTCCGGTCAGTTTTTGTTTTTTGGCCGCATTTGTGTTTTTGTTTTTCTCTATGAACTCGGCTATCTCAACATCATTTAGCGAGTCATTTCTAGTTGGAACACATGCTTCAGTTCTTTCGCCGTCTACGCTTTCGTTGTTTATAGTCTTTATACTGGCAAGCATGAATTTGAAAGCCAGTCAATTTCATTGTCGTCTTCAAAACATCTTTTACTAAAAACTACATTTGCTGGTAAATTATAAACAGTGCTCACGTCAGCCGATCTGTCAAACCGGGTTTCTACCATACAAATATCCAAATAACTAACTGTCCGAATATCGCTGTATATTTGTACTCGTTTTTAGCGTTATTTGGACACTTTTCAATACAGTTGTATAATAAAATATAATATAAATATAGCAAATAAATATTGTGATAATTTAGTCATTATCACATGCACAATAAATGTGGTACTTACAGTACAGTATGTATTGCTCACTCACTTTTTATTTTCATCATCGTCATGATCACTATCTTCAACGACTTCATGTCCATGACCATCAATTGAATAAAACGGACTGTGAATGCACAACATTTGTGTCAAATCAATTCACCACAGCGAAGGCATTTTTCTTTTGGCCATCCGTTATTTCCTTTGACAAGACAGAGGCTCAAGGGGTAGAAATTTCTGTATGGCCTCATGCCCTTCGCCTGGATAAGCCAAGATGTAAAAATTTTTTTGCCAGGATTTTACATGATCCGGTAGCTGTTCGCATTATTTCAAATCCTCCGCAAGTTTGTAAAACAGGCTAGGCTTCAAAAATCTGTTTGTTAACATGATATGTATTCCCATCTTTTTGAAATACTATGTCTCGATCTCCAAGACCAGCCAAACCACATTGATTTTTTTATCCTTTGATGGTGGTACTTTAAAACACCTTTTAGCAAGGGGAAAAAACTTGTGGGTCCAAGAATTTCGTATGGGTATAAAGACCTTGCCGTTTGAAGGTTTTCGCCTCTTTGCTTGCGACGAACCCCTGTACACAGACGGGTGTGCATGTTGAAGGTTTGAAGTCAAAACGCTTTTGGTGCTCTTCTAATGGAGATGGTCTTGCAGCCTCTGCTATATTTTGTGCTGCAACCCCACTTGTAGTTGTAGGTCTGACACACATTTTCAAACATTTAGTAATTCACCATGTCTTTAGTAATTCACCATGTCTTCAGGACATCCAATTCATACATCATGCGAAAAGTTAATTTTGGCACTAATGACGCTCCATACAAAGGGAATATCCGCGAACATGGAAATCGATTTGCCCAAAATGCAATTCTGTTCGCAGTCTAAGGCCACATAAAAAAAATAGTTGGTTAGCGTCCTCGCCCGCCCACAAAAAAGGGCCCGCTCAGGATTTTTTAAAACTTTTATCGACCATAAAAACAGTAGAAAACCATGAACGAAACTTTCGCGACTCGTCCCGCGCGCCTCGTTAATCTGCTAGAAGTCTGGTACCCAGAGGCAATGTTTCCCATAGCGCATGCGCTATGTATATCGGCTCACACGCCATGTTGTGAATATTAAAATATGTTGATTTTCTTCAAGTTTTATTAAATATATGCAAATGCCATTTGTGGTAGCCACAAAAACTCGAGAGGGTTGTAGCACGTCGGTGAAAGAGTGGTATGGTTGCTCTGTGGAGAATGATGTTTCTTTAGCAGACTTTTATGACGAATTTTCGAATGGAACGTTCGACAATGAGCCAGTGTTTGACGACGCTCGTCAAGCATTCGTCAAAGTGTTGGCAGGTAATTCTAAACTGAACTTGACAAATGTTTCGCCAACCTCAAAAATAAACGACGTGGTTCAACACTTGGGACCATTTATCAAATTTATTTTGGCTCAAGAGCGGCAGAATGACATGATAAATGTTGAAAGTGCAACTGTGAGTGTAAACCGTTGTACTGCGCAAGTAAATCCAGTTTCGGACCTAAAACCAAGGCGTTAAAAAATAGTATAAATTTTAAAAAAAACTGCCCACCCGCCCACTTTTTGGCAAAAGCTAAGGACGCTAACCAACCATTTTTTTTTATGTGGCCTAATTGGTATCCAACGCTGCTGCGTCTATATAACAACTAGAAACTCTTGAACAGGAACATTCTTAAAACTATTTAATTTTTACTTTAATTTGATTAATTCTGGGACCGCAATAATTGGCATATGCTGTTGCGGCAACCCTGCACTTTCATTATTTAACTATAGAGTTGGCGAAGCATAATAAACAAATAAATAAATAAATATCTGTAACCATGTATGCCATTGTAAAGTAAGGCGTAAAGGTCAACGTTGGATTGGTTGCCACCAGAGCATGACCCCAAACCAAGGCATGACCCACAAATAAATAACTTGTTTTATCAATAACTTGTTTCATACCAACCCAGTCTCCCTAGTTAATGTAGACAGTCTACATTCAATCAATCAATGGTCTTTAATAAATCATAGGATAAGAGAACATATCTTATGTTACAAGTTGGAAGTAATTACAATAACCTAAAATGTTAAATCATATCTATAAATTACACGATTAATAAAGGAGTTCATAAAACGGTTAGTGTTTAGTTTTGGACGGTGACTTGATTTTTTCCTTAAGTTATAATTAATTGTTTTAGCTTGCGGCATATTGAAAATATGTTGAAATATATTGAAAATCACCATATCTTGGTTTTCCAAAATGTTCTTGATATCCACATACTTTGAAACGTATCTGCGTTTATGGCAGCGCTCTAAAAAGCATTGAACAGTTGTGAGTTCTAAGTCAGCCGCACCATAGACAGATAGACCATAGGTGATGTTGGGTAACAATGCTGTTGAAAAGATGGTCCATCTCTGTTTGACTGCAACCCTC
Source organism: Chrysogorgia sp. JL179-B06 (assembly GCA_035772405.1). Taxonomy (NCBI): domain Eukaryota; kingdom Metazoa; phylum Cnidaria; class Anthozoa; order Scleralcyonacea; family Chrysogorgiidae; genus Chrysogorgia; species Chrysogorgia sp. JL179-B06. The sequence continues at coordinate 499,120 of JAYKKM010000276.1, forward strand.
CTTACGTAGTGATCTTAGTACATATAGGCATTTGTTAGCTTTAATCAACTTATTTTTTACATGAATTGTAAACCTACAATCATGCTGAAAAGTAACACCAAGTATAAGAAGTTTTTCACATTGTGGTATGTTTGAAATTGGGGGGTAAGCATTCTTGTTGCCTTTCTTGCGAAATGTCAGTTCTTTACATTTAGCAGGATTACATGACATGGAGTTTGAGTCTGACCATTCCAAGAACTGAGAGATAATTTCTGCAGAGCAATCTCTATTGTTCCATGCTGACACTATTATAGTAGAGTCATCAGCATATTTGTACAAGGCTGCCTCGCTACACAGGTTGAGTTCCAGATCATTCAAAAATTTATTAAATAGGAAAGGACCGCTAACACTACCCTGTGTAGTGCCCTTATTAACAGCCTTCCAGTCGCATGTAAAGTTATTATGGAGAATCCTCTGTTGTCTACCTTTGAGGAAGCTAAAATACCAGTTTAATGTATGGATTGGTAACAAATAACCGCTAACCCCCACCACGTCCCACTCCCCTACTTGGGTTTCTAGATTAATAGACTAGTGAGAGAGACTAAGCATGTGGGATTAGAAATTGACTGTTAAACGCATGCGCTAACTATCGTTATTTTAGCGTGAGTTGATTTAATGTAGACATCATACATTAACAGCTACATGTTACCAATGTAGACTGTCTACATTAACTACAATCAATTTCAAATGGGACACGTGAGTTTTTCTATCATACACTTGATCAACATCATCTATTTGACAATGGGGCTACTTTCCCTCCCTTTACAATGTTGTCTAGCGAAACAAGTTATAATTTCGACGAAATTCGCAGTAGATATGGCGTACAACATTGATCAGGGGCCCGGGCAGGGGGGGGGCACAAAAAAGAGGAAATGAGTCAAAAACCTTGAGTGTCCCAACGCTTTTGAAAATGATTGTACCTTTACCATCTTTTCAGGATCACCCAAGAAAAAAGGGAAGTAAAGGAAGATATATTTGGTTTGAAGAAAGCACTAAAACCAGAGACCATTTGGGCGACAGTGCAAAGAAAGAACCTCTGGCTGGATTGTATAGGCTCTAGAAATGGTCACTACAGTCCATGCCATACCATAAAAATAACATTTTGTGGTGAGCCTGCTATTGATGATGGTGGACCTAAACGAGAATTATTTTCTGGTATACTGTATGTTGGAAATTTTCTTAATCATATTTATTCAAAGGTATAGTTTAACACCAAACGTGTAGTTTAACACCAAACATGTAGTCAAGAAGGTTTGTCCATAAAACTATTGCTCTTTGCCAATTGCATTTACCAACAATGTTCAACTCAGTTTTGTTCTGCTTTTGATTTTCAGTTAAGTGAGGCTAACAACAACCAGGATGAAAGGTGCTTGACATTCTTGATGTGATTGGTTACAACAGTGTTCCATCCAGAGAAGACAATGTGTCTGCGAAGCAAATAATTGAGTATGTGATGCGAAGTCACAACTTTGTATTTTACTACTGCAGTGTTCAGTTGTAGACCATATTATTGCAACCGGTATTGATCATCTCTTTAAATACTATAGGCATCTGTATCCATGATCAGACACCAGAAGGCAGTATGCCAAGTATTTTGCAGGTCACAGAGGGTCTGAAGACATACGATCTTAGATCAATTAGGAAAATGCAGAACTATGGAGACCTATATTCACCCAAGAAAACACGCCTAATCTCACACCAACTACATTTCGTGATGAAATCATTGTGAACTACAGTGTATCACAAATCAAGATAGATAAGGAAGTAGATGTGTTCTACTACTTTTCCAATTATGTCAATTCACTTGATTTGGTAGGATTGCAAGCACTGCTGAAATGGACTGTTGGTGTCCCTTCAAAAGGTCTTCCAAAGAAAATAAGTGTCCAGTTTTTGGAAGGATGTGTCCCAGGATGCCATTGCAGACCAACAACCTCAACATGTGACCTGATTTTGACCATTCCTTTACATTTAAATACATGAGGGATATCATGATATCAGGTGTTGAAGAATCTGATGGTTTTGGATTGATTTGATTTCCAAAAACACAAAGAAACTAAACAGTTAAGCATATTTTTTTAGCTGAGCTATAGTCCTTATTCCAACATGGCAGCCAATTTGATATTCTTTGTGTTAAAATAACTTTTTTAATATCATTCATTCAAGAATATTGAATTGGCTGTTATTTTGTTACAAGGTCTATCTACTCTTTAAAGTGCATCTTACCCCTAAATCGTTTAGCTAATTAGTGAGCTAGTTACAAAGTTTTATAGATAGAGTTGGAAAAATAACTCAATTTAGGCTATTTAACACAAAGTTAATCATCAAGTATTGACCATCTTTAGGAAATTTTGAATTTTGTTAAGACTGTGCTTACAGGAAGAAAAATACTTTTCCCACCTAGTTTTACAAAGTTTTATAGAACACCAGGACATCTTGCTATGTTTTATACTTTATATGGTAATTCTGATTATTTTATAATTGACTCAAACATCAGTCTGTTTCAGGTATTTATTTTTGGCAACAACTGAGCTATGGTATTAAATGAAGATTGGCACTAGCTGGGTGATGATAACCTGCATTCAATAGCACTCCATGAGATGACGTCAGTATCCACGTTTGTTCCCTTACCCATAATTCTTGCGGCCATAAAAGAAAATAGCTCATTTGCAATCATTTGTGAGGCAAATTTGGTTTTTGTTCGCATTTTCAGCTATTAATAGCGGCCAGACGCTACGCTATTGTGCAGGTTTCGATGCTTTAACTTACTTTATAAAATAACCGAAAGTATGCGCTCCGATTGGCTACTGAGCCTACTTTATAATTCATTAAAGCATAAGCTGTCACCATCTTCTGACTAGATTTGTCGTTTTTGACGAATTTCATGTCGTTTTAATTACAAAAAGGCATCAGGAAATACCAGGATACAAGTTATATCAACATAAGGAAATGTTTTACCTGCAAGTTTAGGTGCATTTTCATCACCGAAATCACCAGCGTGTTGTTGAGAAAAGGTACCTAGCAACGTCTTTTTAACTGGTAAATCTTCATTTTTGTTTACTTTGCTGATGATATTTGAAAACTTTGTAGCTGTGATATTACGTCATAATGACACTCGAGAAGGTAGCAACACACTTGGCTATCGCCTTGTGTGTTACAAGCTTCTCTTGTATCATTATATGACTCAAGATATAGTTAAATACTCGTGGAAAATATTACTTTCATCTAGACTGGCTAACACATTGTCAGTTACATACTGAACGTTTTCGTCAGGGACCCTTAAGTGTAATCCACCAGACCCCTCATGGTTTTCAAGAAAGAAGTACCATCAGGTCCTGGGAATGGTTTCATTTTGTGATTGTCATATACGGTGGGTATTCCAATGCTCTTTAACTACTTCTCAAACTCATTAATAATTCATGAGCTAATTATCCAATAACAAAGACCCATCTAGTCACGGGATTGTATTTGGATAACTAAGTCAAACACCATGTCTCAGAACACTACAATACATTTGATCGGCATACATAATTAGGATATTTGAGGAAGATCACTAGTGATCTTCCTCAAATATCCCAATTACGTATGCCGATCAAATGTATTGTACTAGTGATCTTCCTCAAATATCCCAATTATGTATGCCGATCAAATGTATTGTACTAGTGATCTTCCTCAAATATCCTAATTACGTATGCCGATCAAATGTATTGTAGTGTTCAACTATTAACATAACCCTCCCATGAGAGAATATCATCCAATCAAATATAACCTATACTTGTGTTCATTTGAGAAGCTATTTAAACAACTCCAGCTCGTGTCCCACCGGGATATCCAATCACTCGAAAACAATTAACAAAAACACTCGCGCTACACGCTCGTGTTTTCATACATTTTTTTCTCGTGTTTGGATATCCCGATGAAACACTCGCTGTCGTTGTTCAAATATTACATCAAGATCATTTTGAAGTAATTTTGAAAAGCAATACCAAAGCGCATCATTTTGTATCTCATTGCCAGGGTGATATAACTCTTTTTCAATTAAATCCTTGAAATAATTGATCCACCAATTGGTCCTGTTTCTTCTTAAATGTGACCACCAACCCTCAATTATTTGGTTAGCAGGCGGGGTACCAAATACATGAGCATCAGCTGTGCCTCGAAATTCATAATGCATAGCAACTACAATGCCATTTTCAGTGCCGCAATCACTCCTTACTTTTTACCGGGCAACCAGCAAATTCTTGTACACACTCTACGAAATACATGCAACTTTCAGCCACATGATTTTTCTACTCCATCGATACAACCATGGACTGGAAAACCAAACGGGTTTAACTTATCATAGCCATCTAGATGCCAGCAATAGTTAGGACCAGGCGCTCTATCTCCTTCGTTTTAAGCGTTTGGTATGTCTAAATTCGCATCCTTATAACATGGTGTGGTACTTGAAAACTTTCCATCTGAAGTGAGTGCCACATAGGCCTGTAGCCTCCCATACATGCAGGACCATCTAGTCCCTTGATTATTCTCTGTCGTACTTCCTCTGTTATACGATGACGAACGCCTACGAAGTTCATGTTCATTCAAACGAGACTTGAGCGTTTGCGTACATATGTTAATGCCGTGATGCTTAGAGAGAAAGTCTAGGATTGTTTTATATTCGAAACCTCTATGGAAGTAGTATTGTATAGCATTTGTATTATCAGCACCACAGTGAGTGCAGAAATCGTACAGCCCTGGCAAATTAAGTCCACATCGAGCGCACGTAATAGAAGTTTCCTCCGCCATACTGCCATGATTAAACTCCTTCGATACCCAGTAAAGATACCTACCTATCTCTGTTGGAAATATATCTCGCTTGGAAATATATCTCTGTTGGAAATATATTTCTGTTTGAAATACATCTCTGTTGGAAATATATTTCTGTTCATCATACATATTATAGTATAACGTAGTATTTATTTACATTTTCATATATTTCTGTGTTGCCCTTCTGGGCCACCATAGGTTTTTTCAATCGAGGTCTGCGGCGGTGATTCATCATTGTTTTCAGGTTGTTGAATTGGTAAATCGATTTCAGGTTGCACTGGTATAAATGGTTCTTTGGTTTGAAGTAGATCTCTTCTATTTCGTCTCAGTGTTCTCCCCTCTTCCTGTTGGACCTTGGATGTTCATTGACTTTTGCCTTGACAGGCCATGCACAATCTTTAACTCTAACCGTTTGTTTGCGATTCTGCCATGGTATTGCTTCTGTTTCTCAATGATAGCTATCTTCTTCAGTAGGTAGTCGGAATTATGCTTGATCGGGTGATTGTTGAAAAGGATCTTGGTGTTTTAATTAGACAGGATTTGAGGTGGAATGATCACATTGACTTTATCACTGCAAAGGCTCAAAAAAAATGTTGAAACTTCTTTATCGTACATGCAAAGACATCAATGATGTTAAAACGAAAAAATTACTGTATATCACCTGGGTTAGATCTCGCCTAGAGTATGGCTCTGTTGTGTGGTCACCATATACTAGATAGATAGATAGATAGATGGTTTCTTGATAAAGACTTTGCAGCCAATAGGCTGAATTACGTCATATCTTACAGTTTAAAATACAATTTTAAAATGATACAATTGTAACAAGCGTTACAAATCTAGACCTTGATTGCATTAGATATTATAAAACTATTTTTAAATCTATTGGTACGAAAATTTAGACTAAGAGGAATATCTCAAGTTTGGAAAAATACAGAGAACCACTAGATTCATTCTTGACACGGATTATTCAGAGTATGAACGCTTAAGAATTTGCTTCCCCTACAATATCGAAGAGAAATCCATGACATCTTTTTTTCAAGTGCTACAAGAATATTTGTCCAGTTAATATATCTGGCTAAAATCGACATTTCAGGATGTCATTTTGTCACGATGATTTTCGGAGCCTCGGTACTACTGACGCCTGTGGCCTGCGGTACTCAATATGAGTAAGTACTTCATCTTGCAGAGATATAGCGAACCCATAAACAAGAGGATACAACAATTTAGAATTGCAGTAATTTTAATGAATTCAACACGGTGGGTCTAAAACGCAGGTCACAGGTTGAATTTATTGCTGTAAGAACTTGTCAGGTTGAAATCGATAACTCAGCGGTCTTGACTTTGACAGTGAAATTTCCTATTTTCCAGAGATTTTGTCCAAACTAAGTCAAACTTACAAAACATATTTATCATACAGTAGGAACTAATTTACGGTTTCGTTTCCATGACAACAAGGTCACGTGACTCGTTGGGGGCCAATTGGATGAAAATTTAAAACATTCTTTAGGCACGCAAATATATATAATTTAAACAATTAACAGCGTAATTTGATGCAAACTTTAATTACGTTAAGTTGAATGGTAGGAACAATTTGCATAAACAAAAATATTAGAGAAATTGTAATTGGAGGAAAAATCACTTGCTAAATGTTTCCATTTATGGTAAAGCTATACAATCTTGCAACTTAGCTTGATAAACTAGATCAATATTTGCATCAAATTACGCTGTTTAATTATTTAAATTATATATGTTCGCATGCCTCAAGAACGTTTTAAGTTTTCATCCAATATGGCCCTCAACAAGTCACGTGACCTTGTTGTCATGGAAACGAAACCGTAAATTAGTTCCCACTGTATGATAAATATGTTTTGTAAGTTTGACTTAGTTTGGACAAAATCGTTGGAAAATAGGAAATTTCAGTGTCACGTTCAAGAGCCATGCCTTATCGATTTCAACCTAGACAAATTCTTACAGCAATAAATTCAACCTGCGACCTGCGTTTTAGACCCGCTGTCTTCAACGCAACATAGAAAATCAAATTGTAAATGAGTAAATAATTTAAAACATAACTTTGCATGTCTAAACAACAGTTAGTCATCACTATCTGAACTGTTGGTAACATGCTCATATAACTGAAGGCTATTAAATTTCTGTAACATGTCAGCACTTGGAACAAATGACTTGCATCCATCATCACCAAGACCTTGTTTCACTTGTATAATCTTTTCAACATTTTCTACCTTGAACCTGTTCCTTTGTTTTGTCTTTATGATGTTGACTTGGGAGAAAATTATTTCACAATCAGCACTGCTAATTGGTAAGCAAAGTAAGTTTTTGGCAATGTCTGAAATAAGATCATATTTCAGGCTTCCCCTCTATTCCTTCCAATTTTCAAACCTCTCCAAAACTGTTCAGTTATCTCACATGACTTTGAAAGCCGCTTAACATCTTCATCAAATGTCATTGTTCTGAACTGGGAGTCAGCAAGTTGTTTCTCGTCATCATGACACCATTCAACAGCACGCAGCAAGGGAAGAATTCCATCACAGCTACAATTACTTGACTTGAAGTTGTTTTTGTTTATTACATGAGCATTCTTCACCAAATCATTATTGAATGGGAGTCTATTCTTCAGTTGACAGCAAAGTTCAACAAAAAATTATTGGCAGCGAGAATAAAAATTGCGTGCTTCATTTGCAGGGGCATTTGCATTTCTAAGGTAAGATATTGTCTTTTGACCAATATTCATGATGGAAAAAGGCAAGAACTGCCATCTTGGGATCTATGTTTTGCACAGCTGTGTCTCTTACATACACCATCTTTATGTAGTACGAACATAAGGTGTGGTAGAGCTCAACAGCTTCTTTCCAAAGTCGGTGCAACACTGCATATTGTGCTTGAAACAGTTCGTTAAACTTGTTTGTTAATGAAAGAACAAAGTCAAGAAAAAGCAAGTATGCTTTGGCCAAATGATCGTGATTCAGGACATTATAACACTTTTCAGAAGCCATTACTCTGTCAACCAAATACTGTGATAAGAAATAAAGCTGCAGAGGGTTCCACTGCTCCAGAATTCTTGCCACATAAGAATCAATGTCATACAGCTTCAGCAAGTTATGCTGTTCCGTTTCTGAAATTCAAAACTTTACAAGCATAACCAACTGCTAGTGCAGTGCTATGACAAACACACTTTACAGTTATACAGTCAGGCAACACTGTTATTTTCACCAAACATAACACCTGTCAAATTTTGCAGGCTCATTTTCTGCCATCGGCAGACAATAGGTTTCTTGATCCAGTCTTCTTTCGAGATCAGTGGAAGCAGCGCTTGACAACTGTTTTGCATTAGTTGATGGTCCATCAACTAATGCAAAACAGTTGTCAAGCGCTGCTTCCACTGTACGTTCAATATGCCGTACTGTACGTTCAATACTGGACTGTACGTTCAATATGCAGACCAACCAAACGCCGAAAGGTTGTAAATGGTCATGAAAGAGTCCATTCAATAAATTACTTTAATGTTTACTTAAACTATAGTTGTTTATGTTATTTAGCCATGTTGCGAGAGGCTGGACTTTTACAGAATCTTGGAGACAATGCCATATCACCAGCTGGTGTTCCAATGTTTTTTCTGTTTTGTGTCTCAGAAATTCTTTCCATTGCTTTCACACATGCAGATCTACAGGTTTCTTCTTATTGTGTTCAGCTTTCTTTACGTTTTCTTCCATCTCTTCCTGACACGAATCATCTAGCTCGACGAGTTCGTCTAGCAGGACGTCTAATTCGATTGCCTCAGGCGCAATGCCACTTAGCTCATTGCTCTTCTGCCATCTTTGCTAGATATGTTTTTGAAATCCTTGAGTAGCGATCGTGCACAACTCGCTGAGACGTGTTGAATTTTGTGGTACTCATTTTATTAATGTTCGTTGCAACTTCCTCCCATAGCTTCGCCCTTGGGATTGTTTTTCTTCGCTTTTAATGGTTTACCAAAAAAAATTCTCTGCATAGAGTAATGTTGTGTGAATTTGGATTCAAATATTTAGTTCTTGCCATCAAAAATCGTCCAAGACAAACAGCAGCCCTATAAAATTGGAATACCTAAATTTGTCAAAATATACAAACATTTAGCCGATAATAAATTGAAAACCTCTCAACACCAACGCCAATGACGCGTGTTTTGAAGTTGGTGACTTTACATCAACAACGCCTGGTGATGCACAGTTGGTTTCAAAACAAAAAAAATTCCATATGGCGGTCGCGTTGTCAAAAACGCCTGGTGCTTAAACTCTTTATTAAAACCTAGCATACCTGCTGTGGATATCACTGGCAGGTCAACAAGAGACCACTTCGGGATGTTAGCACGAAAACATAAAGCAAAAATGGCCAAACAGGAGAAAGAAACTAGTGGAGAGGATCTGACTGAGAAAGAGCTTGCTAGAAGAGCTGACGGAAATAAGTGATGAAACGGAGAAAAGAGTGGAGGAAGAAAATGAAATAAAGAAGCAGAGTGGTGAGAGGGAGAAGACACAAGGACTTGAAATGAAGGATACAGCAATGCAGAGGTATGGAGAGAAAAAAAGAGCGCACTGGAAAGACAAGAAAATGTGAAAAGTGAAAGAAAGAGGAGGTCATGTTATACATTTGACATGACAAAATAATTTAGCCTGCTGAATTTAGCCTGCTAAAACGCTTTATTAACATGACAAAAGAATTTTATGGCGCGCCAAAACGGACAATAATACTTCTTGCGAAATATAATACTTTATTTACAAATATAATACTTATTGCAAATATATAATACTATGATCATCAAATATATAAATCAGTTTGAAATATAAACCAATTTGAAAATATAAACCAATTTAATGTTGAAATATAAACCGATTTGAAAATATAAACCGATTTGAAAATATAAACCAATTTGAAAATATAAACCGATCGCGGGCGCACAATGTACCGTTGACCGATCGCAGGCGCACATTGGGAAAATCATTTAATTGCGTTCGACGAAGGAGAACGCTTCCTAATCGTGATAATTCGAGATTTGCGATGTAAGGTTTGCCTCGCTCTGGTGTATATTATGTCGTCATAGCGACTCGATCTCTTCGATTTCTCTCCGCGATTTCAACGTTTAATATTCGAAGAGTGACTGTCGTGGTTTTTGCTGTTTTTTGGGGAAGTAAGTGAAGTTTTGTATATATATTTTTTATTTCAGTATTTGATATGATTGAAGATTATTATAAGAGTATTAAGAATCTGAGTTGCGATGTTTTATCGACTATAAAACCGATATTGAAAATCTCAACTACAGACGCACAGAGCTGCCATGTTTTTAGTCAGCACGAATTCACAGCAGATACAACTTTGCTCTGCGCGAAGGGTTTAAATGGTAGACCAAAATATTCTCTTTGGTCTTTGGACGTTGATGAAATAGATCTTGTTAGATATTTGATTTTGAATTTGCAGAGTTGTTTTGTTCAAAAATATGAGTTTCAAAGCATGTTTTATTTTGATCCTAAATATCCTGTTTATAATCATGAATACACAAATCCCAGTTATTTGGCTGGGTTGCCTTCGGGCACAATGACCATGTCTATAACAGGTGGTCACACAAATCAACACACAAATCTCAGTTATTTTGTGGGCACAGTGAACACAATTAGTGCCAGTGATTATAAACCGGCAGAGCAAAGTTGTACTGAAGAATTCAGCAATTTAAGCTATCATGAAGATATTGCCAATGCCAGTGATCAGCACAGTATTAGTAAATTACTATATCCTTTGTACCATGTCAGTGATCAGCACAGTATTAGTAAATTACTATATCCTTTGATTAGTAAATTACTATACCTTTGTACCAAAGGGGTACCTACTTAAGTGGCATTTATTCATGTAATTTACGTGGTGGTATGTATTCACCAAGTAATGATCCCAATTTGTCGATAGATTATTGTTAATTAAAAATATTTGTGATGACTGTTATTGTATTACTGTCCATTTTGCGGCCACGCTATTAATCGCATATATTGTCATCTTTAGAATGTTAACGTTGTTGTTAACGAATGTTAACAAAAAGTAACACATTCCGAACGCACATCACTAATCTGTGATTACTACTAGTTTTAAAATATATCAAACATGGCGATGGAAATTGGTGAAACAGAAAATGTCAGGAATATTTTCTTAAACGATGTTTCATCGCATCTTTTGCTTGGTAAAGGTATGTTCATCGAATTAAAGCGAAATTTATTTACCGCACAGGACGACTACGCGAATATTTTGTGCCAACGATGCACTGCGTTTCTTGATGGGTTGTCAATAATGGCAGGAAATTATCTTTTGCCGAGAGACATTGCCGATAATATGTGCCAGCTCATGGTGGAACTTCAACGTATGCATGACATTCTACACGAACGAATTGAAAGTATGAGTCATAATGAGGACAGTCGTTACACCTGCGGATATGAAGATGGGAACTCAAGACGTCAAAGAGGAAGACCAAAGTTTTTAATCCCAGAAAGGCAGTTAGCAGGCCTCCGTGCCTTGAATTTCACATGGAAAGCAATAGCAGAAATGTTAGGAGTTTCAGAGAAAACTGTACGGCGTCGTCGTATGGAGTCTTCTTTACCTGTATGTGAGAACAATTTTAGTAATATTACAGATGAAGAACTGGACATTGTGATAAGCTCGGTTCTTACAACTTCCCCGAATTCTGGAGAACGAATGGGGTAGTTGGAGCATTGGTTTCCCGAAATGTGAAAGTGCAAAGAGCAAGGGTTCGTGCCTCTATCAATAGAGTGGATCCTATCAATCGACAACTAAGGAGACATACATCTATTCATAGACGAGTTTACAGTGTCCCAACTCCAAATGCCTTGTGGTAAGTTAATTGGTATGAATTGTTAAATTCTTTATAGACAGTATTTTTTATAGAGATGGGGAAAAAATGGGAAGTTAAGATAACAATATTAAATTAAGGAAAAACGACAAGCATGATACTGACTATTGAAATGAACAACCGAACGAATGGGTCGTTCCTGAAAAGATATACCCCCCCCCCATCATTGTCCCATGTAAAATTGTTTCAAACAATCTTTAAATAATGGTAAAAATTATCCAATTTTTATTGTCATATTCAGTTTATTGCACATGTTGTGTTAACAGGCATCTGGATGGTAACCACAAGCTAATCCGGTGGAGGATGGTCATTCATGGTTGTGTTGATGGCTTTTCTAGAGCCATCGTTTCCATAAAATGTTCCAACAACAACGAGGCAGCAACAGTTCTGGAGTTATTCAAAAATGGTGTGAAAACCTTTCACTACCCTCTACGAATACGCACAGATTATGGTACCGAGAATGTTGAAGTGGCGAGGTTCATGCTTCACAAGTATGGTGTTGCAGCAAAACCTGTTCTCACAGGAAGATCAATCCATAATCAACGAATTGAGAGGATGTGGAGGGATGTGTTTGTTTATGTTTTGCAGTATTTCCGCAACCTCTTACTTCATGGAGTCTCATAATATTGTAGACCCAGATGACGAGGTACACCTTTTTGCTTTGCAGTATGTTTATACGCCTCGTGTAAATAGGGCATTAGACTACTTTTCATTGCAGTGGAATAACCATCCAATGTCAACAGAAGGAAATAAAAGTCCATTACAGACCTGGACAGCTGGCTTTTACAAGTTTGCTGAATCTAACTATACAGTTGTGAGAGATCTTCTTGATGTTGAGGCAACCAATTTTGACCATTATGGTATAGATGATGATGGCCCGAGACCCCAAATAGAAACCAGCAATAATGTTGTTGTTCCAAGATCAACAATCCGGCTTCGTGAGGAAGAAAATCGTGAACTTGTGAATGAGATTTCACCTTTAGGTGAGGACAATGACAATGGTGTTCATTTATATCAAAGAACTGTTGCATTTGTTAATGAATTTTTTTATAGTGAGAGTGAAAGTAGTTAGAATGATTCTTCTATAAACAGTGATCAGATTGACATGATATTAGCTATAGTAAATCAGCATCGGCTGCGGTCTTAAGGGCTCGACATAACGTCCGAATGGACGTTGGTTAAACCAATCATATTATCTATCATTGAATTGGCTAAACCAATCATATTATCTCTATTTTCCTGAGTACAAAGTTACCATTTTTAATAATTATACTCAAGGTAAGATTGCTGATCAATAATACTACCAGTAATAACTACATGTAGTAATACCGTAGACAGGGGGTGAATTGGGACAATTGTTCCAATTCACCACATTCGGTCAATTTCACACTTGTCCCAATTAACCTGGAGGTGTCAATTCACCCTAGTATATCGTCGGCAAAATACCAAAGCCTACAGTGACGACCACTAGTGCACTAACAGTTTCTTTTTGAACTTTAAGTTTATGAGGTATCATTGTTAATATATCTTGTTTTATATTATGTATATAAATGTGATGTTTTCTTTAATATGATAGCTCAACAAATTATGTTGAAAAATTCAAACAGAACTTCCTAATAAACTGGAACATAAATAAATTTCAATATAACATATTTGCAATGTTCATAACTTTATAAATTCAGTATGTGTCAATGTGCAGAGTATACAATAAATGTATTATAAAGTTTCCTGCATTTTTTAATCCACCATTACAGCGATTCAAACCATTTCGAAACCACAGCATTCGGTCACAGCTGAAATAAACAGATCTCCAAGCTCTTCAGATCTGCATGAATTTATAGGTAACGTAAGTGTCAAGGAGCAAGTTGACGACACAGGTCTGCATTTGCATCCAACTGGACAGCCGTGAAGAAATTTAATCTTAATTGGAGAGGGAAAACCAACTGGGGGCAGCTGATATGTTCCTGTTATAAACTTTATAACATCTCTCAGTGATATATCAGGAGCTTCTGCAATGCCTAGTATAGAAGGTAAAAATACAAGTTAATTATAATTAATTAATGCCATGGGGGAAATTAGTTATTAAATGTCCCCGCAAACAGGGAGTAATATTTTATTGTAAAACTCGAGGTAAAACTAACCCCAAAATGCAGGAAAACGCGTTTCAGAGTTCAAAATCAAAAAATTTCCGGGGGAGCATGTGCTCGCACAGTGCCACCCCCCTGAATTTTGGGCACCCCCCCCCCCCAGAGCAAAATCTGAAAATCCGTCCTTGCTCCCAAGGTTTGCAGGGATATTTAATCACAAATTTTCAGGCATATGACTACCGAGGTGGTATATTTTTCATTGTTTATTAAAATTGTTTTGGGAATGAAGACATTTTGAATGCATGAGTACATTGAATGTGAATGTTGCACTGTTGTGACAGACTTGATCAACTTAGTAACAATATACTTTGTTGTTGTGTTTGGCCATACAAATAATATGCAAGCTATATACAGGTAAAATTAGAAATTTGCTTGGTAAAGCTGGGAGAATTAGCAATCTCTCTGCCTGGAAGGAAATTAGTGAGTAAATGACCTTGTCGGAACAAAAGAAATGAAGCTGATCGTATGAATTTAAGCAAACTAATCTTACCTCCATGTTCAAGAGTAAAAATGAAATCAGTGAAATATTTGAAGATATCTTCCTCTTGTCCTTTCAGTGACTGCCCGGTACTATATACGACACTGAGACCATCAACGAAGGCTTCTGGTGTAATCTCATAAGCGGAGCTTGGGGTAAATACTTGTCTAAACAGCTCTGGATGGTTCTTTACACTGCTAAGAAGGTTAAAGTGCTGAAGACCTTCTTCAAGATCCTTAAGGACAGGTATCCTTGGAGCTAATGACTCCTTTATACAAATTGACCTAAACACAAATGCATACTAGATGTTTATGAATTAATCACCTTGTATATGCATACATAATATAAAGTCTATGCAATTTAAATTATGATGGTTTCCAAGCACATTTAATGCAAGTAATCGGTATATTCTGCATGCACACTGATTGCAGATGTTAATGGCACATGGTTTCAAATGTGTGAAGTAGGCTTAAAAATATAAGATTTTGAGTATAATTGTCAGTGGAAACCACAGTCCCAAATTAATGGCATCAAGTAGCAAAAATATACCTGATCAATTTGTCCTTGTTGGCCATAGATTCACGCGAAGGTATGCCTCTATACCCAACAGAGTTTAACACTGTAAGAACATCCTCATCACATAATATCTGCTGCAATTCCTGGTTTGAACTTGCACCGATAATCTACAGTATGAAAAATTTGGAAATATAATCATACAGTTGCTTCTCTAAGAAAAACTCGCACACCAGTACATGCCAGGTGATCCCTTTCCCTCAAAATAGGCTAATGACTACCCCCAGCAAACTAATCCCCCCCCCATGTACAAACGAAAATTAGGTTTTAGTCAATCATTTGGGATGTGAAGTGGGGTTAGTCCAATATAAAAAAAATAAAAGAAATAATATCCTGCATCAGAAAGAAACCAAAAATATACAATATATTATATGGATGCAAGTGTTTTACTTGGAGATATACAGTGAGATTCCCAAAAGTTTCTGAGAAGACCAGAATCGGGCAAATAGCTCAAGTAGATATTTCAGCCAAAAATTAATTTCTTAGCATGATTAAAAAAGCTAAAAATCATAATACAAGATTTAGCCAATTACTGCATGCTATATTATATTCTGACAGTGTATTTTATATCACATTCTGCCCTGCAGAAACAGTTAACAAATATTTTGTCCACAAAGGTCCCTTTTGAACCACCTCCTCCCCCCTCCCAAGGGTATTTTTTTCAAAAAGGCTATACAGTTTACTTACCTTCTCAGCTACCTCTCTAACAGAAGTGTCTTCAACATCTTCAACCTTCAAAGGAACATGATGTAGACCAAAAGCCAGGTAATCATAAACCCAGGAGGCCATAAAATTTGGGGCAGGACCACCTTGCACAATACTGCATGCCATCAATAAGCCTGCAGCTTTAAAGTGTACATGAAGTGTCAAATAAATAAATTTACAATTGCGATATTCAAGTAAAACTATCTTCCTTGAGTTGTTAAAAAACATTTTTGTTAATAAAAACCATTGATAAATTTATTTAAACAAGGTAAAACGTGCGATGAAATCAGCCATTTTAATCCTTACTTGTCGAAAGACTGGTACCTAAAAAGCCTATCCACTTCCGGCTAAGTGACGTATGCAGTGTGACATCTCGAACAAAATATCTCTCGCTCTCTGTATTTTATATACAAAGGTTAACTTTTATATTCAGCGTTTAAAAGATAGAAATGTCGGATAACGAAAGCTTTAGTTCGCAAACAGAGTCAGAAGAGTGGTCGGATAATCAAGACGTCGTTGAACAGTCGTCTTTTGTCCAACCGTATCGATTCGAGCCAGTCGCAGACAGCGACTATGAAGAGGAGGCCGCCGACGAAGATGGTATTTTGCGAGAAGCTCTAGAGGCGAGACTCAATAAAACCGTAGCTGTTACTTCATGGTACGTATATTTATCGAAGCTATCTAACATTTAATCGTTTTTCAAACTATATATTACTGTTTTATACTAGTGAAAGAACATTTAAACATGTGGATTTCTATTTTCTCAAGGTGCACCTGTGAATGTTGTAGTGATGCCAACCTGGATGACGCCAGGGAATATCGGTGCTGCAAAGAAATTGTAGAATGCCTCGGGAAGTTTACTTTCGAAGGAAAAGACGCGGAGTGTATCACAAATCATTGGGATTATTCCGTTGTCACACATAGAACAGTTTTAGAGACTGCAGGGGCTTTTCTAACTGATAAATCTGGAAAGAAATATCGTCAGCCAACGAGCAGATCTCAAAATGCACGAAATGAGTAAGTAGTCTTTATATAAACAAAAGTGAAATTTACAAAGTTAATTTATACAAATCTTGAATTCTTTGTGCTGTTTTGCCCAGTGCATTTCTCCCTTTGGTGCCATTTGTTCAGTTTCCAATGTCAAACTTAATTGCATATTGGAAGTAAATGGTCGGCACATTTATTATTATTGACTCTTTATTTACGACTTGCAACGGGAATTCATTCGATTTCGTTAAATCTGTCTAATTTAGTGTGAAATCTAGGGTCCTTCTTTGTGTAGAGGACACAGAAATTTGCATAATCGAAAAGTTGAGTTTAGAAGTAGGGTTAGTATTTTTTTATTTTAGGGTTAGTGATAGAGATTTTGTTTGGGTTATGGTTAGAGTTTTTGTTGCTGTAAAGCTTCTGATTGCTCCGAAAATAACGTTTATCAGACTATGACGTAGTCTGTGTCCTCTACACGAAGAACGAGCCGAAATCTAGCGCAGTTGAGGCATTTACAGTGATCGGTTGCGGCACTTTTATTATTATGATATTGGAGTACTTTATGTACGATCTATTTTAATGGATTTGCAACGGGAATCATTCGATTTCGTTAAAATGCTAAAATATTGCCATAAATTAAGAAATAAAGTTCACTTTATTTCTTATTAAGTCGTAGTTGTCGTTTCTGTGTAATTTGGTGTGAAATCTGGCACAATTGAGGCATTTACAGCGAGTTCGAACAACATGGCCAGATACAGATCGTACATAAAGTACTCCAATATCATAATAATAAATGTGCCGCAAGCTTGGGAAGCCTGTGATTACATAAATAGGTCAAACTATAATTGCATATCTTTGATGCAATTAATTTATAACTGTTCTTAAACTAACTTTATGTTTTATCACTTAGATATCTTCGTGCAGTAGCCTATCGTTGGATAGTCCGATGGATTTTTGGCATGCGTGGGTGGGATAATGCTAGACCGCTTCCAGCATGTATATACAACGATATAAGGAAAAGGTATTCATCAGAATACACCACTGGATATAAATCTGCACAGCAAAGGACTTCTGAAGAACCACAGGATTCTGCATTATAACTGCTTTAGCTAGCCTATTTCTGTGGTGAACAGAACTAACTGAAAGGTATGAAGAAATTGAGCAGGCTGTTACTGTAACCTCCTGACAAAGGACCTTTGAATTATCTTCATACTTCTCAGGTAGTTTCATTATCACAGACATATGCCAGCTATTGAACTTTTGTTTCTTTTTGTCAGAAAAGTTGGTTGTGTTCCTATGTGAAGATGTGACAAAGGAGTATACTTTAGATCCCTACTCCCTATACAAACTAATACAGAATAATTACTGTTGATCAGTATGGCAATCGTCTTTATTGTGCCCCTTCATTGGCTTCTTACATTTCTTGCAGAAGGGGGCCTTGCGCGTTGGTTTATTTGCAGTGGCACGTTTTTCTTTTTGCAGAAGTCTGTCTTGAGTTACAGCTAAACAACAGATAATGATTTTTGTAAGTCATACTGTACATACAAATTACTGTTAGATGGGGAAAATGATGTATTGTACACTGTACCTGGAGGAAATAATTCAGTAATTGTCCCCTTTCTTTGCAACTGGTTTCTAATAGCCTCCTCTTTAGTGCGGCGATTGGAAAATTGGCTTGTCAGTGATCCAGGTTCTTTTGCCTTGTATTTATCAAATATCTTTTTAAGATCTTCCTTGTTACTGCCAAACAGTTGAGTGCGCATGTTATCTACATACCCTACAGAATAACAGAAATATTGATATAAATTAAATATTTGATAGTGTAAAGAAACATCTTATTTGTACACGACTGCATATGTATGTATTTAAATGGTTTTCATAAAATTAAGGGAACTTTCCTCCAAACTCTGTGTAAAGTGAATTTTTACATTTTGGTACAGTACATACCATATGTGGCTGGGACAGCAATTTCTCTGACCAGCTCTTCTCCTAGCTTATATTTAGGATAGGTCACCCTTATATATGGAGTCCCAGATTTAGAAACTTTGGTTTCTCTTAGGACATTCTCATTGAAGTGCAGGCAAGCAAGGATGTGCCTAAAAATATTAAATCTGAATTAGCAATTAATTACTATTTCCTGAATGCACAATGCTAATACAGTATTGAGGCTTGGCAGAAAATAAAACTTGGGTTATAGTAATTCCAATAATATACGATAGTCTCCCCTTCATGGGTTGAATTGCCAAGTATTAGACAATAATCAGAGAGGGTGATCTAAAGTTTAATGGGTTTGTAAACTCACCTGCAGTATGTCCCAAGCCAAGAAAAGCAAATCATCTTTGGGTGCCAATGGTTTAGCACAGAATGAAATCCTTCTAAGGAGCTGGTTTGGACCACAGGAGATAGTTTTTTAACATCCTTTACACATGTTGTCTTTGTGATGATGGCATTCAACTTCTGGTATGGCTTTGTTCCTAATATAATTTCAATGCTACAATGAGACCTCAAGTAATTGCTTGAACAATAACACTCAAGAGCTACTATTAGCACTGCACAACAAACATAATGATGAGCAATCTTGGGTTGTAGCATGTCAGCATGCAAAGAAAAGAGCTAGGTGCTACAACCCAAGATTGTTTTTATGAATACTGCAGCTGGAATACTGCAGCCGAGGCTGAACCCAAACGTTTGCAGACATAAAAATTTTATGTTTCTTCTTTGGGAAAACTAATAAACAGTGAAACCTGTATAAAATGTTGTATTGTTGCTTACCAACTTTAATCCACTTCATTCTCTCAGCTATTTCAGCATGACTACATTGACTGTACAGTGCATGTGGATGTCCCTCATGTTCATTATTGACATGCCTCATGAACGACAACCATTTTGCTTCTATAAGGGCAGTGAAACCAGGCTTGGTAGATGTAACACACCAGTAAAGATGATTTTTAATGGATCGAGTCCACTCTTTCAAAAGCTGGCAACCTTTCTCCTTGCTCGCCTTCAACACCTTTCTCACGATTGACTTTGCTTGGTGCCATATGTCATAATAGTGAGTGCTACCTCTTTGCATGGTTCTCATCCATTTAGCAACTCCGCGGTGACGATCTGACACAAATGTGTTGATTTGTAGTTGTTCCTTGTTTGTAATTGCTTCAAATGAACGTTTGGCACCTTCTAATTCCATGTTGTTGCTACTTCCAACTTCATTGGCCTATTATAAGCAGAAACTCACCAATAAGTTATATTTACAAAGAAAATTGTAATGAGAAATATATGTAACGTCTTGGCTTCCTCTAAATAGTTTCTTTGAAAAGGGTAATTAATATCTAAACTAGCTGAGTAGCTGTACAATTAGTAAATAATCACACCTTAATGTTTATGCAATAGTTATATTTTATTGTTGCATCTGATAAACATGTTGTTCATATTGTTTCGGTAGCCATGATAATAATACTGAGTGATAAAGCCTATGTAAGTAGTAAAACTAATCAACCTCAATGTCAAATACTTGTATGACAAAACTGTCTCTAAACCTCATAATATAGTTATAAAATAAATAAATTATTAGACCACAAGCTTGTAAACAACGTTTGGGAATATAACTTCATTATACCCCAAAACATTGTTTATTTTATGAAAGAAATTACCTTATACATGTATGTAGACTCCAATTAATTTATTTTACGACTTTATTTATTCGTTTTTAATTTAATTACCTGAAGTAGTTCAAAATGTACTATTTTGGTCAAGTTGCAATTTAACATTGTATAGCATCCATATTTGGCACTGTGTCCCATGCTGTCGAATCTGCCATCCCCAGCCCAAACACTCTCTTTGACTCCCTTCAGCTGGTTTACCAATACACTTCTAGATTTTTCCCAGTACTCCAGAACAAGAGGAAACCTAAACTGCCTTTGATGGTAGAAGAATGTCCTAGCAGAGTATATTTTGAGGCCCATGTGTCTAAAGAGCAACAACACCTTGCTAATGGATGATCCAGACATGAGAATGGCAAAGCTAAGTAAAATGTTCCCTGCAGGATACTTCCCCAAAACCAATGGCTGGCTTCTCCATGTATAGCCTACTTTACATGATTTGCATGTTTGTTCCACTATTGCCATTGTTCCTCGGACTTTAATTTTTACATTCGGGGAATCTGCCTTGCATTTGAAGCAAAACATAGAAAAGAGTGAAACTAGCATACTGTAGAACACAATAAATTTTGCCTCTGCATCGTTTGACTTTGATCTGAAAGAACAATAAAAATATAATAGTGTTGGTTTGTCATCGTTGCAAATATTTTATGTACACGTATTATTATATGTCTAATCAATATTCTCATTCACTTATTTCATACAATACAGGCACAAATTATATGAAATAGCAAGCCCATATTTTTCCTAAAGGTTTGTAGATG
This sequence comes from Chrysogorgia sp. JL179-B06, assembly GCA_035772405.1. Taxonomy (NCBI): domain Eukaryota; kingdom Metazoa; phylum Cnidaria; class Anthozoa; order Scleralcyonacea; family Chrysogorgiidae; genus Chrysogorgia; species Chrysogorgia sp. JL179-B06. Next base: position 520,173 of record JAYKKM010000276.1, read on the forward strand.
ATGCAAAAAAAACACCTTGCATCCTGTGATGTGTTACCCGGGATTTCGTCCTCATCAAGCCCATCATCATCTGATGAGTCAGTTTCATCATCTTCCATGTTTGCATTCCAGTCCGGATCTTTTATACAATCCTCCTGATCTATTAGGCAGTCCTCTTCCACATCCCAAGCTTCCTCCACAATACCAAAATCTTTGCATGCATAATTTGTGTTTCCAATTCCATCATCACTATTAGAACTCTCCTCATCTGAAGATGACTCTTGTTGCAGAGATTCAATTGTCTTATACAAGGAAGAAATGTATGTCAGAATTCTTTAAGAAATGGTCAAAACTTTAACATTCAACCATTTAATAGTCTTAATACAGAATGCCATGGAAAATAGCTTTCTTGAACCCGAGTTGAAGTGTTGAACCCCTCCCCAAATTTCACCCACCAATTTCACCCAAGTGTCAAATTAATAGGTGCATTACACTATGTTGAGATTGCTAGATTCCAAAGGGTTTTCCGCAATAATGTCATTTTGGTCATAATTTTTGAAATGATTCAGTCAGTGAACAAGTGAATGGTAGAGTCAACTGAGAAGGCACAAATATTACAGATCAATGTAAAAAAACTAAAACATCCAGGACTTATCTCAAAGCAATTATACATGTATATATACATATATATATATATCGCCTACCTTTCTCAGGTTTTTGTTCTCCTTTTGCAAGTCTGAGATGCGCTTATTTCTCATCGAAATACGTTGCCTGTACTTCGAACGTATCTTCTGCAGACTCTCGACCTTATCTTTTTTGATCACACAGTCGAGGCAAGGGAAGGATGTCTGAATTGCTTGTGACATGGATGTATTTAAGACCTCAGAGTTTTCCTCTAGCTGAAACTCGTGTTCATCAAACATATTTTGAACTTGAGGTGTTGTGCTGTCATTTACATCCATATCTTCGACTGCAGGAGTGTGGAGACTTGGCATTTCGTCCAAATTAGCAGTGTCTGTCGACATCTGGCTGCGTATTATCTGAGTAAAAATGTAAATAATGTGATTTTCGGTTGAGCTTAGAGACAGTGAGACACAAAGTTTCATTGAACAGTTTGATCGTGGAAACGTACATGTTACCAAGGGCAATTTGAATTAAATAATGATTGATCAAAAACGGCAACATTTTCGATGTAAACATTTAAATTTCCGCTGGTTTCAATTTCAATTTGCCTTTTGTTTCAACGATCAAAGTGTGCAATAAAACTTCTTGTCTCTAAATTCAAATGAAAATCGCAGTATACTTTATAGCGTGATACACAGTATAAAATTATGCAAGTGAATTATTCCACACAAGGTCAAGGCTTCGCATAAACTAATACCGTATATATGAATGAATTAAAAGCAAACTCACCAGTCTCTTCTCACGCAAGGTCGCCGGCTTTTCTTCTTGCGTCACTGTGTCCTTTGTGGGAACTGAACCTTGGAGTAGATATCTTGACCTAGGTTTTACTTCATCTGGCACTCCAACGAGATACCTTGTGCTAAAGCAGGCTTTATCAAAGTGCGCCGAGCAAATAAAAGACGAACTCGTGGCCGCAAAAGCTGGACGATGTCTTCGCACAAATTTCACCCATAATTTACGATGTTCTTCGTTTTCGGGAAACTTGTGCATTGATATACCGTCAACATGGTATGTGTTTGTGCAACTAAGCCTTCCAGGCCCTCCACAAACACAAAATTTTCCTCTTTTAGCTCTCTTCGCGCTGGAAGCCATGCTTGTAAACATAGAGTGAGTCAATAGACAAGCGCGCTGTGTCACACTGCATACGTCATAACCTTGATAAGCCGCGCGATCGAATTTCGACAGGTTATCGTTCAACTACTAATTTATAAACGCAAAATTCACCAACTTCTAGTAGGAATTTTCAATCACGGTTAGTATCGAAATGACCAGAAAAGATGAAATATTTATAATATGCAAAAATCCCAATATCAAAATTTTAATTGCATAAACACTTTAAAGAGCCCTTCTGTTAATGAGATGGTACTTGCCACAGGCACACCAACACAAAATAGACGGATTTTCATTTGGTTCAAGGCTTCTAAAATGGATTTACAATAATGGAAAATTAATAACATTAGTAGCATAATTTCCTAGTGATAGCTTATTCAGTAACAATCTAACATGCTCTTTATACTGTAAAGCCTAAAAAAATATTTGGGTTTGCTGATCTTACCTAGTTTTTTTGCACTGACCCTAAACTGTTTATTGGAATTTCTGGTCAAATTCTTGTATGGAAATCTATATGCAAATCCCAGCAATTTTCATGATTTTTGAATATCTGGGAATCTCGTAAATACATACCTTGGATTTGCCCCCCCCCCCTCCCCAAAAGTAATATACTTTTGGAAAAACTAGAATGACCTACCAGTAAAAAATTCTCGTTTGGGTCCACCACCATCCATTGATGGCTGGCTCTCCAACAAAAATTACTTTGAGTTTGTTTTGGGGCTTAAACCATTTACAATTCTTGGTCACATGAACAAAGTCCTCCCACAATCTTCTTCTTCTCACATAAATTTTTGTACATTCTTCTTTGACGTTTTTTTTTAGATTGGTTAAGCATTCCACAATCGTAGGTTCAACACCATCATTAGAAGATGAATCAAAAACTACTTCAGGAATGTCCATCTCCTGCATCACGAGGCTACCATACATTACTTGGCTTCGCATTAGCCCTTCGGCAGCATCTGCGCATATATCTGCATGAGCAGCAATCTCAGCTGAAGGAAATGACCTGGTGCAGCTTGGACAGCTAACCACTACAGCAGGAATGGTTTCATTCATTTGGACAGGTACATTGGCATCGGATGCAAATGCGGGGACAGACAGCAAAGCATCATCACAATCAATTTCATATATTTCCATGCTTGTTTCACGTAGTTGACCTTGGACTTGGCTTTTGGCTTGCAGCTGTTCTTCACTATCATCGTCACGGTTGCTTTCGTCAGATGTGTGATCATTCCCATGAATAATTTTCAATCCAGATGGAATATGCTTTGTTGCTCGTATGTATATTGGCCCTTGTTTTGAAAGATACTTGACCACCTTTCCATCGTATGATTGACAGCCCGGATCTATGATTTTGTTGCCAACAGCTCGGACAAAATTGAACTTAGGCTCTGAAAGGCCAGCGATTTTTTCTGCAAAAATTCTGGTGAACGTCTGTCGTATCTCCTTTTCGCTCATATTTTCACTTACTTCCACTGCCGAAAGAGCAAACATTTTGTCGTAAAGCTCTTCTCTCTTCCATCCCCGAGGCACAACCTTAATGTCAGGCGATGGTAGCATAATTACATCTTTCAAAAACGGTTTTGAACTGTTTACCTTTTCAGCTTCTTCCAGTTTCCTTTTCTGTCCTCGGGACGACGATTGCTTTTTTTTACCTTTACGTTTATATGTGTTCGCTGGGTTGAACGCGTTGGTTCGAGCTACATATTGTCAGTCAGGAATAGGATCAACGTCTTGGTCTTGCCGTTCTTGGTTGCTTTGCGACCCCCTCGCCGCACCAACACTCGGAAATAACCGATTTACTCTGGCTTCGACCGAGTTATTACTATTTCCTTCGTTTGATTCGTCGTTTGCAGTCTGATTACCAACAGATTTGAGATTTTCCACAGCATTTATTAGCCGGTTCAGTAGTTGTTCGGCCATGCTTGACTATTTTAGTATATTTCCAAATGTGCGCCTGCGATCGGTCAGCGGTACATTGTGCGCCCGCGATTGGTTTATATTTTCAAATCGGTTTATATTTTCAAATCGGTTTATATTTTCAAATCGGTTTATATTTTCAAATCGGTTTATATTTTCAAATTGGTTTATATTTTCAAATCGGTTTATATTTCAACATTAAATTGGTTTATATTTTCAAATTGGTTTATATTTCAAACTGATTTATATATTTGATGATCATAGTATTATATATTTGCAATAAGTATTATATTTGTAAATAAAGTATTATATTTCGCAAGAAGTATTATTGTCCGTTTTGGCGCGCCATAGAATTTAGCCTGCGGCAGATTATCGATAAATATACCCGTGTTACGGAGCATTCAAAGACTCTGATTGACATATTCTTGACTTCTCAACCAAACCTGTACATCTCAGGAGTTATACCAGTAGGTTTCAGTGACCATTTCGCGATTTTTGGTGTCTGCAAAATGCATCGCTTAAAATCACCACCTTCGAGGATAAACACTCGGAATTATAAACGTTATAATCCAAACACTTTCACTGAAGATTTGCATAAAGTGCCTTGGTCATTAATAAATTTGTTTGGAGACGTGGAGGACTCGTGGAGTTCTTTCAAATAACTGTTTAATGCTGTTGCTGATTCCAATGCCCCACTGACCCAGGTTCGTGTTAGAGGCAGTGGCGTGCGGTCATGTAAGCGCAGCCAAGCGCCGCTTGCCTAGTCATTTTTGCAAAATAAAAAATTTCCAGAGCGATTAAAATTTCTCTTTAATCAACGTATACTCGATTGTAAAATGCTGTGTCTTCCGCGTTTGTGTGATATTATTTTATTAGCTTCACCATTGTGCAAAAAAAAAACCACCAAAAAAACCCCAAAAACAACCTAACAAAAATTACATTATATAGTAATAAAACAATGGCAGGGTGACCGCAACAGCATAGCCAATTACTGCGGACCCAGAATTTAAAAGTATATTTACAAATAATAATAAATAATTACTGTTAATTAATAATAATACACAACAACTGTAGCTCAGGAGGGCCGCAATACTCCATTTCTACACCACGCCAAGATTTTTTATGATCAATAATTCATCATCAGATGGTAAGGATCGAGATAACCAAATCCAAGCGCAGAAACACACCATTGCCGCCCCCCGGATCCACAGCCGTTCTGTATTTGATTAGTCTAATATTAATAATAACAACAAGTGATGGTACGGGTAATGCTACGAGACGAATTACACTTCAAGCAGATAGTTTTAAAGGATCTAGGATTATCACAGTTATAGGTGTTTGCCAGGGATTTAAAGTAGTATCTGAGCATGGTTGATCTGAATAAATTAAGGGTTTGCATACATAGATTTAGTTCGTCGGCTAAAGTGTTCCATATTCTGGTTGCTCTTATCAAGTACGATCTTTGGTAGGTGGTTGTTTTAGATTTGCTTATTATGTACTTTGTAACAGTAGAGTTGCTTGAAGATCTAGTATATCTGCTGGTGGTACGTATACGTGGTACGACACACGGGTCTACAGTGACTAAGCCATGAGTTGTTTTAAAGAAAAAGACCATGTCTAAGTACTCATGCCAATAACAAATGGGAAGTAAGGATAATGAAAGTAGCCTAGAGCTATAGCTATCAAGACAAGTAAATGGTAGGTTTAATATGTATTTGGTTGCCCGCCTTTGAGTTTGTTCCAACTTTGCGACTAGATCAATACTCTGAGGTGCCCAGACCTGTGTAGCGTAACCTAAGTGTGGACGAGTGCCAGGTAGATGGTTTTCTTCACTGCAGTGCTTCGAATGTACCGTGTGTTTCTCCTGATGTACCCAAGTAATTGGTTTGCACGAGTTGACTGCGTGGAAGCTTGCTTGCTCCAACTCAGGTCTGAGGATATCCAGACACCAAGGTCCCGTTCACTCTTTGTAGAATCTAGAAGCGTGCCTTTCATTTGATGTGGTGGCGACCGACTTTATTTTCTGCGTGATAGATTGCGACTTAGATTTGCTCTCGTTAAAGAGTAGACCAGAAGCTGAAGACCAAGCTTCCATGTTGGATAGGTCTGTCTGGATTGCAATCTTGTCATCAGCGGACTTGATTTCCTTAAAAACATTTGTCGTCAGCAAACATGGCGACTTGGCTAGACTTCACAGCATACGAGGACATCCGTGCCAGAGACAGCCTTGCACCAAGAACTGTAACGTGCTGGCGTCGATCAATCAAATAGGAACGGAACCACCACCAAACTTACATAACTTATTTATGAGCAGTAATATTGCGGTTGTTTCCTATGCGGGGGAATCAAGTGGATTATAAACGGCTTATCTTATTCCTCTTTTGTCATTGGTTGTTGTAATATTGCGCCATCAGCTCAATACTCATGCTATTGCTTGATTATTAACCAAGGCAAGTGCCGCTTGCCTTCAAAGCTCAAAATCAACAATTGCGCATGCACTAAATTACGTTTGGAAGTTTCCAATTCGACGAATTTGCGCTCAAGGCAAGCGGCGCTTCTAAGGGCACCGCTTGATAGTTGATTGGTAAAGAATCAGCACGCACCGATTGATGTGATGAATTTACCTTTCACTATCCGATAACACGCCGGGTTAAGATGTGAGCACGCAACAAGGCGCGTTGTTTTAAATTATATTAAATGCATATAAATAATGAAGAATAAGTCGTTGGTGATATAATTTGAAAGGTAATGTTTAGTTCTCTATGTCAGTTATTTACTTATTTCCCTAAAAGTATTTGTTGTTTATTTAATTGTTTAAACGCGCATTGAGCCATTGACAATCACAGATATTTAATGTTTGCGCACGCGCAGTTTTATTAACTATGATTCAGCAACTAAAATACTCCAACGCTTCAGAATAGCGAATTCACTGACCCTTCTCGGATAGTCCAGAACATACGAGACACGGTTTTCGGGTTTTGTCGGTTTGTCATTATAAGATAAGACGTTATGTCCAGTGCAAGACGTTATGTTAGAGAACATACCAGACACTTAATTTGTGAAATTGCACATTGACGTAGACAACAAAATAAACGATCATGTTTCAATAACTCTTCACGTGCCTTTTGCTGCGCACATTGAAAAAGAGAAGTTGAACAATTTGCGGCAAAAACCAGAATTTTATGACGATGTGATAAAGGAGTTTTGTGCAAAAGAATGGAGTTTACTTTTAAATAAATATAGCGTATTATATAGTTTCGACTGTACATTGAAAGTATTATAATGAATTTAAAATGTTGTCATAATTATGGCATGTAATTCACCAATTCATAGGTAACAACTACAAATATTTTTTATATCTTTGAATATTGTAATTTTGAACTCTACTGTTATCAGGAAGCACCAATATTATAAAAACTATTCGTTAATTCTTCAGATAGAGTTCTGAGCAGTCATTTTATGTTATTTTTAACTGGCTGAAGAAAATATATCTCATTCTTTTAACTCTTGACTCATGCAGGGACGCAATGAATTAACATGTTTATCCTAAATTGATATGAATAATACCCTGCTCTGGGGGAGCATGCCCCCATACAGTGGCGGAAATTGTGGTGGGATGGGGGGGCAGCCGCCCCCCCCCCCCACCTTTCGTCAAATTGCCAATTTGTCGGAAATTTTCAAATAAAATTTATATATATATATATATATATATATATATATATATATATAATTGCTTATTTGTCGGAAATTTTCAAATAAAATTTGTTACTTAGCAACCAAACTTGTCGGACATTTTGGGAGGCTTTGCCCCACCACCTTAAAACGTGAATATCCGCCACTGCCCCCATACCCCCCTAGGTGGGTATCGTCCAACTGGCCAGTACCGTGAGCTTGCCTAACAATTCCTGTCACCGCACGCCACTGGTTAGAGGTAAAAAGGTGCCATGGTTGACAAATGAGGTGAGCCAGGTAATGCATGAAAGGGATCGCTTTCAAGTTGGCGATAAAAACTAACAATGAACTGCATTGGAGCTCATTCAAGCGTTTACGCAATGTTGTGACGCTGAAGCTAAGGAGAAGTAAAGAACGCTATTTCACCGATCAGTTAAAGGAGAATGAGGCAGATCCCCTTGGGACATGGAAAACTTTAAAACAGCTGTTTGGAAACGATGGTAAACGCTCTGGATGTAACACTGCTGGCTTAGCAACTAATCAAGTGAAAGAAAAATCAAACATTTTTAATCACTTTTTTATTTCTTGTGCTACAAATCTTACATCAGCATGTCGAACAACCGGACAGTCGTTTTATAAATGGTTACCACAACGAGACCCAGAATTAGGAATTTTCAACTTCCAAAATTTTACTGTTTCAGAAACTTTGAAAACACTAAGAGAATTAAAAGCAAAAAAAGGCCACTGGCGCTGATGGTATCCCAAGCCGGCTGTTGAAAGACGGAGCTGATGCCTTGGCCGACCCACTGACCAACCTATTTGACATGACTATCCAACAAAGCAAGATCCCAGGGGAATGGAAAAAGGGACAAGGATGACCCGAAGAATTACCGACCCATTTCCATCCTGGCTGTGGTGTCTAAAGTTCTTGAACGATTAGTTCACAAACAGCTTGCAGCACATTTTGATGAAAACAAGTTGTTATGCATATCGCAATCTGGCTTTCGAAAAAAACACTCAACTACAACTGCTGTTATTATTTTCTCCGATGAGATTTTAATGAATATGGATAAGGGTCTTGTGACCGGTGTAGTGTCGTGATTGGCTAATTGTATATATGTATATATGTAGATACTTCATGTAAGATACAGGACTAGATGAATAGAGAGTATACTGAGAACATGTGTGATTCTACACTGGCGACGAGAATGGTTAACTAAATTATACAATGGCTACTGCACTTCCCACATTCCATGAATTCGATGTTCAAGACCAGTCCAATCTGGCAATACGATGGGAAAAATACCTGAAACGCTTCAACAATTTAGTTACTGCCATGAATATTACCGACGCTGCCTGAAAGAGAGCATTGCTACTTCATTACACTGGAGAAGGTGTCAATGATATTTTTGATACGCTTCCTGATCGCGGAGAAGAGAAAGATTTCAAGAAAGCCTGCGAAGCATTAACCAAGTATTTTACACCGAAAAAGAACATTTCTTTTAAAATATTCAAATTCTGCAACATGAAACAAGAAGGTGGAGAGACCATTGATGAATTTCACACGCGCTTACAGATTGCCGCCAAATACTGCGAATTTGGGGAAACTCAAAACAAAGAAATCAAAGCCCAAATCGAACTTGGTACATCCAGCAAGAAGATACGACGGTATTCGTTTCGAAATCCAACAATGACACTCGCTGATTTACTTAACTATGCCCGAACGATGTACGAAACCGAGAAACAAGCATTAGGAATCGAGAAGAATTCACCTGGAAAACCTCAACACGACGACGAAGAAATTAATAAAGTTGGTAGACAGCAGTTCAAATCCAGCAATTGTACGTTTACAAGACAACCTGAGAAACCTAAGGTGACTTCAATGGTCTTATTAATTATCTTCAAAACACTCCCTTACTGGATATAGTTCTCAGTGAGAGTGACAACGTGAATCTTGCCTGGTTAAAGTGGAAAGCTGCCTTCCTCGCTGCTGTCGACTCTTTCATACCTAAAACCATACTAAAGCGTTCCTTTACACCTCCTTATATTACAAAGGACCTACTTCATGCCATAAAAATGAAAGAGTCTCTCAGAAGAAAAGCAAAGGCTAAGAACTCGCCTCAACTATGGGAAAAGTTCCGCAAAAGCCGACAGCATGTGAAGTGTTGGATTAACGCTAGAAAAAGAGAATATTTATCTAGTTTATCTGAATCTATATGCGTTAATTCTAAACCTTTCTGGAGATTTTTTAAGTCTAAATCGTCAAAATCCTCATTACCTGATGTGATGAAATTAGGAGATCTTAAACTCTCTTCTTCAAAAGAAAAGGCTGACGCTTTTAACAACTTTTTTGCGTCAGTCTTTAATCCTGACACTGGTTCTTCTTCTTTATCTTCTCCTTCAAATTCTACTCTCAATTCTCTTGACTCCATAATTGTTTCTGAATCCTTAGTACAGTCTCTATTATCTAATTTGTCACCTTCTAAAGCAACTGGCCCAGATGGAATACCTGCTTATCTCTTAAAACGATGTTCTGAAGTTATCGCTCCCTCCCTGGCTGCTCTCTTCGAGTTATCTATCCAACAGGGTATAGTTCCCTCAGAATGGAAACATGCTAATATAGTTCCAGTCCCTAAGAAAAGTGACGTTCATGAGTTACTAATTACAGACCAATTTCTTTACTATCCCAAATCTCTAAAGTTCTTGAACGTTTGATTTTCACTCAAGTTTCTTTGTTCATTAAGAACTATTTATATGATCTCCAGCATGGTTTCCGCTGTAATAGGTCATGTGTTACTCAACTTCTTAATATATTTCACGACTTTGGTAGTGCCCTTGATGCTGGTAAAGAAATTGACCTCATATATCTTGATTTTGCTAAAGCTTTTGACTCTGTCTCTCATAGTAAACTCTTATCCAAGCTGAAAACTTATGGAATTTCCGGTCCTCTTCTTAAATGGTTTGCCGATTATCTTCATGATCGGAAACAGCGTGTTGTTGTTGAAGGAGTTTCTTCGTCGTACCTTAGTGTTAAGTCTGGTGTGCCGCAAGGTAGTGTGATAGGTCCACTACTTTTTACTCTCTATGTTAATGACCTTCCGGAGGTAACCAGCAACAGTACTGTTGCTCTTTTTGCTGATGACAGCAAATGCTTCCGCTCAATTGAGTCACCAGCGGATAGAGATCTCGTCCAGCTTGATCTCGTCCAGCTTGATCTCGATGCTATGAGCAACTGGTCACAGTCATGGCAAATGAAATTTAATGTGTCTAAAACTCTTTTACTAAGGATATCCCGAAAACGTACTCAATCTAGTCATTCCTACCACCTCAACAACGAATTAGTGAAAAGTGTAACAAATCAAACCGATTTGGGTGTGGTCATCAGCAATGACCTTAAGTGGTCCCCCCATATCGCTAAATGTGTTGCTAAAGCTAATCGTATGCTTGGGTTTCTTCGCAGGAACTGTACTCAAATGTCAAATGTCCGTTGCCGTCGTCTACTTTATTTAGCGCTCGTCCGTTCTCACTTGTCTTACGGTAGTGAAATCTGGGCTCCTCAGGATAAGTCACGCGACCTTTCACTTCTTGAGGGTGTTCAGAGACGAGCCACTAAATTCATACTCCAAGATTATGAATCGTCTTACACTGACCGTCTTAAAAGGCTTAACTTATTACCGATATCGTATTGGCTTGAAATTAAGCATCTTCTCTTCTTTTTTAAGTGCAAACAAGGTCTCTACGATCTAGATATCTCCCGTTTTGTGACTTTTTCTTCTATTCGCTCGTCTCGCACTCGTTCAAGTCAAAACAACTTGCTTGAAGCCAATCCTTGTAGGACTTCTCTTTTTACAAATTATTTTTTCAACAGAATTGTATTTCTCTGGAACGACATCTCTCCGATAGTTCGTAATACTACTTCTGTTTCCACTTTTAAACATAAACTTTATATTCACTACTCTTCTAAGTTAGACTCCAATTTCGATGTTAATAGACTGCGCACCTGGAAAAGTTTCTGTTCTAAATGTCGTTTTTTCAATCCAAGTTGTTGCTCTTAAATCTTTATTCTTATGTAATTTGTGTATTAGTTTTTTTTATTGTGTTTTTACTTATATATATATATATGTTTATTATGTAATTTTTTGTTCGGTTGGTCTTCACATGGGACTCCTGTCTTGTTGATCATTCCTTCAATCGTGTTCAAGTATTGCACTCTTTATTTACTGTATATTTGCATTCTTGTATGGTTGTAAAGTTAATAAATAAACCTGCTGATCAAAATACTGAAAGTCAAAAGAAAACATGTTATCGCTGTGGAAACCTGTGGCCCCACCGAGGACAATCATGCCCCGCTGAAGGACAACGATGCAAATTATGTTCGAAGCTGAACCATTTTGCCCGAGTTTGCAGATCCAAAGGAGAAAATACTAAAAAGGACAATTCTATTCGTAACATTGAACCTAGTAAAGCAGACACGACCATTTCAGAAGGTGACAACAGCTCATCAGATTCCGATACCTTCATTTACACTGTTCACACGACCACTCCCAAGGCCAAGAAAAAAAAGAAGAAAAAAAGTAACTTTCATACCGACATTACCATTGGAAATTCAACAGTACAATTTCACATTGACAGCGGATCAACTGAAAACATCATTGATGAAACAACATACAAAAGGATCATAAAGAAAACCCCAACTATTCGACTGCTACCTTCCAAGAAACGCCTTTTTGCCTTTGCCAGTTCAACTCCTTTACCAATCCTAGGAGAGTTTGAAAGCGTCGTTGAATCGATGGATAGAATCACAACCGCAACAATAATTGTCGTTAAAAATGCTACTGGGTGTTTATTGAGCGGAGAAACCTCCATTGAACTAAATTTGCTACGAGTCAACGTGAACAACATCCAGGAGACAACCCCGGTTACTGAGACATTTAATTCCTTTGCTAAAGAAGATAAAGTACCGCAGCGCCTAAAATCTTTGATTGACGAATTTGATGAAACATTTCATGGAGTTGGAAAGCTTACCGATGTAAAAGTTCGACTTCACATAAATAATGATGTGACGCCTGTTGTACAACCGACACGACGTATACCGTTTGCCATTCGACAAAAGGTGGAAACAGAATTAGATCGATTGCAAAGACTGGACATCATTGAGCCAACACACGGAGCGACTCCCTGGGTAAGTCCTATCGTTGCGTTTCCAAAACCCAATAATCCGGAGAAAATTAGACTGTGTGTAGATATGAGATTGCCAAACACAGCTATAGAGAGGGAACGTCACCCCCAACCTATCATAGATGACCTAATAACTGCTTTGAATCGAGCCTGCTATTTTAGCAAGCTTGACTTAAATTCTGCCTATCACCAGTTAGAACTGGAAGAAGATTCACGTTACATTACTACTTTTACAACGCACAAAGGGCTGTTTCGGTACAAACGGTTGAACTTTGGCACGTCGAGCACAAGCGAAGTTTTTCAAAATATCATACAAAATGTCCAATGGAATTAATGGCTGTCGTAATATCAGTGACGACATTATTTTCGGGAAAACCCAAATCGAACACGATACAGCATTACAAGTTCTCGAAGTTGCGAAACAACGATATTTAAGATTCACATTTGACAAGTGTCAATTTGACCAGACAGAGATCGAGTTTTTCGGTTACATTTTCTCCAAAAATGGAATCTCACCGAGCCCCGGAAAAGTCCAAGCTGTTAAAGATGCCCCTATTCCTACTAACGTATCTGAAGTCAGATCCTTTCTTGGTATGATTCAGTACTGTGGTCGGTTTATTCCTAATTTAGCGACTATTTCCGCACCGCTGCGTATGCTGACTCTAAAGGGCGTGAAGTGAGTGTGGACCGAGAAAGAACAAACCGCATTGGACAGATTAAAGCATGTACTGACAACCGACACCGTCATGGGTTATTTTGATCTATCAAAACAAACTGAACTTCACGTTGACGCATCACCCGTCGGACTTGGTGCAATATTATCGCAAACTACGCCTGGGAAAGAAGATACTAAGATTATCGCCTACGCTAGCCGCTCTTTAACTGATGTAGAAAGTCGTTATTCTCAGATTGAGCGCGAGGCTCTTGGAATTGTTTACGGAGTCGAACACTTTCATTTATATTTATACGGACACGAGTTTACCTTGATTACAGACCACAAACCACTCGAATTTATCCACCGAAATCCGAAATCTCACCCTTCAGCTAGACTCGAACGATGGTGTCTACGACTCCAAGATTACAATTTTGTTGTGAAATATCGCCCTGGGCCCAAGAACCCGTCAGATTACTTATCGCGACATCCGCTTCCAAACACGGTGACATCGGATAACTTTGTCGAACAGTATGTAAATTTCATTGGAGAAAGTGCCACTCCAGTTGCCATGAACACTGAAAATATCAGAAAAGCAACGTGCGAAGATTCCACACTACAAAAGTTAATCGAAATTATCCAGAAAAACACCTGGCACACGCTCAAAAATGATACCATATTCCCGAAAGACTGTGATGTCAAAGAATTACAGCGCTTTAGTAAACTTCGCGCTGAATTACCCGTAACATCCGATGGCGAGATGGTATTACGCGGAAACAGGATTGTTGTTCCTAAGAAACTGCGACAACAAGCCATCAAACTAGCTCATGAAGGTCATCAAGGCCTCGTCAAGACGAAGAAACTCATTCGCGAAAAGGTCTGGTTCCCCGATATTGACTCATCTGTCGAAACGTCGGTAAAGAAATGTCTTGCTTGCCAATCTGTTGGAATACCAAACAAACCAGCCCCGTTGGAAAACATTGCAATTCCGACACATGCATGGGACACAATATACATCGACTTTCTGGGACCATTTCCAAACGGAAATTTATTACTTGTTATTATTGATGGCCGAACTCGATATCCGGAAGTTGAAATAGTTCGCAATACATCTGCCAAATCTACCATCACACGCCTTGAAAGAGTTTTTGCCACTCACGGTTTGCCCAATACTATAGTTACGGACAATGGACCACCGTTCACCAGCAACGATATTCGAAAATTTATGAAGGAAAACAAAATTAACCATCGCAAAATTACACCTCTTTGGCCTCAAGGAAATGCTGAAGCCGAGAATTTCATGAAACCTCTTAAGAAATGCATCCAAGCTGCCAGCGTCGAAAACAAAAGCTGGAAAAAGGAACTTTATACGTTTTTACTGAATTACCGTACGACGCCGCACTGTACAACAAAGATCGCACCAGCTACTGCCTTATTCGGACGTACTATTCGTAACAAGTTGCCTGCTATTCTTTCTACTGTTCCTGACATGACAACGATCAACCAAGAGATTGATACAGCTGATCGTACAGCAAAAGAAAAGAGGAAAGTATATACAGACAAGCGTCGCGCAGCCAAGAAACCCCTTTTTGCCATTGGAGATCAAGTATTAGTTAAACAAAAGAAAGTCAACAAGCTAACTCCACAATTTGACCACAACCATACAAAATTACAGAGATTAAAGGAACTATGATAACTGCCAATCGTCCTAACCACACAATTACCAGAAATTGCTCATACTTCAAATTATTTATTGGCTGTTCAAATTCTGCTGACAAGAGGGATGATGATGATGATGGACTCAGTGAATATGCAGGAATAAGTATAACTACACCCAATGGAGATAACAGAGAGAAAGAAGTTGATAGATATCCAACTAGGAACAGGGACAGACCATCATATTTTCATGAACAAGTATAAACAATAAGATTGATAAACATTACATTTAAATAGTTGAGATTTGTGTTATACATGAAAAGAACTGCATGTTTTACTGTTTTAGACACTTTACTTTATAGAATAAGGTGGGAAGAGATGTAGTGTCGTGATTGGCTAATTGTATATATGTATATATGTAGATACTTCATGTAAGATACGGGACTAGATGAATAGAGAGTATACTGAGAACACGTGCGATTCTACAACCGGAACTGTATTTATTGATTTGGCTAAAGCATTTGACACGATAGACCATGATATTTTGATTTGTAAATTGAAATATTATGGCATACGTAATGAAAATCTCATGTGGTTTAAGGATTATTTTTCAGGAAGCAAGCAATTTGTAAACATCGACTCCCAAATCTCTGAAGAACTCGACATCATCTCTGGAGTACCACAGGGATCAATTCTTGGTCCCCTACTGTTCATCACATATATTAATGACTTACCGGGCAGTATTAGCAACTGTTCCGTTAACATGTATGCAGATGATACAGCTTTGTACTACGCTGACACCTCTGTGGACGTAGTAAACATTGCATAAACCAAGACCTGGAACACTTATCTGAATGGCTTGAAGATAATCACCTGGTGTTAAACGTTTCCAAAACCAAATGTTTATTATTCACTTCACAAAGGCATAAAGAACGTGGCAGAACTCTAGGTCTAAATCTTCTTGGGCAATGTATCGAAACAGAAACTTAAGCTTCAAATATCTGGGAGTAGTGTTTGATAATTATATGTCTTGGAAGAGTCATGCAGATTATGTATGCAAAAAGTTGCTGCCAGAGTTGCCGTTTTGGGCCGCATTAGAAGTTTTGTTACCAAGAAAGAGGCATTGCTGGTTTATAACTCAATCGTCTTGCCTGTTTTGGACTACTGTGACATTGCGTGGAGTGGTGGATCATTACAGCAAGACAATGATAGATTACAGAGGCTCCAAAACAGAGCTGCCAGAATAGTTACTTCGAACGGCACGTGCTCTCTAGAGGCTATGGAAAAACTCAAATGGTCACCACTGTTTCTTATCATAAGATCAAACTAGTTTTTCAATGTTTGAATTCTCTAGCTCCCGATTTTCCAATGTTTGAATTCTCTAGCTCCCGGGTTTAGTGGTTCACTTCTTTTATGGCTGCGCAGCTACCTAACCGGTAGACAGCAAAGAGTTGTATTGCAAGGCGCTTATTCAGAATGGTCACCTATTACATCAGGCGTTCCACAGGGGTCAATTCTTGGACCCCTCTTATTTCTGATTTACATAAACGATGCACCAAATTGTCTTGAACACAACTCAAGTATTGCTCTCTTTGCAGACGACTCCAAGATATATCGCTCTATAGACTGTGCTAGTTCTGAACTATCTCTCCAGAGTGATCTAAATCGCTTAAATGATTGGAGCACGTCGTGGGCTCTCGGCTTCAATACATCCAAGTGTAAGGTCATACATATATCCAAGAAAAAGGTATCAAGAGCATTGGATAGAAAGTACCATCTTGGAGACTTGCAACTCAAGTGTGTAACATCAATTGAAGACCTCGGCATCACCGTAAGTCACGACCTGAGTTGGGCGATGAACATAGAATCCATCACTAAAAAAGCCAACGGAGTGCTTGGGCTGTTAAAAAGAGTCTGTCACGACATGAGTGATCCATCCACTAGGAAGTTATTGTATTGCGCACTGGTACGGCCTAAATTGGAATATGGTTGCAACTTGTGGTCTCCATCCACCAGCAAACACCGGCAACTCATTGAAAATGTTCAAAGAAGAGCAACAAAGTTCATACTAAATTATCCTCAGAACATGTCATACACCGACAGATTAATTAGTCTGAACCTGCTCCCACTAGAATATCGAAGGGAAATCTCTGACCTACTATTTCTATTCAAATCAAGAAATGGCTTAGTAAAAACGGATATTAATAACTATCTGCAGACGTTCGAATCTTGCTATCAGACTCGTAGCTATGATCCAAACAATTACAATTTAATCCTTAGACACAAACAGAACTATTATCGCAATTCGTACTTCATCAGAACCGCCCAACTATGGAATAACTTGCCAAGTGAAATTAAATCGATTAATACCGTACCAACATTCAAAACATGTATGACAAACCTGTACATAGCCAAACGTGTTACTTACATACCTCCTAAATAACTATCTAGGAGGTATATTTTTCTTGTTTTTTTTGTTTTTTTTTAGTATTTCATGTTAAGGGGTTAGGTGTCAATTGGGACGAAAGTCCTGTTCCTTCCTCCTGCCATAGTCTCATTTTATTTTCTATTATTTATTATTTTTTGTTTTGTACTAGTGTATTGTAAATTCTATATTTTTGTAATTTTGGCGAACCCATTAAACTAAACTAAACTAATTATTTGTTATCATATTTTAAGAAATTTAATAGCCAACATAAGTACAGTACTAGGCACAATAGTAAGCTCATACTTCCAAAAGTACGACGTAATTTTGGTAAGAACACTTTTCTTTTTAGTGGAGCAGTGTTATATAATGAACTTCCTCGAGAGATCACCAACGGTGCGAAATCCATTCAATCTTTTTTACGCCAAGCGAGAACCGTCCTTCTAAATTGACTTTTAAAATTATTGTCATTAGTTCTTTGTATATTGTATAGTAGTTTTAATAATTTTGTAATTTTTTTAAAGTAGATACAGGGCCCCTCTGGAGACCAGCCTCTGAGCTGAATGGGCTACCCTGTATAAATAAAGTTTTCATTCATTCATTCATTCATTTGAGTAGTTAAGGGAAAAGAGTTCAATGGACAAGAAGCTGAGGTAAGAAGAATTGAAGGAAAAGAAAGAAGAGTGGGAAAGTCAAAGGTGAGGAGCTGTCTTGCAGCAGCTGCAGGCCACACAAGTGCAGAATACAGAACAAATTAAATACCAAATGCAGCAACAACAAAACCAATAGTTTTCCATGTTGCAACAACGAATGATAGCGATAATGCACAACAACAAACACAAATGTTGGCAAATCTATTCAAAAATATGGACAAGTAAAATACTTCAATTAATAGTTTTTAAGCATGTTCTCAATTTATTTATTTAATGTTATATTGTTATATACAAATGAATTTTGTTCATACAAATCAATTTATTTATTTACTAATGTAACAAATAATTTCTGTACAATATACATCAATCACTTTTATATACAAGATAAGTTCTTACAACTGAATATTTTCATAAATTAAAATAGTTTTATACAAAATTTGATGTTATATCATCTAATAAAATACATTTATATTAAAAACATGGATATAATTGTACATTAATGCACAATTCTCATATCTAGTGTTATCCTATTATAACTAGTCTTCAACAGTATCCATGGTTTCGTAGCAACGTCATATTTTCTGGCAATAATGCATATACTCAGGCGGTGTCGAGAAAGATTATTTGCATGCAGCCTTTTTACTTCCTAGCTCACTTTCCCAATTTGTTTTGTGTTCAGCTCAATGCAATGAATTTTACCCTGAATGGATGAAAATGGACCCGAGAACGTCTTGCTGTATGACGATTACTATGAGATGGTTAACTTTGAATCGTTTCAATGCGTTTCGTTATTGCATTACAGTTCACAAATTAGTAATTAAAGGTATTCTTCTTCCTCGGCTGCAATAGTTTCTTTGGTTTTTTTAATGTATCGGATTTAGTGGCGTTTTTATGTTCATTGTTCTCAAAATGTTTAGGAAATGAGAATGTGCGGCTATTAAACTGCAATGCTTGAAATTTGGGGTCTTGACAACTTTTTAGTGCTCTGAGAGGTACATTAGGCAACATGTTAAAGAAAGCAATCCATTGTCGGACTGTGATTCTGCAGTAACAAATACCCTTTCAATGGTATGGAACTCAACATGGAACTTGTATTTGAGATCAATCAGGCTGCGCTCATGAGGTATTCAGTGAACTTGAGGCAGGATAAAACGCTCTCATTAATTGGTAAACACACCGTTCTAAACGCGAGAAACGCGATAAAATGTTTGCGGTTTGCAGGTTGAATACATGGATCAAATCCTTTTCAATAGCATATTCATCGCCAACTATTCCGGCCATTGAGCCGACAATGAGCCCACAATGTGCAAGCGGATTTCCCCAAAAGTCAACACAAAATGGCAAATAAATTAACATAAAATGCGTTCGGATAAAAATAGATGGCAAACTGAGCAAAATATTCTGGTATTTTTCCATTTCCCAAAATGGAAGAGAATTCTAATATTTGTTAACACTGCTGTTGAACAATAAATCCTCGAACTTTTCAACTTACTTTTCAACTTTCCATTTGACAAATCAAATACTGTTACCATAGGCGTCTAGCGGCATTGCAATTAACGCACAACCGAGCAGAATCACATCCTAATGTCAAACTTTATAGATTCATTGTCGATATTCTACAATTGCTTTCTAATTTGCCAAATTGAAAGGTGGAACTTGAGTCCCTTCACGATCAGCTAACAAAACTTGGGCTCTGAAGCTGGAAGATAATCGTTTCCCTTTTGCTCGTAAATTCGCTTCGTTTTCACTTTTACTTGAGAGCGTTGTACGCTATGATCGAGTTGAACATCGCGTTACATTCTGCAAATTTAGGAAAAATTGCAAGCGACTTTTAGTCCGTAAAACTACATAGTATGTTGCTGTGTTTGGTATCAAAATGATCGTCAAAACCTCTGGATTCAACACGGGTGTCACTATTTGTACAGCAGTTCATGTCGTGATGCCACAATTTTCAACACTTTTGTAATTTTCTAGGTACAAAACTAACCCTTACCCAAAATCTAACCCTAACCGTCATTCTAATCCTAATACCAGTATGAAAGTCGTACTAGTATGAGATCATGTTCCATACCACATTCACATGCAAGTCATTAATCTCACACTGCTTCAAACAAATATGCCATCCACTGAATTAATTTATGTTTTCTGTATCTATTACTGCCATTTTCTTGCCAATTTCTATATCAAATTCTTTATATTCTTTTGTCATATCCCTCACCAAACTAACATATATGTCAAATATCTGTCACATATCTGTCACAGTACTGCATGATATCTGTCTGGTGTTTTGGTATATCTGCAAAATATCTGTAGGAAATATGCAGATATTTTACAGATACGTGGATTGTCTGTCAACATATCTGTACCCTGTCTGTATATTGTTTACAGTTACTTGGCAGATATGTTAGAGCCCATACTATTTTTTCTTCATATAATTTTAGATTACAAATAGTTGTTATGGATTTGTTGTCAATTGCAATACAAAACAATTATCACAAACACAAAGGTCACCTTCTGAATAAGACACCTGGTCAATTTGAAATTAAAGTTCTTAAATAATGGTACATTTTTCAGGTTCCTCCCTTACGAAAATGTTGTATAGAATCCAATAGAATATTCTGTTGGAAATCTAAATCCAATGGAATATTCTGTTGGAATATTCTGTAGTATGACACTAAAGTGTCAATAGAATATTCCATTGAATTTTCTATAGCATATTGGTTTTTCTTCCAACAGAGTATTATCTTAGATTTTCTTTTCGACACTTATGGGTGCCAATAGAATATTCTATAGAATATTCTAAATATTCTATAGAATATTCTATTCGAGTTTTTATTCATCTGTATGTTATACCATTGGGCTTCAAATGATTTTCCAAGTTTAGCATTTGTCATATTTAGGTTTTTATTGCAACAGCCAATAGAATATGCTATAGGTAGGTTATACCCGAACGGGGGTTTATTTGCTGTAGAGTTAACAAAGTTTTACTAATTACAATAACGTTTTGAGTAAATAGTAGCTTTCTGCATGCATAACTTCATGAATTATTGAATAAAACGTTGCGTGCGAGATCAAGCGCGGTACGGCAGCTTTATAAACCAGCAAGATACACTATCTCGCTTCAGGCTATTATTAACAGTAACAGGCTATTATTAACAGTAACAGGCTAAAAAACAGTAAGAGGCTTTTTAGTAACAGACTAAAATATTTAGTTTAATTTTTGGTTTTAGTTCAACAAGCAAGGGGGGGAGCCGCAGCTCCCCCGGCTCCCCCCTGGCTACGCCCCTGTCAGGAAATAAATACTGCGGGCGATTAAAATGTTCATCCAAAAATGACAGACAAATACTTGCTTTTTGATGTGCGTCTAAAGGACGAAATGATCGAAAACGTAAAGTTGTTAGAGACCTGCGTTTTAGCAGATATCATGCGAGGTCTCTGGGAGTACGATAAGTTCTACGGTGCTGCCACGAGCCTTTGGCAAAAATCTAAAGAAAATTATTCGCCACAGAAGACTTGCCACAGTAGCTATATGCGGGCATATGGTATGTATTGTTGTTTAGTTCTGATTTTAAGGAGCACGAGTCCACGACCAAATTCTTACGGTCTCTGTCTATAGGAATTATCAGGTAGAGGCCTGCAAAATCATCGATCTCGTACCCAGGCTCTTCTCCCGCAAGGTGTAGCGGGAGAGAAGAGCCTGGGTACAAGGTTGCAAGGAAAAAGGAAAATTATTCCGTATATGGGCATTCCCAGAGGTCCTAGCGAGTTAACGTTAATGCTGCGCCATATTTGAATTCTCTTGTTGTTGCTGAAAGTCGAAACATTTATGGCATGCTGCTTTGTGTCTTGGATTCTTTGTTTGGCAAATTGCTTTGTGAGTTTGTGTTACCAATTCTAAAGAAGTGGCTGATCATCAATTATTCGTTGGTCTTATAAAATACTGGCTGCGGGAGTAAATACGGCAGTGATGTTTCAGCAAAGTTCGAAGAATGAAGGTAAGTCTGACTCTGATCTACTAATATATTAATCCTGATCCTAAACGCATCTGAAAGTTTGAAGCAAATCAAATAGTTGCCTTCTCCGTCTCCAAACAAATTTATTAATGACCAAGGCACTTTATGCAAATCTTCAGGCTAAATTCAGCAGGCTAAATTATTTTGTCATGTCAAATGTATAACATAACCTCCTCTTTCTTTCACTTTTCACATTTTCTTGTCTTTCCAGTGCGCTCTTTTTTTCTCTCCATACCTCTGCATTGCTGTATCCTTCATTTCAAGTCCTTGTGTCTTCTCCCTCTCACCACTCTGCTTCTTTATTTCATTTTCTTCCTCCACTCTTTTCTCCGTTTCATCACTTATTTCCGTCAGCTCTTCTAGCAAGCTCTTTCTCAGTCAGATCCTCTCCGCTAGTTTCTTTCTCCTGTTTGGCCATTTTTGCTTTGTTTTCGTGCTAACATACCGAAGTGGTCTCTTGTTGACCTGCCAGTGATATCCACAGCAGCAGGTATGCTAGGTTTTAATAAAGAGTTTAAGTACCAGGCGTTTTTGACAACGCGACCGCCATATGGAATTTTTTTTGTTTTGAAACCAACTGTGCATCACCAGGAGTTGTTGATGTAAAGTCACCAACTTCAAAACACGCGTCATTGGCGTTGGTAGGTTTTCAATTTATTATCGGCTAAATGTTTGTATATTTTGACAAATTTAGGTATTCCAATTTTATAGGGCTGCTGTTTGTCTTGGACGATTTTTGATGGCAAGAACTAAATATTTGAATCCAAATTCACACAACATTACTCTATGCAGAGAATTTTTTTTGGTAAACCATTAAAAGCGAAGAAAACAATCCCAAGGGCGAAGCTATGGGAGGAAGTTGCAACGAACATTAATAAAATGAGTACCACAAAATTCAACACGTCTCAGCGAGTTGTGCACGATCGCTACTCAAGGATTTCAAAAACATATCTTCTGCCGAAGAGCAATGAGCTAGTGGCATTGCGCCTGAGGCAATCGAATTAGACGTCCTGCTAGACGAACTCGTCGACCCGAGAACGTCTTGCTGTATGACGATTACTATGAGATGGATAACTTTGAATCGTTTCAATGCGTTTCGTTATTGCATTACAGTTCACAAATTAGTAATTAAAGATATTCTTCTTCCTCGGCTACAATAGTTTATTTGGTTTTTTTAATGTATCGGATTTAGTGGCGTTTTTATGTTCATTGTTCTCAAAATGTTTAGGAAATGAGAATGTGCAGCTATTAAACTGCAATGCTTGACATTTGGGGACTTGACAACTGTTGTCTTGAGAACTTTTTAGTGCTCTGAGAGGTACATTAGGCAACATGTTAAAGAAAGCAATCCATTGTCGGACTGTGATTCTGCAGTAACAAATACCCTTTCAATGGTATGGAACTCAACATGGAACTTGTATTTGAGATCAATCAGGCTGCGCTCATGAGGTATTCAGTGAACTTGAGGCAGGATAAAACGCTCTCATTAATTGGTAAACACACCGTTCTAAACGCGAGAAACGCGATAAAATGTTTGCGGTTTGCAGGTTGAATACATGGATCAAATCCTTTTCAATAGCATATTCATCGCCAACTATTCCGGCCATTGAGCCGACAATGAGCCCACAATGTGCAAGCGGATTTCCCCAAAAGTCAACACAAAATGGCAAATAAATTAACACAAAATGCGTTCGGATAAAAATAGATGGCAAACTGAGCAAAATATTCTGGTATTTTTCCATTTCCCGAAATGGAAGAGAATTCTAATATTTGTTAACACTGCTGTTGAACAATAAATCCTCGAACTTTTCAACTTACTTTTCAACTTTCCATTTGACAAATCAAATACTGTACCATAGGCGTCTAGCGGCATTGCAATTAACGCACAACCGAGCAGAATCCCATCCTAATGTCAAACTTTATAGATTCATTGTCGATATTCTACAATTGCTTTCTAATTTGCCAAATTGAAAGGTGGAACTTGAGTCCCTTCACGATCAGCTAACAAAACTTGGGCTCTGAAGCTGGAAGATAATCGTTTCCCTTTTGCTCGTAAATTCGCTTCGTTTTCACTTTTACTTGAGAGCGTTGTACGCTATGATCGAGTTGAACATCGCGTTACATTCTGCAAATTTAGGAAAAATTGCAAGCGACTTTTAGTCCGTAAAACTACATAGTATGTTGCTGTGTTTGGTATCAAAATGATCGTCAAAACCTCTGGATTCAACACGGGTGTCACTATTTGTACAGCAGTTCATGTCGTGATGCCACAATTTTCAACACTTTTGTAATTTTCTAGGTACAAAACTAACCCTTACCCAAAATCTAACCCTAACCGTCATTCTAATCCTAATACCAGTATGAAAGTCGTACTAGTATGAGATCATGTTCCATACCGCATTCACATGCAAGTCATTAATCTCACACTGCTTCAAACAAATATGCCATCCACTGAATTAATTTATGTTTTCTGTATCTATTACTGCCATTTTCTTGCCAATTTCTATATCAAATTCTTTATATTCTTTTGTCATATCCCTCACCAAACTAACATATATGTCAAATATCTGTAAGTATCTGTCACAGTACTGCATGATATCTGTCTGGTGTTTTGGTATATCTGCAAAATATCTGTAGGAAATATGCAGATATTTTACAGATACGTGGATTGTCTGTCAACATATCTGTACCCTGTCTGTATATTGTTTACAGTTACTTGGCAGATATGTTAGAGCCCATACTATTTTTTCTTCATATAATTTTAGATTACAAATAGTTGTTATGGATTTGTTGTCAATTGCAATACAAAACAATTATCACAAACACAAAGGTCACCTTCTGAATAAGACACCTGGTCAATTTGAAATTAAAGTTCTTAAATAATGGTACATTTTTCAGGTTCCTCCCTTACGAAAATGTTCTATAGAATCCAATAGAATATTCTGTTGGAAATCTAAATCCAATGGAATATTCTGTTGGAATATTCTGTAGTATGACACTAAAGTGTCAATAGAATATTCCATTGAATTTTCTATAGCATATTGGTTTTTCTTCCAACAGAGTATTATCTTAGATTTTCTTTTCGACACTTATGGGTGCCAATAGAATATTCTATAGAATATTCTAAATATTCTATAGAATATTCTATTCGAGTTTTTATTCATCTGTATGTTATACCATTGGGCTTCAAATGATTTTCCAAGTTTAGCATTTGTCATATTTAGGTTTTTATTGCAACAGCCAATAGAATATGCTATAGGTAGGTTATACCCGAACGGGGGTTTATTTGCTGTAGAGTTAACAAAGTTTTACTAATTACAATAACGTTTTGAGTAAATAGTAGCTTTCTGCATGCATAACTTCATGAATTATTGAATAAAACGTTGCGTGCGAGATCAAGCGCGGTACGGCAGCTTTATAAACCAGCAAGATACACTATCTCGCTTCAGGCTATTATTAACAGTAACAGGCTATTATTAACAGTAACAGGCTAAAAAACAGTAAAAACAGTAAGAGGCTTTTTAGTAACAGACTAAAATATTTAGTTTAATTTTTGGTTTTAGTTCAACAAGCAAGGGGGGGAGCCGCAGCTCCCCCGGCTCCCCCCTGGCTACGCCCCTGTCAGGAAATAAATACTGCGGGCGATTAAAATGTTCATCCAAAAATGACAGACAAATACTTGCTTTTTGATGTGCGTCTAAAGGACGAAATGATCGAAAACGTAAAGTTGTTAGAGACCTGCGTTTTAGCAGATATCATGCGAGGTCTCTGGGAGTACGATAAGTTCTACGGTGCTGCCACGAGCCTTTGGCAAAAATCTAAAGAAAATTATTCGCCACAGAAGACTTGCCACAGTAGCTATATGCGGGCATATGGTATGTATTGTTGTTTAGTTCTGATTTTAAGGAGCACGAGTCCACGACCAAATTCTTACGGTCTCTGTCTATAGGAATTATCAGGTAGAGGCCTGCAAAATCATCGATCTCGTACCCAGGCTCTTCTCCCGCAAGGTGTAGCGGGAGAGAAGAGCCTGGGTACAAGGTTGCAAGGAAAAAGGAAAATTATTCCGTATATGGGCATTCCCAGAGGTCCTAGCGAGTTAACGTTAATGCTGCGCCATATTTGAATTCTCTTGTTGTTGCTGAAAGTTGAAACATTTATGGCATGCTGCTTTGTGTCTTGGATTCTTTGTTTGGCAAATTGCTTTGTGAGTTTGTGTTACCAATTCTAAAGAAGTGGCTGATCATCAATTATTCGTTGGTCTTATAAAATACTGGCTGCGGGAGTAAATACGGCAGTGATGTTTCAGCAAAGTTCGAAGAATGAAGGTAAGTCTGACTCTGATCTACTAATATATTAATCCTGATCCTAAACGCATCTGAAAGTTTGAAGCAAATCAAATAGTTGCCTTCTCCGTCTCCAAACAAATTTATTAATGACCAAGGCACTTTATGCAAATCTTCAGGCTAAATTCAGCAGGCTAAATTATTTTGTCATGTCAAATGTATAACATAACCTCCTCTTTCTTTCACTTTTCACATTTTCTTGTCTTTCCAGTGCGCTCTTTTTTTCTCTCCATACCTCTGCATTGCTGTATCCTTCATTTCAAGTCCTTGTGTCTTCTCCCTCTCACCACTCTGCTTCTTTATTTCATTTTCTTCCTCCACTCTTTTCTCCGTTTCATCACTTATTTCCGTCAGCTCTTCTAGCAAGCTCTTTCTCAGTCAGATCCTCTCCGCTAGTTTCTTTCTCCTGTTTGGCCATTTTTGCTTTGTTTTCGTGCTAACATACCGAAGTGGTCTCTTGTTGACCTGCCAGTGATATCCACAGCAGCAGGTATGCTAGGTTTTAATAAAGAGTTTAAGTACCAGGCGTTTTTGACAACGCGACCGCCATATGGAATTTTTTTTGTTTTGAAACCAACTGTGCATCACCAGGAGTTGTTGATGTAAAGTCACCAACTTCAAAACACGCGTCATTGGCGTTGGTAGGTTTTCAATTTATTATC
Organism: Chrysogorgia sp. JL179-B06; assembly: GCA_035772405.1. Taxonomy (NCBI): domain Eukaryota; kingdom Metazoa; phylum Cnidaria; class Anthozoa; order Scleralcyonacea; family Chrysogorgiidae; genus Chrysogorgia; species Chrysogorgia sp. JL179-B06. The sequence continues at coordinate 547,123 of JAYKKM010000276.1, forward strand.
GGCTAAATGTTTGTATATTTTGACAAATTTAGGTATTCCAATTTTATAGGGCTGCTGTTTGTCTTGGACGATTTTTGATGGCAAGAACTAAATATTTGAATCCAAATTCACACAACATTACTCTATGCAGAGAATTTTTTTTGGTAAACCATTAAAAGCGAAGAAAACAATCCCAAGGGCGAAGCTATGGGAGGAAGTTGCAACGAACATTAATAAAATGAGTACCACAAAATTCAACACGTCTCAGCGAGTTGTGCACGATCGCTACTCAAGGATTTCAAAAACATATCTTCTGCCGAAGAGCAATGAGCTAGTGGCATTGCGCCTGAGGCAATCGAATTAGACGTCCTGCTAGACGAACTCGTCGACCCGAGAACGTCTTGCTGTATGACGATTACTATGAGATGGATAACTTTGAATCGTTTCAATGCGTTTCGTTATTGCATTACAGTTCACAAATTAGTAATTAAAGATATTCTTCTTCCTCGGCTACAATAGTTTATTTGGTTTTTTTAATGTATCGGATTTAGTGGCGTTTTTATGTTCATTGTTCTCAAAATGTTTAGGAAATGAGAATGTGCGGCTATTAAACTGCAATGCTTGACATTTGGGGACTTGACAACTGTTGTCTTGAGAACTTTTTAGTGCTCTGAGAGGTACATTAGGCAACATGTTAAAGAAAGCAATCCATTGTCGGACTGTGATTCTGCAGTAACAAATACCCTTTCAATGGTATGGAACTCAACATGGAACTTGTATTTGAGATCAATCAGGCTGCGCTCATGAGGTATTCAGTGAACTTGAGGCAGGATAAAACGCTCATTAATTGGTAAACACACCGTTCTAAACGCGAGAAACGCGATAAAATGTTTGCGGTTTGCAGGTTGAATACATGGATCAAATCCTTTTCAATAGCATATTCATCGCCAACTATTCCGGCCATTGAGCCGACAATGAGCCCACAATGTGCAAGCGGATTTCCCCAAAAGTCAACACAAAATGGCAAATAAATTAACATAAAATGCGTTCGGATAAAAATAGATGGCAAACTGAGCAAAATATTCTGGTATTTTTCCATTTCCCAAAATGGAAGAGAATTCTAATATTTGTTAACACTGCTGTTGAACAATAAATCCTCGAACTTTTCAACTTTCCATTTGACAAATCAAATACTGTACCATAGGCGTCTAGCGGCATTGCAATTAACGGACAACCGAGCAGAATCACATCCTAATGTCAAACTTTATAGATTCATTGTCGATATTCTACAATTGCTTTCTAATTTGCCAAATTGAAAGGTGGAACTTGAGTCCCTTCACGATCAGCTAACAAAACTTGGGCTCTGAAGCTGGAAGATAATCGTTTCCCTTTTGCTCGTAAATTCGCTTCGTTTTCACTTTTACTTGAGAGCGTTGTACGCTATGATCGAGTTGAACATCGCGTTACATTCTGCAAATTTAGGAAAAATTGCAAGCGACTTTTAGTCCGTAAAACTACATAGTATGTTGCTGTGTTTGGTATCAAAATGATCGTCAAAACCTCTGGATTCAACACGGGTGTCACTATTTGTACAGCAGTTCATGTCGTGATGCCACAATTTTCAACACTTTTGTAATTTTCTAGGTACAAAACTAACCCTTACCCAAAATCTAACCCTAACCGTCATTCTAATCCTAATACCAGTATGAAAGTCGTACTAGTATGAGATCATGTTCCATACCGCATTCACATGCAAGTCATTAATCTCACACTGCTTCAAACAAATATGCCATCCACTGAATTAATTTATGTTTTCTGTATCTATTACTGCCATTTTCTTGCCAATTTCTATATCAAATTCTTTATATTCTTTTGTCATATCCCTCACCAAACTAACATATATGTCAAATATCTGTAAGTATCTGTCACAGTACTGCATGATATCTGTCTGGTGTTTTGGTATATCTGCAAAATATCTGTAGGAAATATGCAGATATTTTACAGATACGTGGATTGTCTGTCAACATATCTGTACCCTGTCTGTATATTGTTTACAGTTACTTGGCAGATATGTTAGAGCCCATACTATTTTTTCTTCATATAATTTTAGATTACAAATAGTTGTTATGGATTTGTTGTCAATTGCAATACAAAACAATTATCACAAACACAAAGGTCACCTTCTGAATAAGACACCTGGTCAATTTGAAATTAAAGTTCTTAAATAATGGTACATTTTTCAGGTTCCTCCCTTACGAAAATGTTGTATAGAATCCAATAGAATATTCTGTTGGAAATCTAAATCCAATGGAATATTCTGTTGGAATATTCTGTAGTATGACACTAAAGTGTCAATAGAATATTCCATTGAATTTTCTATAGCATATTGGTTTTTCTTCCAACAGAGTATTATCTTAGATTTTCTTTTCGACACTTATGGGTGCCAATAGAATATTCTATAGAATATTCTAAATATTCTATAGAATATTCTATTCGAGTTTTTATTCATCTGTATGTTATACCATTGGGCTTCAAATGATTTTCCAAGTTTAGCATTTGTCATATTTAGGTTTTTATTGCAACAGCCAATAGAATATGCTATAGGTAGGTTATACCCGAACGGGGGTTTATTTGCTGTAGAGTTAACAAAGTTTTACTAATTACAATAACGTTTTGAGTAAATAGTAGCTTTCTGCATGCATAACTTCATGAATTATTGAATAAAACGTTGCGTGCGAGATCAAGCGCGGTACGGCAGCTTTATAAACCAGCAAGATACACTATCTCGCTTCAGGCTATTATTAACAGTAACAGGCTATTATTAACAGTAACAGGCTAAAAAACAGTAAAAACAGTAAGAGGCTTTTTAGTAACAGACTAAAATATTTAGTTTAATTTTTGGTTTTAGTTCAACAAGCAAGGGGGGGAGCCGCAGCTCCCCCGGCTCCCCCCTGGCTACGCCCCTGTCAGGAAATAAATACTGCGGGCGATTAAAATGTTCATCCAAAAATGACAGACAAATACTTGCTTTTTGGTGTGCGTCTAAAGGACGAAATGATCGAAAACGTAAAGTTGTTAGAGACCTGCGTTTTAGCAGATATCATGCGAGGTCTCTGGGAGTACGATAAGTTCTACGGTGCTGCCACGAGCCTTTGGCAAAAATCTAAAGAAAATTATTCGCCACAGAAGACTTGCCACAGTAGCTATATGCGGGCATATGGTATGTATTGTTGTTTAGTTCTGATTTTAAGGAGCACGAGTCCACGACCAAATTCTTACGGTCTCTGTCTATAGGAATTATCAGGTAGAGGCCTGCAAAATCATCGATCTCGTACCCAGGCTCTTCTCCCGCAAGGTGTAGCGGGAGAGAAGAGCCTGGGTACAAGGTTGCAAGGAAAAAGGAAAATTATTCCGTATATGGGCATTCCCAGAGGTCCTAGCGAGTTAACGTTAATGCTGCGCCATATTTGAATTCTCTTGTTGTTGCTGAAAGTCGAAACATTTATGGCATGCTGCTTTGTGTCTTGGATTCTTTGTTTGGCAAATTGCTTTGTGAGTTTGTGTTACCAATTCTAAAGAAGTGGCTGATCATCAATTATTCGTTGGTCTTATAAAATACTGGCTGCGGGAGTAAATACGGCAGTGATGTTTCAGCAAAGTTCGAAGAATGAAGGTAAGTCTGACTCTGATCTACTAATATATTAATCCTGATCCTAAACGCATCTGAAAGTTTGAAGCAAATCAAATAGTTGCCTTCTCCGTCTCCAAACAAATTTATTAATGACCAAGGCACTTTATGCAAATCTTCAGGCTAAATTCAGCAGGCTAAATTATTTTGTCATGTCAAATGTATAACATAACCTCCTCTTTCTTTCACTTTTCACATTTTCTTGTCTTTCCAGTGCGCTCTTTTTTTCTCTCCATACCTCTGCATTGCTGTATCCTTCATTTCAAGTCCTTGTGTCTTCTCCCTCTCACCACTCTGCTTCTTTATTTCATTTTCTTCCTCCACTCTTTTCTCCGTTTCATCACTTATTTCCGTCAGCTCTTCTAGCAAGCTCTTTCTCAGTCAGATCCTCTCCGCTAGTTTCTTTCTCCTGTTTGGCCATTTTTGCTTTGTTTTCGTGCTAACATACCGAAGTGGTCTCTTGTTGACCTGCCAGTGATATCCACAGCAGCAGGTATGCTAGGTTTTAATAAAGAGTTTAAGTACCAGGCGTTTTTGACAACGCGACCGCCATATGGAATTTTTTTTGTTTTGAAACCAACTGTGCATCACCAGGAGTTGTTGATGTAAAGTCACCAACTTCAAAACACGCGTCATTGGCGTTGGTAGGTTTTCAATTTATTATCGGCTAAATGTTTGTATATTTTGACAAATTTAGGTATTCCAATTTTATAGGGCTGCTGTTTGTCTTGGACGATTTTTGATGGCAAGAACTAAATATTTGAATCCAAATTCACACAACATTACTCTATGCAGAGAATTTTTTTTGGTAAACCATTAAAAGCGAAGAAAACAATCCCAAGGGCGAAGCTATGGGAGGAAGTTGCAACGAACATTAATAAAATGAGTACCACAAAATTCAACACGTCTCAGCGAGTTGTGCACGATCGCTACTCAAGGATTTCAAAAACATATCTTCTGCCGAAGAGCAATGAGCTAGTGGCATTGCGCCTGAGGCAATCGAATTAGACGTCCTGCTAGACGAACTCGTCGACCCGAGAACGTCTTGCTGTATGACGATTACTATGAGATGGATAACTTTGAATCGTTTCAATGCGTTTCGTTATTGCATTACAGTTCACAAATTAGTAATTAAAGATATTCTTCTTCCTCGGCTACAATAGTTTATTTGGTTTTTTTAATGTATCGGATTTAGTGGCGTTTTTATGTTCATTGTTCTCAAAATGTTTAGGAAATGAGAATGTGCAGCTATTAAACTGCAATGCTTGACATTTGGGGACTTGACAACTGTTGTCTTGAGAACTTTTTAGTGCTCTGAGAGGTACATTAGGCAACATGTTAAAGAAAGCAATCCATTGTCGGACTGTGATTCTGCAGTAACAAATACCCTTTCAATGGTATGGAACTCAACATGGAACTTGTATTTGAGATCAATCAGGCTGCGCTCATGAGGTATTCAGTGAACTTGAGGCAGGATAAAACGCTCTCATTAATTGGTAAACACACCGTTCTAAACGCGAGAAACGCGATAAAATGTTTGCGGTTTGCAGGTTGAATACATGGATCAAATCCTTTTCAATAGCATATTCATCGCCAACTATTCCGGCCATTGAGCCGACAATGAGCCCACAATGTGCAAGCGGATTTCCCCAAAAGTCAACACAAAATGGCAAATAAATTAACACAAAATGCGTTCGGATAAAAATAGATGGCAAACTGAGCAAAATATTCTGGTATTTTTCCATTTCCCGAAATGGAAGAGAATTCTAATATTTGTTAACACTGCTGTTGAACAATAAATCCTCGAACTTTTCAACTTACTTTTCAACTTTCCATTTGACAAATCAAATACTGTACCATAGGCGTCTAGCGGCATTGCAATTAACGCACAACCGAGCAGAATCCCATCCTAATGTCAAACTTTATAGATTCATTGTCGATATTCTACAATTGCTTTCTAATTTGCCAAATTGAAAGGTGGAACTTGAGTCCCTTCACGATCAGCTAACAAAACTTGGGCTCTGAAGCTGGAAGATAATCGTTTCCCTTTTGCTCGTAAATTCGCTTCGTTTTCACTTTTACTTGAGAGCGTTGTACGCTATGATCGAGTTGAACATCGCGTTACATTCTGCAAATTTAGGAAAAATTGCAAGCGACTTTTAGTCCGTAAAACTACATAGTATGTTGCTGTGTTTGGTATCAAAATGATCGTCAAAACCTCTGGATTCAACACGGGTGTCACTATTTGTACAGCAGTTCATGTCGTGATGCCACAATTTTCAACACTTTTGTAATTTTCTAGGTACAAAACTAACCCTTACCCAAAATCTAACCCTAACCGTCATTCTAATCCTAATACCAGTATGAAAGTCGTACTAGTATGAGATCATGTTCCATACCGCATTCACATGCAAGTCATTAATCTCACACTGCTTCAAACAAATATGCCATCCACTGAATTAATTTATGTTTTCTGTATCTATTACTGCCATTTTCTTGCCAATTTCTATATCAAATTCTTTATATTCTTTTGTCATATCCCTCACCAAACTAACATATATGTCAAATATCTGTAAGTATCTGTCACAGTACTGCATGATATCTGTCTGGTGTTTTGGTATATCTGCAAAATATCTGTAGGAAATATGCAGATATTTTACAGATACGTGGATTGTCTGTCAACATATCTGTACCCTGTCTGTATATTGTTTACAGTTACTTGGCAGATATGTTAGAGCCCATACTATTTTTTCTTCATATAATTTTAGATTACAAATAGTTGTTATGGATTTGTTGTCAATTGCAATACAAAACAATTATCACAAACACAAAGGTCACCTTCTGAATAAGACACCTGGTCAATTTGAAATTAAAGTTCTTAAATAATGGTACATTTTTCAGGTTCCTCCCTTACGAAAATGTTCTATAGAATCCAATAGAATATTCTGTTGGAAATCTAAATCCAATGGAATATTCTGTTGGAATATTCTGTAGTATGACACTAAAGTGTCAATAGAATATTCCATTGAATTTTCTATAGCATATTGGTTTTTCTTCCAACAGAGTATTATCTTAGATTTTCTTTTCGACACTTATGGGTGCCAATAGAATATTCTATAGAATATTCTAAATATTCTATAGAATATTCTATTCGAGTTTTTATTCATCTGTATGTTATACCATTGGGCTTCAAATGATTTTCCAAGTTTAGCATTTGTCATATTTAGGTTTTTATTGCAACAGCCAATAGAATATGCTATAGGTAGGTTATACCCGAACGGGGGTTTATTTGCTGTAGAGTTAACAAAGTTTTACTAATTACAATAACGTTTTGAGTAAATAGTAGCTTTCTGCATGCATAACTTCATGAATTATTGAATAAAACGTTGCGTGCGAGATCAAGCGCGGTACGGCAGCTTTATAAACCAGCAAGATACACTATCTCGCTTCAGGCTATTATTAACAGTAACAGGCTATTATTAACAGTAACAGGCTAAAAAACAGTAAAAACAGTAAGAGGCTTTTTAGTAACAGACTAAAATATTTAGTTTAATTTTTGGTTTTAGTTCAACAAGCAAGGGGGGGAGCCGCAGCTCCCCCGGCTCCCCCCTGGCTACGCCCCTGTCAGGAAATAAATACTGCGGGCGATTAAAATGTTCATCCAAAAATGACAGACAAATACTTGCTTTTTGATGTGCGTCTAAAGGACGAAATGATCGAAAACGTAAAGTTGTTAGAGACCTGCGTTTTAGCAGATATCATGCGAGGTCTCTGGGAGTACGATAAGTTCTACGGTGCTGCCACGAGCCTTTGGCAAAAATCTAAAGAAAATTATTCGCCACAGAAGACTTGCCACAGTAGCTATATGCGGGCATATGGTATGTATTGTTGTTTAGTTCTGATTTTAAGGAGCACGAGTCCACGACCAAATTCTTACGGTCTCTGTCTATAGGAATTATCAGGTAGAGGCCTGCAAAATCATCGATCTCGTACCCAGGCTCTTCTCCCGCAAGGTGTAGCGGGAGAGAAGAGCCTGGGTACAAGGTTGCAAGGAAAAAGGAAAATTATTCCGTATATGGGCATTCCCAGAGGTCCTAGCGAGTTAACGTTAATGCTGCGCCATATTTGAATTCTCTTGTTGTTGCTGAAAGTTGAAACATTTATGGCATGCTGCTTTGTGTCTTGGATTCTTTGTTTGGCAAATTGCTTTGTGAGTTTGTGTTACCAATTCTAAAGAAGTGGCTGATCATCAATTATTCGTTGGTCTTATAAAATACTGGCTGCGGGAGTAAATACGGCAGTGATGTTTCAGCAAAGTTCGAAGAATGAAGGTAAGTCTGACTCTGATCTACTAATATATTAATCCTGATCCTAAACGCATCTGAAAGTTTGAAGCAAATCAAATAGTTGCCTTCTCCGTCTCCAAACAAATTTATTAATGACCAAGGCACTTTATGCAAATCTTCAGGCTAAATTCAGCAGGCTAAATTATTTTGTCATGTCAAATGTATAACATAACCTCCTCTTTCTTTCACTTTTCACATTTTCTTGTCTTTCCAGTGCGCTCTTTTTTTCTCTCCATACCTCTGCATTGCTGTATCCTTCATTTCAAGTCCTTGTGTCTTCTCCCTCTCACCACTCTGCTTCTTTATTTCATTTTCTTCCTCCACTCTTTTCTCCGTTTCATCACTTATTTCCGTCAGCTCTTCTAGCAAGCTCTTTCTCAGTCAGATCCTCTCCGCTAGTTTCTTTCTCCTGTTTGGCCATTTTTGCTTTGTTTTCGTGCTAACATACCGAAGTGGTCTCTTGTTGACCTGCCAGTGATATCCACAGCAGCAGGTATGCTAGGTTTTAATAAAGAGTTTAAGTACCAGGCGTTTTTGACAACGCGACCGCCATATGGAATTTTTTTTGTTTTGAAACCAACTGTGCATCACCAGGAGTTGTTGATGTAAAGTCACCAACTTCAAAACACGCGTCATTGGCGTTGGTAGGTTTTCAATTTATTATCGGCTAAATGTTTGTATATTTTGACAAATTTAGGTATTCCAATTTTATAGGGCTGCTGTTTGTCTTGGACGATTTTTGATGGCAAGAACTAAATATTTGAATCCAAATTCACACAACATTACTCTATGCAGAGAATTTTTTTTGGTAAACCATTAAAAGCGAAGAAAACAATCCCAAGGGCGAAGCTATGGGAGGAAGTTGCAACGAACATTAATAAAATGAGTACCACAAAATTCAACACGTCTCAGCGAGTTGTGCACGATCGCTACTCAAGGATTTCAAAAACATATCTTCTGCCGAAGAGCAATGAGCTAGTGGCATTGCGCCTGAGGCAATCGAATTAGACGTCCTGCTAGACGAACTCGTCGACCCGAGAACGTCTTGCTGTATGACGATTACTATGAGATGGATAACTTTGAATCGTTTCAATGCGTTTCGTTATTGCATTACAGTTCACAAATTAGTAATTAAAGATATTCTTCTTCCTCGGCTACAATAGTTTATTTGGTTTTTTTAATGTATCGGATTTAGTGGCGTTTTTATGTTCATTGTTCTCAAAATGTTTAGGAAATGAGAATGTGCGGCTATTAAACTGCAATGCTTGACATTTGGGGACTTGACAACTGTTGTCTTGAGAACTTTTTAGTGCTCTGAGAGGTACATTAGGCAACATGTTAAAGAAAGCAATCCATTGTCGGACTGTGATTCTGCAGTAACAAATACCCTTTCAATGGTATGGAACTCAACATGGAACTTGTATTTGAGATCAATCAGGCTGCGCTCATGAGGTATTCAGTGAACTTGAGGCAGGATAAAACGCTCTCATTAATTGGTAAACACACCGTTCTAAACGCGAGAAACGCGATAAAATGTTTGCGGTTTGCAGGTTGAATACATGGATCAAATCCTTTTCAATAGCATATTCATCGCCAACTATTCCGGCCATTGAGCCGACAATGAGCCCACAATGTGCAAGCGGATTTCCCCAAAAGTCAACACAAAATGGCAAATAAATTAACATAAAATGCGTTCGGATAAAAATAGATGGCAAACTGAGCAAAATATTCTGGTATTTTTCCATTTCCCAAAATGGAAGAGAATTCTAATATTTGTTAACACTGCTGTTGAACAATAAATCCTCGAACTTTTCAACTTTCCATTTGACAAATCAAATACTGTACCATAGGCGTCTAGCGGCATTGCAATTAACGCACAACCGAGCAGAATCCCATCCTAATGTCAAACTTTATAGATTCATTGTCGATATTCTACAATTGCTTTCTAATTTGCCAAATTGAAAGGTGGAACTTGAGTCCCTTCACGATCAGCTAACAAAACTTGGGCTCTGAAGCTGGAAGATAATCGTTTCCCTTTTGCTCGTAAATTCGCTTCGTTTTCACTTTTACTTGAGAGCGTTGTACGCTATGATCGAGTTGAACATCGCGTTACATTCTGCAAATTTAGGAAAAATTGCAAGCGACTTTTAGTCCGTAAAACTACATAGTATGTTGCTGTGTTTGGTATCAAAATGATCGTCAAAACCTCTGGATTCAACACGGGTGTCACTATTTGTACAGCAGTTCATGTCGTGATGCCACCATTTTCAACACTTTTGTAATTTTCTAGGTACAAAACTAACCCTTACCCAAAATCTAACCCTAACCGTCATTCTAATCCTAATACCAGTATGAAAGTCGTACTAGTATGAGATCATGTTCCATACCGCATTCACATGCAAGTCATTAATCTCACACTGCTTCAAACAAATATGCCATCCACTGAATTAATTTATGTTTTCTGTATCTATTACTGCCATTTTCTTGCCAATTTCTATATCAAATTCTTTATATTCTTTTGTCATATCCCTCACCAAACTAACATATATGTCAAATATCTGTAAGTATCTGTCACAGTACTGCATGATATCTGTCTGGTGTTTTGGTATATCTGCAAAATATCTGTAGGAAATATGCAGATATTTTACAGATACGTGGATTGTCTGTCAACATATCTGTACCCTGTCTGTATATTGTTTACAGTTACTTGGCAGATATGTTAGAGCCCATACTATTTTTTCTTCATATAATTTTAGATTACAAATAGTTGTTATGGATTTGTTGTCAATTGCAATACAAAACAATTATCACAAACACAAAGGTCACCTTCTGAATAAGACACCTGGTCAATTTGAAATTAAAGTTCTTAAATAATGGTACATTTTTCAGGTTCCTCCCTTACGAAAATGTTCTATAGAATCCAATAGAATATTCTGTTGGAAATCTAAATCCAATGGAATATTCTGTTGGAATATTCTGTAGTATGACACTAAAGTGTCAATAGAATATTCCATTGAATTTTCTATAGCATATTGGTTTTTCTTTTCGACACTTATGGGTGCCAATAGAATATTCTATAGAATATTCTAAATATTCTATAGAATATTCTATTCGAGTTTTTATTCATCTGTATGTTATACCATTGGGCTTCAAATGATTTTCCAAGTTTAGCATTTGTCATATTTAGGTTTTTATTGCAACAGCCAATAGAATATGCTATAGGTAGGTTATACCCGAACGGGGGTTTATTTGCTGTAGAGTTAACAAAGTTTTACTAATTACAATAACGTTTTGAGTAAATAGTAGCTTTCTGCATGCATAACTTCATGAATTATTGAATAAAACGTTGCGTGCGAGATCAAGCGCGGTACGGCAGCTTTATAAACCAGCAAGATACACTATCTCGCTTCAGGCTATTATTAACAGTAACAGGCTATTATTAACAGTAACAGGCTAAAAAACAGTAAAAACAGTAAGAGGCTTTTTAGTAACAGACTAAAATATTTAGTTTAATTTTTGGTTTTAGTTCAACAAGCAAGGGGGGGAGCCGCAGCTCCCCCGGCTCCCCCCTGGCTACGCCCCTGTCAGGAAATAAATACTGCGGGCGATTAAAATGTTCATCCAAAAATGACAGACAAATACTTGCTTTTTGATGTGCGTCTAAAGGACGAAATGATCGAAAACGTAAAGTTGTTAGAGACCTGCGTTTTAGCAGATATCATGCGAGGTCTCTGGGAGTACGATAAGTTCTACGGTGCTGCCACGAGCCTTTGGCAAAAATCTAAAGAAAATTATTCGCCACAGAAGACTTGCCACAGTAGCTATATGCGGGCATATGGTATGTATTGTTGTTTAGTTCTGATTTTAAGGAGCACGAGTCCACGACCAAATTCTTACGGTCTCTGTCTATAGGAATTATCAGGTAGAGGCCTGCAAAATCATCGATCTCGTACCCAGGCTCTTCTCCCGCAAGGTGTAGCGGGAGAGAAGAGCCTGGGTACAAGGTTGCAAGGAAAAAGGAAAATTATTCCGTATATGGGCATTCCCAGAGGTCCTAGCGAGTTAACGTTAATGCTGCGCCATATTTGAATTCTCTTGTTGTTGCTGAAAGTTGAAACATTTATGGCATGCTGCTTTGTGTCTTGGATTCTTTGTTTGGCAAATTGCTTTGTGAGTTTGTGTTACCAATTCTAAAGAAGTGGCTGATCATCAATTATTCGTTGGTCTTATAAAATACTGGCTGCGGGAGTAAATACGGCAGTGATGTTTCAGCAAAGTTCGAAGAATGAAGGTAAGTCTGACTCTGATCTACTAATATATTAATCCTGATCCTAAACGCATCTGAAAGTTTGAAGCAAATCAAATAGTTGCCTTCTCCGTCTCCAAACAAATTTATTAATGACCAAGGCACTTTATGCAAATCTTCAGGCTAAATTCAGCAGGCTAAATTATTTTGTCATGTCAAATGTATAACATAACCTCCTCTTTCTTTCACTTTTCACATTTTCTTGTCTTTCCAGTGCGCTCTTTTTTTCTCTCCATACCTCTGCATTGCTGTATCCTTCATTTCAAGTCCTTGTGTCTTCTCCCTCTCACCACTCTGCTTCTTTATTTCATTTTCTTCCTCCACTCTTTTCTCCGTTTCATCACTTATTTCCGTCAGCTCTTCTAGCAAGCTCTTTCTCAGTCAGATCCTCTCCGCTAGTTTCTTTCTCCTGTTTGGCCATTTTTGCTTTGTTTTCGTGCTAACATACCGAAGTGGTCTCTTGTTGACCTGCCAGTGATATCCACAGCAGCAGGTATGCTAGGTTTTAATAAAGAGTTTAAGTACCAGGCGTTTTTGACAACGCGACCGCCATATGGAATTTTTTTTGTTTTGAAACCAACTGTGCATCACCAGGAGTTGTTGATGTAAAGTCACCAACTTCAAAACACGCGTCATTGGCGTTGGTAGGTTTTCAATTTATTATCGGCTAAATGTTTGTATATTTTGACAAATTTAGGTATTCCAATTTTATAGGGCTGCTGTTTGTCTTGGACGATTTTTGATGGCAAGAACTAAATATTTGAATCCAAATTCACACAACATTACTCTATGCAGAGAATTTTTTTTGGTAAACCATTAAAAGCGAAGAAAACAATCCCAAGGGCGAAGCTATGGGAGGAAGTTGCAACGAACATTAATAAAATGAGTACCACAAAATTCAACACGTCTCAGCGAGTTGTGCACGATCGCTACTCAAGGATTTCAAAAACATATCTTCTGCCGAAGAGCAATGAGCTAGTGGCATTGCGCCTGAGGCAATCGAATTAGACGTCCTGCTAGACGAACTCGTCGACCCGAGAACGTCTTGCTGTATGACGATTACTATGAGATGGATAACTTTGAATCGTTTCAATGCGTTTCGTTATTGCATTACAGTTCACAAATTAGTAATTAAAGATATTCTTCTTCCTCGGCTACAATAGTTTATTTGGTTTTTTTAATGTATCGGATTTAGTGGCGTTTTTATGTTCATTGTTCTCAAAATGTTTAGGAAATGAGAATGTGCGGCTATTAAACTGCAATGCTTGACATTTGGGGACTTGACAACTGTTGTCTTGAGAACTTTTTAGTGCTCTGAGAGGTACATTAGGCAACATGTTAAAGAAAGCAATCCATTGTCGGACTGTGATTCTGCAGTAACAAATACCCTTTCAATGGTATGGAACTCAACATGGAACTTGTATTTGAGATCAATCAGGCTGCGCTCATGAGGTATTCAGTGAACTTGAGGCAGGATAAAACGCTCTCATTAATTGGTAAACACACCGTTCTAAACGCGAGAAACGCGATAAAATGTTTGCGGTTTGCAGGTTGAATACATGGATCAAATCCTTTTCAATAGCATATTCATCGCCAACTATTCCGGCCATTGAGCCGACAATGAGCCCACAATGTGCAAGCGGATTTCCCCAAAAGTCAACACAAAATGGCAAATAAATTAACATAAAATGCGTTCGGATAAAAATAGATGGCAAACTGAGCAAAATATTCTGGTATTTTTCCATTTCCCAAAATGGAAGAGAATTCTAATATTTGTTAACACTGCTGTTGAACAATAAATCCTCGAACTTTTCAACTCAACTTTCCATTTGACAAATCAAATACTGTACCATAGGCGTCTAGCGGCATTGCAATTAACGCACAACCGAGCAGAATCCCATCCTAATGTCAAACTTTATAGATTCATTGTCGATATTCTACAATTGCTTTCTAATTTGCCAAATTGAAAGGTGGAACTTGAGTCCCTTCACGATCAGCTAACAAAACTTGGGCTCTGAAGCTGGAAGATAATCGTTTCCCTTTTGCTCGTAAATTCGCTTCGTTTTCACTTTTACTTGAGAGCGTTGTACGCTATGATCGAGTTGAACATCGCGTTACATTCTGCAAATTTAGGAAAAATTGCAAGCGACTTTTAGTCCGTAAAACTACATAGTATGTTGCTGTGTTTGGTATCAAAATGATCGTCAAAACCTCTGGATTCAACACGGGTGTCACTATTTGTACAGCAGTTCATGTCGTGATGCCACAATTTTCAACACTTTTGTAATTTTCTAGGTACAAAACTAACCCTTACCCAAAATCTAACCCTAACCGTCATTCTAATCCTAATACCAGTATGAAAGTCGTACTAGTATGAGATCATGTTCCATACCGCATTCACATGCAAGTCATTAATCTCACACTGCTTCAAACAAATATGCCATCCACTGAATTAATTTATGTTTTCTGTATCTATTACTGCCATTTTCTTGCCAATTTCTATATCAAATTCTTTATATTCTTTTGTCATATCCCTCACCAAACTAACATATATGTCAAATATCTGTAAGTATCTGTCACAGTACTGCATGATATCTGTCTGGTGTTTTGGTATATCTGCAAAATATCTGTAGGAAATATGCAGATATTTTACAGATACGTGGATTGTCTGTCAACATATCTGTACCCTGTCTGTATATTGTTTACAGTTACTTGGCAGATATGTTAGAGCCCATACTATTTTTTCTTCATATAATTTTAGATTACAAATAGTTGTTATGGATTTGTTGTCAATTGCAATACAAAACAATTATCACAAACACAAAGGTCACCTTCTGAATAAGACACCTGGTCAATTTGAAATTAAAGTTCTTAAATAATGGTACATTTTTCAGGTTCCTCCCTTACGAAAATGTTGTATAGAATCCAATAGAATATTCTGTTGGAAATCTAAATCCAATGGAATATTCTGTTGGAATATTCTGTAGTATGACACTAAAGTGTCAATAGAATATTCCATTGAATTTTCTATAGCATATTGGTTTTTCTTCCAACAGAGTATTATCTTAGATTTTCTTTTCGACACTTATGGGTGCCAATAGAATATTCTATAGAATATTCTAAATATTCTATAGAATATTCTATTCGAGTTTTTATTCATCTGTATGTTATACCATTGGGCTTCAAATGATTTTCCAAGTTTAGCATTTGTCATATTTAGGTTTTTATTGCAACAGCCAATAGAATATGCTATAGGTAGGTTATACCCGAACGGGGGTTTATTTGCTGTAGAGTTAACAAAGTTTTACTAATTACAATAACGTTTTGAGTAAATAGTAGCTTTCTGCATGCATAACTTCATGAATTATTGAATAAAACGTTGCGTGCGAGATCAAGCGCGGTACGGCAGCTTTATAAACCAGCAAGATACACTATCTCGCTTCAGGCTATTATTAACAGTAACAGGCTATTATTAACAGTAACAGGCTAAAAAACAGTAAAAACAGTAAGAGGCTTTTTAGTAACAGACTAAAATATTTAGTTTAATTTTTGGTTTTAGTTCAACAAGCAAGGGGGGGAGCCGCAGCTCCCCCGGCTCCCCCCTGGCTACGCCCCTGTCAGGAAATAAATACTGCGGGCGATTAAAATGTTCATCCAAAAATGACAGACAAATACTTGCTTTTTGGTGTGCGTCTAAAGGACGAAATGATCGAAAACGTAAAGTTGTTAGAGACCTGCGTTTTAGCAGATATCATGCGAGGTCTCTGGGAGTACGATAAGTTCTACGGTGTGCCACGAGCCTTTGGCAAAAATCTAAAGAAAATTATTCGCCACAGAAGACTTGCCACAGTAGCTATATGCGGGCATATGGTATGTATTGTTGTTTAGTTCTGATTTTAAGGAGCACGAGTCCACGACCAAATTCTTACGGTCTCTGTCTATAGGAATTATCAGGTAGAGGCCTGCAAAATCATCGATCTCGTACCCAGGCTCTTCTCCCGCAAGGTGTAGCGGGAGAGAAGAGCCTGGGTACAAGGTTGCAAGGAAAAAGGAAAATTATTCCGTATATGGGCATTCCCAGAGGTCCTAGCGAGTTAACGTTAATGCTGCGCCATATTTGAATTCTCTTGTTGTTGCTGAAAGTTGAAACATTTATGGCATGCTGCTTTGTGTCTTGGATTCTTTGTTTGGCAAATTGCTTTGTGAGTTTGTGTTACCAATTCTAAAGAAGTGGCTGATCATCAATTATTCGTTGGTCTTATAAAATACTGGCTGCGGGAGTAAATACGGCAGTGATGTTTCAGCAAAGTTCGAAGAATGGAGGTAAGTCTGACTCTGATCTACTAATATATTAATCCTGATCCTAAACGCATCTGAAAGTTTGAAGCAAATCAAATAGTTGCCTTCTCCGTCTCCAAACAAATTTATTAATGACCAAGGCACTTTATGCAAATCTTCAGGCTAAATTCAGCAGGCTAAATTATTTTGTCATGTCAAATGTATAACATAACCTCCTCTTTCTTTCACTTTTCACATTTTCTTGTCTTTCCAGTGCGCTCTTTTTTTCTCTCCATACCTCTGCATTGCTGTATCCTTCATTTCAAGTCCTTGTGTCTTCTCCCTCTCACCACTCTGCTTCTTTATTTCATTTTCTTCCTCCACTCTTTTCTCCGTTTCATCACTTATTTCCGTCAGCTCTTCTAGCAAGCTCTTTCTCAGTCAGATCCTCTCCGCTAGTTTCTTTCTCCTGTTTGGCCATTTTTGCTTTGTTTTCGTGCTAACATACCGAAGTGGTCTCTTGTTGACCTGCCAGTGATATCCACAGCAGCAGGTATGCTAGGTTTTAATAAAGAGTTTAAGTACCAGGCGTTTTTGACAACGCGACCGCCATATGGAATTTTTTTTGTTTTGAAACCAACTGTGCATCACCAGGAGTTGTTGATGTAAAGTCACCAACTTCAAAACACGCGTCATTGGCGTTGGTAGGTTTTCAATTTATTATCGGCTAAATGTTTGTATATTTTGACAAATTTAGGTATTCCAATTTTATAGGGCTGCTGTTTGTCTTGGACGATTTTTGATGGCAAGAACTAAATATTTGAATCCAAATTCACACAACATTACTCTATGCAGAGAATTTTTTTTGGTAAACCATTAAAAGCGAAGAAAACAATCCCAAGGGCGAAGCTATGGGAGGAAGTTGCAACGAACATTAATAAAATGAGTACCACAAAATTCAACACGTCTCAGCGAGTTGTGCACGATCGCTACTCAAGGATTTCAAAAACATATCTTCTGCCGAAGAGCAATGAGCTAGTGGCATTGCGCCTGAGGCAATCGAATTAGACGTCCTGCTAGACGAACTCGTCGACCCGAGAACGTCTTGCTGTATGACGATTACTATGAGATGGATAACTTTGAATCGTTTCAATGCGTTTCGTTATTGCATTACAGTTCACAAATTAGTAATTAAAGATATTCTTCTTCCTCGGCTACAATAGTTTATTTGGTTTTTTTAATGTATCGGATTTAGTGGCGTTTTTATGTTCATTGTTCTCAAAATGTTTAGGAAATGAGAATGTGCAGCTATTAAACTGCAATGCTTGACATTTGGGGACTTGACAACTGTTGTCTTGAGAACTTTTTAGTGCTCTGAGAGGTACATTAGGCAACATGTTAAAGAAAGCAATCCATTGTCGGACTGTGATTCTGCAGTAACAAATACCCTTTCAATGGTATGGAACTCAACATGGAACTTGTATTTGAGATCAATCAGGCTGCGCTCATGAGGTATTCAGTGAACTTGAGGCAGGATAAAACGCTCTCATTAATTGGTAAACACACCGTTCTAAACGCGAGAAACGCGATAAAATGTTTGCGGTTTGCAGGTTGAATACATGGATCAAATCCTTTTCAATAGCATATTCATCGCCAACTATTCCGGCCATTGAGCCGACAATGAGCCCACAATGTGCAAGCGGATTTCCCCAAAAGTCAACACAAAATGGCAAATAAATTAACACAAAATGCGTTCGGATAAAAATAGATGGCAAACTGAGCAAAATATTCTGGTATTTTTCCATTTCCCGAAATGGAAGAGAATTCTAATATTTGTTAACACTGCTGTTGAACAATAAATCCTCGAACTTTTCAACTTACTTTTCAACTTTCCATTTGACAAATCAAATACTGTACCATAGGCGTCTAGCGGCATTGCAATTAACGCACAACCGAGCAGAATCCCATCCTAATGTCAAACTTTATAGATTCATTGTCGATATTCTACAATTGCTTTCTAATTTGCCAAATTGAAAGGTGGAACTTGAGTCCCTTCACGATCAGCTAACAAAACTTGGGCTCTGAAGCTGGAAGATAATCGTTTCCCTTTTGCTCGTAAATTCGCTTCGTTTTCACTTTTACTTGAGAGCGTTGTACGCTATGATCGAGTTGAACATCGCGTTACATTCTGCAAATTTAGGAAAAATTGCAAGCGACTTTTAGTCCGTAAAACTACATAGTATGTTGCTGTGTTTGGTATCAAAATGATCGTCAAAACCTCTGGATTCAACACGGGTGTCACTATTTGTACAGCAGTTCATGTCGTGATGCCACAATTTTCAACACTTTTGTAATTTTCTAGGTACAAAACTAACCCTTACCCAAAATCTAACCCTAACCGTCATTCTAATCCTAATACCAGTATGAAAGTCGTACTAGTATGAGATCATGTTCCATACCGCATTCACATGCAAGTCATTAATCTCACACTGCTTCAAACAAATATGCCATCCACTGAATTAATTTATGTTTTCTGTATCTATTACTGCCATTTTCTTGCCAATTTCTATATCAAATTCTTTATATTCTTTTGTCATATCCCTCACCAAACTAACATATATGTCAAATATCTGTAAGTATCTGTCACAGTACTGCATGATATCTGTCTGGTGTTTTGGTATATCTGCAAAATATCTGTAGGAAATATGCAGATATTTTACAGATACGTGGATTGTCTGTCAACATATCTGTACCCTGTCTGTATATTGTTTACAGTTACTTGGCAGATATGTTAGAGCCCATACTATTTTTTCTTCATATAATTTTAGATTACAAATAGTTGTTATGGATTTGTTGTCAATTGCAATACAAAACAATTATCACAAACACAAAGGTCACCTTCTGAATAAGACACCTGGTCAATTTGAAATTAAAGTTCTTAAATAATGGTACATTTTTCAGGTTCCTCCCTTACGAAAATGTTCTATAGAATCCAATAGAATATTCTGTTGGAAATCTAAATCCAATGGAATATTCTGTTGGAATATTCTGTAGTATGACACTAAAGTGTCAATAGAATATTCCATTGAATTTTCTATAGCATATTGGTTTTTCTTCCAACAGAGTATTATCTTAGATTTTCTTTTCGACACTTATGGGTGCCAATAGAATATTCTATAGAATATTCTAAATATTCTATAGAATATTCTATTCGAGTTTTTATTCATCTGTATGTTATACCATTGGGCTTCAAATGATTTTCCAAGTTTAGCATTTGTCATATTTAGGTTTTTATTGCAACAGCCAATAGAATATGCTATAGGTAGGTTATACCCGAACGGGGGTTTATTTGCTGTAGAGTTAACAAAGTTTTACTAATTACAATAACGTTTTGAGTAAATAGTAGCTTTCTGCATGCATAACTTCATGAATTATTGAATAAAACGTTGCGTGCGAGATCAAGCGCGGTACGGCAGCTTTATAAACCAGCAAGATACACTATCTCGCTTCAGGCTATTATTAACAGTAACAGGCTATTATTAACAGTAACAGGCTAAAAAAACAGTAAAAACAGTAAGAGGCTTTTTAGTAACAGACTAAAATATTTAGTTTAATTTTTGGTTTTAGTTCAACAAGCAAGGGGGGGAGCCGCAGCTCCCCCGGCTCCCCCCTGGCTACGCCCCTGTCAGGAAATAAATACTGCGGGCGATTAAAATGTTCATCCAAAAATGACAGACAAATACTTGCTTTTTGATGTGCGTCTAAAGGACGAAATGATCGAAAACGTAAAGTTGTTAGAGACCTGCGTTTTAGCAGATATCATGCGAGGTCTCTGGGAGTACGATAAGTTCTACGGTGCTGCCACGAGCCTTTGGCAAAAATCTAAAGAAAATTATTCGCCACAGAAGACTTGCCACAGTAGCTATATGCGGGCATATGGTATGTATTGTTGTTTAGTTCTGATTTTAAGGAGCACGAGTCCACGACCAAATTCTTACGGTCTCTGTCTATAGGAATTATCAGGTAGAGGCCTGCAAAATCATCGATCTCGTACCCAGGCTCTTCTCCCGCAAGGTGTAGCGGGAGAGAAGAGCCTGGGTACAAGGTTGCAAGGAAAAAGGAAAATTATTCCGTATATGGGCATTCCCAGAGGTCCTAGCGAGTTAACGTTAATGCTGCGCCATATTTGAATTCTCTTGTTGTTGCTGAAAGTTGAAACATTTATGGCATGCTGCTTTGTGTCTTGGATTCTTTGTTTGGCAAATTGCTTTGTGAGTTTGTGTTACCAATTCTAAAGAAGTGGCTGATCATCAATTATTCGTTGGTCTTATAAAATACTGGCTGCGGGAGTAAATACGGCAGTGATGTTTCAGCAAAGTTCGAAGAATGAAGGTAAGTCTGACTCTGATCTACTAATATATTAATCCTGATCCTAAACGCATCTGAAAGTTTGAAGCAAATCAAATAGTTGCCTTCTCCGTCTCCAAACAAATTTATTAATGACCAAGGCACTTTATGCAAATCTTCAGGATAAATTCAGCAGGCTAAATTATTTTGTCATGTCAAATGTATAACATAACCTCCTCTTTCTTTCACTTTTCACATTTTCTTGTCTTTCCAGTGCGCTCTTTTTTTCTCTCCATACCTCTGCATTGCTGTATCCTTCATTTCAAGTCCTTGTGTCTTCTCCCTCTCACCACTCTGCTTCTTTATTTCATTTTCTTCCTCCACTCTTTTCTCCGTTTCATCACTTATTTCCGTCAGCTCTTCTAGCAAGCTCTTTCTCAGTCAGATCCTCTCCGCTAGTTTCTTTCTCCTGTTTGGCCATTTTTGCTTTGTTTTCGTGCTAACATACCGAAGTGGTCTCTTGTTGACCTGCCAGTGATATCCACAGCAGCAGGTATGCTAGGTTTTAATAAAGAGTTTAAGTACCAGGCGTTTTTGACAACGCGACCGCCATATGGAATTTTTTTTGTTTTGAAACCAACTGTGCATCACCAGGAGTTGTTGATGTAAAGTCACCAACTTCAAAACACGCGTCATTGGCGTTGGTAGGTTTTCAATTTATTATCGGCTAAATGTTTGTATATTTTGACAAATTTAGGTATTCCAATTTTATAGGGCTGCTGTTTGTCTTGGACGATTTTTGATGGCAAGAACTAAATATTTGAATCCAAATTCACACAACATTACTCTATGCAGAGAATTTTTTTTGGTAAACCATTAAAAGCGAAGAAAACAATCCCAAGGGCGAAGCTATGGGAGGAAGTTGCAACGAACATTAATAAAATGAGTACCACAAAATTCAACACGTCTCAGCGAGTTGTGCACGATCGCTACTCAAGGATTTCAAAAACATATCTTCTGCCGAAGAGCAATGAGCTAGTGGCATTGCGCCTGAGGCAATCGAATTAGACGTCCTGCTAGACGAACTCGTCGACCCGAGAACGTCTTGCTGTATGACGATTACTATGAGATGGATAACTTTGAATCGTTTCAATGCGTTTCGTTATTGCATTACAGTTCACAAATTAGTAATTAAAGATATTCTTCTTCCTCGGCTACAATAGTTTATTTGGTTTTTTTAATGTATCGGATTTAGTGGCGTTTTTATGTTCATTGTTCTCAAAATGTTTAGGAAATGAGAATGTGCGGCTATTAAACTGCAATGCTTGACATTTGGGGACTTGACAACTGTTGTCTTGAGAACTTTTTAGTGCTCTGAGAGGTACATTAGGCAACATGTTAAAGAAAGCAATCCATTGTCGGACTGTGATTCTGCAGTAACAAATACCCTTTCAATGGTATGGAACTCAACATGGAACTTGTATTTGAGATCAATCAGGCTGCGCTCATGAGGTATTCAGTGAACTTGAGGCAGGATAAAACGCTCTCATTAATTGGTAAACACACCGTTCTAAACGCGAGAAACGCGATAAAATGTTTGCGGTTTGCAGGTTGAATACATGGATCAAATCCTTTTCAATAGCATATTCATCGCCAACTATTCCGGCCATTGAGCCGACAATGAGCCCACAATGTGCAAGCGGATTTCCCCAAAAGTCAACACAAAATGGCAAATAAATTAACATAAAATGCGTTCGGATAAAAATAGATGGCAAACTGAGCAAAATATTCTGGTATTTTTCCATTTCCCAAAAATGGAAGAGAATTCTAATATTTGTTAACACTGCTGTTGAACAATAAATCCTCGAACTTTTCAACTTTCCATTTGACAAATCAAATACTGTACCATAGGCGTCTAGCGGCATTGCAATTAACGCACAACCGAGCAGAATCCCATCCTAATGTCAAACTTTATAGATTCATTGTCGATATTCTACAATTGCTTTCTAATTTGCCAAATTGAAAGGTGGAACTTGAGTCCCTTCACGATCAGCTAACAAAACTTGGGCTCTGAAGCTGGAAGATAATCGTTTCCCTTTTGCTCGTAAATTCGCTTCGTTTTCACTTTTACTTGAGAGCGTTGTACGCTATGATCGAGTTGAACATCGCGTTACATTCTGCAAATTTAGGAAAAATTGCAAGCGACTTTTAGTCCGTAAAACTACATAGTATGTTGCTGTGTTTGGTATCAAAATGATCGTCAAAACCTCTGGATTCAACACGGGTGTCACTATTTGTACAGCAGTTCATGTCGTGATGCCACAATTTTCAACACTTTTGTAATTTTCTAGGTACAAAACTAACCCTTACCCAAAATCTAACCCTAACCGTCATTCTAATCCTAATACCAGTATGAAAGTCGTACTAGTATGAGATCATGTTCCATACCGCATTCACATGCAAGTCATTAATCTCACACTGCTTCAAACAAATATGCCATCCACTGAATTAATTTATGTTTTCTGTATCTATTACTGCCATTTTCTTGCCAATTTCTATATCAAATTCTTTATATTCTTTTGTCATATCCCTCACCAAACTAACATATATGTCAAATATCTGTAAGTATCTGTCACAGTACTGCATGATATCTGTCTGGTGTTTTGGTATATCTGCAAAATATCTGTAGGAAATATGCAGATATTTTACAGATACGTGGATTGTCTGTCAACATATCTGTACCCTGTCTGTATATTGTTTACAGTTACTTGGCAGATATGTTAGAGCCCATACTATTTTTTCTTCATATAATTTTAGATTACAAATAGTTGTTATGGATTTGTTGTCAATTGCAATACAAAACAATTATCACAAACACAAAGGTCACCTTCTGAATAAGACACCTGGTCAATTTGAAATTAAAGTTCTTAAATAATGGTACATTTTTCAGGTTCCTCCCTTACGAAAATGTTCTATAGAATCCAATAGAATATTCTGTTGGAAATCTAAATCCAATGGAATATTCTGTTGGAATATTCTGTAGTATGACACTAAAGTGTCAATAGAATATTCCATTGAATTTTCTATAGCATATTGGTTTTTCTTCCAACAGAGTATTATCTTAGATTTTCTTTTCGACACTTATGGGTGCCAATAGAATATTCTATAGAATATTCTAAATATTCTATAGAATATTCTATTCGAGTTTTTATTCATCTGTATGTTATACCATTGGGCTTCAAATGATTTTCCAAGTTTAGCATTTGTCATATTTAGGTTTTTATTGCAACAGCCAATAGAATATGCTATAGGTAGGTTATACCCGAACGGGGGTTTATTTGCTGTAGAGTTAACAAAGTTTTACTAATTACAATAACGTTTTGAGTAAATAGTAGCTTTCTGCATGCATAACTTCATGAATTATTGAATAAAACGTTGCGTGCGAGATCAAGCGCGGTACGGCAGCTTTATAAACCAGCAAGATACACTATCTCGCTTCAGGCTATTATTAACAGTAACAGGCTATTATTAACAGTAACAGGCTAAAAAACAGTAAAAACAGTAAGAGGCTTTTTAGTAACAGACTAAAATATTTAGTTTAATTTTTGGTTTTAGTTCAACAAGCAAGGGGGGAGCCGCAGCTCCCCCGGCTCCCCCCTGGCTACGCCCCTGTCAGGAAATAAATACTGCGGGCGATTAAAATGTTCATCCAAAAATGACAGACAAATACTTGCTTTTTGATGTGCGTCTAAAGGACGAAATGATCGAAAACGTAAAGTTGTTAGAGACCTGCGTTTTAGCAGATATCATGCGAGGTCTCTGGGAGTACGATAAGTTCTACGGTGCTGCCACGAGCCTTTGGCAAAAATCTAAAGAAAATTATTCGCCACAGAAGACTTGCCACAGTAGCTATATGCGGGCATATGGTATGTATTGTTGTTTAGTTCTGATTTTAAGGAGCACGAGTCCACGACCAAATTCTTACGGTCTCTGTCTATAGGAATTATCAGGTAGAGGCCTGCAAAATCATCGATCTCGTACCCAGGCTCTTCTCCCGCAAGGTGTAGCGGGAGAGAAGAGCCTGGGTACAAGGTTGCAAGGAAAAAGGAAAATTATTCCGTATATGGGCATTCCCAGAGGTCCTAGCGAGTTAACGTTAATGCTGCGCCATATTTGAATTCTCTTGTTGTTGCTGAAAGTTGAAACATTTATGGCATGCTGCTTTGTGTCTTGGATTCTTTGTTTGGCAAATTGCTTTGTGAGTTTGTGTTACCAATTCTAAAGAAGTGGCTGATCATCAATTATTCGTTGGTCTTATAAAATACTGGCTGCGGGAGTAAATACGGCAGTGATGTTTCAGCAAAGTTCGAAGAATGAAGGTAAGTCTGACTCTGATCTACTAATATATTAATCCTGATCCTAAACGCATCTGAAAGTTTGAAGCAAATCAAATAGTTGCCTTCTCCGTCTCCAAACAAATTTATTAATGACCAAGGCACTTTATGCAAATCTTCAGGCTAAATTCAGCAGGCTAAATTATTTTGTCATGTCAAATGTATAACATAACCTCCTCTTTCTTTCACTTTTCACATTTTCTTGTCTTTCCAGTGCGCTCTTTTTTTCTCTCCATACCTCTGCATTGCTGTATCCTTCATTTCAAGTCCTTGTGTCTTCTCCCTCTCACCACTCTGCTTCTTTATTTCATTTTCTTCCTCCACTCTTTTCTCCGTTTCATCACTTATTTCCGTCAGCTCTTCTAGCAAGCTCTTTCTCAGTCAGATCCTCTCCGCTAGTTTCTTTCTCCTGTTTGGCCATTTTTGCTTTGTTTTCGTGCTAACATACCGAAGTGGTCTCTTGTTGACCTGCCAGTGATATCCACAGCAGCAGGTATGCTAGGTTTTAATAAAGAGTTTAAGTACCAGGCGTTTTTGACAACGCGACCGCCATATGGAATTTTTTTTGTTTTGAAACCAACTGTGCATCACCAGGAGTTGTTGATGTAAAGTCACCAACTTCAAAACACGCGTCATTGGCGTTGGTAGGTTTTCAATTTATTATCGGCTAAATGTTTGTATATTTTGACAAATTTAGGTATTCCAATTTTATAGGGCTGCTGTTTGTCTTGGACGATTTTTGATGGCAAGAACTAAATATTTGAATCCAAATTCACACAACATTACTCTATGCAGAGAATTTTTTTTGGTAAACCATTAAAAGCGAAGAAAACAATCCCAAGGGCGAAGCTATGGGAGGAAGTTGCAACGAACATTAATAAAATGAGTACCACAAAATTCAACACGTCTCAGCGAGTTGTGCACGATCGCTACTCAAGGATTTCAAAAACATATCTTCTGCCGAAGAGCAATGAGCTAGTGGCATTGCGCCTGAGGCAATCGAATTAGACGTCCTGCTAGACGAACTCGTCGACCCGAGAACGTCTTGCTGTATGACGATTACTATGAGATGGATAACTTTGAATCGTTTCAATGCGTTTCGTTATTGCATTACAGTTCACAAATTAGTAATTAAAGATATTCTTCTTCCTCGGCTACAATAGTTTATTTGGTTTTTTTAATGTATCGGATTTAGTGGCGTTTTTATGTTCATTGTTCTCAAAATGTTTAGGAAATGAGAATGTGCGGCTATTAAACTGCAATGCTTGACATTTGGGGACTTGACAACTGTTGTCTTGAGAACTTTTTAGTGCTCTGAGAGGTACATTAGGCAACATGTTAAAGAAAGCAATCCATTGTCGGACTGTGATTCTGCAGTAACAAATACCCTTTCAATGGTATGGAACTCAACATGGAACTTGTATTTGAGATCAATCAGGCTGCGCTCATGAGGTATTCAGTGAACTTGAGGCAGGATAAAACGCTCTCATTAATTGGTAAACACACCGTTCTAAACGCGAGAAACGCGATAAAATGTTTGCGGTTTGCAGGTTGAATACATGGATCAAATCCTTTTCAATAGCATATTCATCGCCAACTATTCCGGCCATTGAGCCGACAATGAGCCCACAATGTGCAAGCGGATTTCCCCAAAAGTCAACACAAAATGGCAAATAAATTAACATAAAATGCGTTCGGATAAAAATAGATGGCAAACTGAGCAAAATATTCTGGTATTTTTCCATTTCCCAAAATGGAAGAGAATTCTAATATTTGTTAACACTGCTGTTGAACAATAAATCCTCGAACTTTTCAACTTTCCATTTGACAAATCAAATACTGTACCATAGGCGTCTAGCGGCATTGCAATTAACGCACAACCGAGCAGAATCCCATCCTAATGTCAAACTTTATAGATTCATTGTCGATATTCTACAATTGCTTTCTAATTTGCCAAATTGAAAGGTGGAACTTGAGTCCCTTCACGATCAGCTAACAAAACTTGGGCTCTGAAGCTGGAAGATAATCGTTTCCCTTTTGCTCGTAAATTCGCTTCGTTTTCACTTTTACTTGAGAGCGTTGTACGCTATGATCGAGTTGAACATCGCGTTACATTCTGCAAATTTAGGAAAAATTGCAAGCGACTTTTAGTCCGTAAAACTACATAGTATGTTGCTGTGTTTGGTATCAAAATGATCGTCAAAACCTCTGGATTCAACACGGGTGTCACTATTTGTACAGCAGTTCATGTCGTGATGCCACAATTTTCAACACTTTTGTAATTTTCTAGGTACAAAACTAACCCTTACCCAAAATCTAACCCTAACCGTCATTCTAATCCTAATACCAGTATGAAAGTCGTACTAGTATGAGATCATGTTCCATACCGCATTCACATGCAAGTCATTAATCTCACACTGCTTCAAACAAATATGCCATCCACTGAATTAATTTATGTTTTCTGTATCTATTACTGCCATTTTCTTGCCAATTTCTATATCAAATTCTTTATATTCTTTTGTCATATCCCTCACCAAACTAACATATATGTCAAATATCTGTAAGTATCTGTCACAGTACTGCATGATATCTGTCTGGTGTTTTGGTATATCTGCAAAATATCTGTAGGAAATATGCAGATATTTTACAGATACGTGGATTGTCTGTCAACATATCTGTACCCTGTCTGTATATTGTTTACAGTTACTTGGCAGATATGTTAGAGCCCATACTATTTTTTCTTCATATAATTTTAGATTACAAATAGTTGTTATGGATTTGTTGTCAATTGCAATACAAAACAATTATCACAAACACAAAGGTCACCTTCTGAATAAGACACCTGGTCAATTTGAAATTAAAGTTCTTAAATAATGGTACATTTTTCAGGTTCCTCCCTTACGAAAATGTTCTATAGAATCCAATAGAATATTCTGTTGGAAATCTAAATCCAATGGAATATTCTGTTGGAATATTCTGTAGTATGACACTAAAGTGTCAATAGAATATTCCATTGAATTTTCTATAGCATATTGGTTTTTCTTCCAACAGAGTATTATCTTAGATTTTCTTTTCGACACTTATGGGTGCCAATAGAATATTCTATAGAATATTCTAAATATTCTATAGAATATTCTATTCGAGTTTTTATTCATCTGTATGTTATACCATTGGGCTTCAAATGATTTTCCAAGTTTAGCATTTGTCATATTTAGGTTTTTATTGCAACAGCCAATAGAATATGCTATAGGTAGGTTATACCCGAACGGGGGTTTATTTGCTGTAGAGTTAACAAAGTTTTACTAATTACAATAACGTTTTGAGTAAATAGTAGCTTTCTGCATGCATAACTTCATGAATTATTGAATAAAACGTTGCGTG
Organism: Chrysogorgia sp. JL179-B06; assembly: GCA_035772405.1. Classification (NCBI taxonomy): domain Eukaryota; kingdom Metazoa; phylum Cnidaria; class Anthozoa; order Scleralcyonacea; family Chrysogorgiidae; genus Chrysogorgia; species Chrysogorgia sp. JL179-B06. Next base: position 575,842 of record JAYKKM010000276.1, read on the forward strand.
CGAGATCAAGCGCGGTACGGCAGCTTTATAAACCAGCAAGATACACTATCTCGCTTCAGGCTATTATTAACAGTAACAGGCTATTATTAACAGTAACAGGCTAAAAAACAGTAAAAACAGTAAGAGGCTTTTTAGTAACAGACTAAAATATTTAGTTTAATTTTTGGTTTTAGTTCAACAAGCAAGGGGGGGAGCCGCAGCTCCCCCGGCTCCCCCTGGCTACGCCCCTGTCAGGAAATAAATACTGCGGGCGATTAAAATGTTCATCCAAAAATGACAGACAAATACTTGCTTTTTGATGTGCGTCTAAAGGACGAAATGATCGAAAACGTAAAGTTGTTAGAGACCTGCGTTTTAGCAGATATCATGCGAGGTCTCTGGGAGTACGATAAGTTCTACGGTGCTGCCACGAGCCTTTGGCAAAAATCTAAAGAAAATTATTCGCCACAGAAGACTTGCCACAGTAGCTATATGCGGGCATATGGTATGTATTGTTGTTTAGTTCTGATTTTAAGGAGCACGAGTCCACGACCAAATTCTTACGGTCTCTGTCTATAGGAATTATCAGGTAGAGGCCTGCAAAATCATCGATCTCGTACCCAGGCTCTTCTCCCGCAAGGTGTAGCGGGAGAGAAGAGCCTGGGTACAAGGTTGCAAGGAAAAAGGAAAATTATTCCGTATATGGGCATTCCCAGAGGTCCTAGCGAGTTAACGTTAATGCTGCGCCATATTTGAATTCTCTTGTTGTTGCTGAAAGTTGAAACATTTATGGCATGCTGCTTTGTGTCTTGGATTCTTTGTTTGGCAAATTGCTTTGTGAGTTTGTGTTACCAATTCTAAAGAAGTGGCTGATCATCAATTATTCGTTGGTCTTATAAAATACTGGCTGCGGGAGTAAATACGGCAGTGATGTTTCAGCAAAGTTCGAAGAATGAAGGTAAGTCTGACTCTGATCTACTAATATATTAATCCTGATCCTAAACGCATCTGAAAGTTTGAAGCAAATCAAATAGTTGCCTTCTCCGTCTCCAAACAAATTTATTAATGACCAAGGCACTTTATGCAAATCTTCAGGCTAAATTCAGCAGGCTAAATTATTTTGTCATGTCAAATGTATAACATAACCTCCTCTTTCTTTCACTTTTCACATTTTCTTGTCTTTCCAGTGCGCTCTTTTTTTCTCTCCATACCTCTGCATTGCTGTATCCTTCATTTCAAGTCCTTGTGTCTTCTCCCTCTCACCACTCTGCTTCTTTATTTCATTTTCTTCCTCCACTCTTTTCTCCGTTTCATCACTTATTTCCGTCAGCTCTTCTAGCAAGCTCTTTCTCAGTCAGATCCTCTCCGCTAGTTTCTTTCTCCTGTTTGGCCATTTTTGCTTTGTTTTCGTGCTAACATACCGAAGTGGTCTCTTGTTGACCTGCCAGTGATATCCACAGCAGCAGGTATGCTAGGTTTTAATAAAGAGTTTAAGTACCAGGCGTTTTTGACAACGCGACCGCCATATGGAATTTTTTTTGTTTTGAAACCAACTGTGCATCACCAGGAGTTGTTGATGTAAAGTCACCAACTTCAAAACACGCGTCATTGGCGTTGGTAGGTTTTCAATTTATTATCGGCTAAATGTTTGTATATTTTGACAAATTTAGGTATTCCAATTTTATAGGGCTGCTGTTTGTCTTGGACGATTTTTGATGGCAAGAACTAAATATTTGAATCCAAATTCACACAACATTACTCTATGCAGAGAATTTTTTTTGGTAAACCATTAAAAGCGAAGAAAACAATCCCAAGGGCGAAGCTATGGGAGGAAGTTGCAACGAACATTAATAAAATGAGTACCACAAAATTCAACACGTCTCAGCGAGTTGTGCACGATCGCTACTCAAGGATTTCAAAAACATATCTTCTGCCGAAGAGCAATGAGCTAGTGGCATTGCGCCTGAGGCAATCGAATTAGACGTCCTGCTAGACGAACTCGTCGACCCGAGAACGTCTTGCTGTATGACGATTACTATGAGATGGATAACTTTGAATCGTTTCAATGCGTTTCGTTATTGCATTACAGTTCACAAATTAGTAATTAAAGATATTCTTCTTCCTCGGCTACAATAGTTTATTTGGTTTTTTTAATGTATCGGATTTAGTGGCGTTTTTATGTTCATTGTTCTCAAAATGTTTAGGAAATGAGAATGTGCGGCTATTAAACTGCAATGCTTGACATTTGGGGACTTGACAACTGTTGTCTTGAGAACTTTTTAGTGCTCTGAGAGGTACATTAGGCAACATGTTAAAGAAAGCAATCCATTGTCGGACTGTGATTCTGCAGTAACAAATACCCTTTCAATGGTATGGAACTCAACATGGAACTTGTATTTGAGATCAATCAGGCTGCGCTCATGAGGTATTCAGTGAACTTGAGGCAGGATAAAACGCTCTCATTAATTGGTAAACACACCGTTCTAAACGCGAGAAACGCGATAAAATGTTTGCGGTTTGCAGGTTGAATACATGGATCAAATCCTTTTCAATAGCATATTCATCGCCAACTATTCCGGCCATTGAGCCGACAATGAGCCCACAATGTGCAAGCGGATTTCCCCAAAAGTCAACACAAAATGGCAAATAAATTAACATAAAATGCGTTCGGATAAAAATAGATGGCAAACTGAGCAAAATATTCTGGTATTTTTCCATTTCCCAAAAATGGAAGAGAATTCTAATATTTGTTAACACTGCTGTTGAACAATAAATCCTCGAACTTTTCAACTTTCCATTTGACAAATCAAATACTGTACCATAGGCGTCTAGCGGCATTGCAATTAACGCACAACCGAGCAGAATCCCATCCTAATGTCAAACTTTATAGATTCATTGTCGATATTCTACAATTGCTTTCTAATTTGCCAAATTGAAAGGTGGAACTTGAGTCCCTTCACGATCAGCTAACAAAACTTGGGCTCTGAAGCTGGAAGATAATCGTTTCCCTTTTGCTCGTAAATTCGCTTCGTTTTCACTTTTACTTGAGAGCGTTGTACGCTATGATCGAGTTGAACATCGCGTTACATTCTGCAAATTTAGGAAAAATTGCAAGCGACTTTTAGTCCGTAAAACTACATAGTATGTTGCTGTGTTTGGTATCAAAATGATCGTCAAAACCTCTGGATTCAACACGGGTGTCACTATTTGTACAGCAGTTCATGTCGTGATGCCACAATTTTCAACACTTTTGTAATTTTCTAGGTACAAAACTAACCCTTACCCAAAATCTAACCCTAACCGTCATTCTAATCCTAATACCAGTATGAAAGTCGTACTAGTATGAGATCATGTTCCATACCGCATTCACATGCAAGTCATTAATCTCACACTGCTTCAAACAAATATGCCATCCACTGAATTAATTTATGTTTTCTGTATCTATTACTGCCATTTTCTTGCCAATTTCTATATCAAATTCTTTATATTCTTTTGTCATATCCCTCACCAAACTAACATATATGTCAAATATCTGTAAGTATCTGTCACAGTACTGCATGATATCTGTCTGGTGTTTTGGTATATCTGCAAAATATCTGTAGGAAATATGCAGATATTTTACAGATACGTGGATTGTCTGTCAACATATCTGTACCCTGTCTGTATATTGTTTACAGTTACTTGGCAGATATGTTAGAGCCCATACTATTTTTTCTTCATATAATTTTAGATTACAAATAGTTGTTATGGATTTGTTGTCAATTGCAATACAAAACAATTATCACAAACACAAAGGTCACCTTCTGAATAAGACACCTGGTCAATTTGAAATTAAAGTTCTTAAATAATGGTACATTTTTCAGGTTCCTCCCTTACGAAAATGTTCTATAGAATCCAATAGAATATTCTGTTGGAAATCTAAATCCAATGGAATATTCTGTTGGAATATTCTGTAGTATGACACTAAAGTGTCAATAGAATATTCCATTGAATTTTCTATAGCATATTGGTTTTTTCTTCCAACAGAGTATTATCTTAGATTTTCTTTTCGACACTTATGGGTGCCAATAGAATATTCTATAGAATATTCTAAATATTCTATAGAATATTCTATTCGAGTTTTTATTCATCTGTATGTTATACCATTGGGCTTCAAATGATTTTCCAAGTTTAGCATTTGTCATATTTAGGTTTTTATTGCAACAGCCAATAGAATATGCTATAGGTAGGTTATACCCGAACGGGGGTTTATTTGCTGTAGAGTTAACAAAGTTTTACTAATTACAATAACGTTTTGAGTAAATAGTAGCTTTCTGCATGCATAACTTCATGAATTATTGAATAAAACGTTGCGTGCGAGATCAAGCGCGGTACGGCAGCTTTATAAACCAGCAAGATACACTATCTCGCTTCAGGCTATTATTAACAGTAACAGGCTATTATTAACAGTAACAGGCTAAAAAACAGTAAAAACAGTAAGAGGCTTTTTAGTAACAGACTAAAATATTTAGTTTAATTTTTGGTTTTAGTTCAACAAGCAAGGGGGGGAGCCGCAGCTCCCCCGGCTCCCCCCTGGCTACGCCCCTGTCAGGAAATAAATACTGCGGGCGATTAAAATGTTCATCCAAAAATGACAGACAAATACTTGCTTTTTGATGTGCGTCTAAAGGACGAAATGATCGAAAACGTAAAGTTGTTAGAGACCTGCGTTTTAGCAGATATCATGCGAGGTCTCTGGGAGTACGATAAGTTCTACGGTGCTGCCACGAGCCTTTGGCAAAAATCTAAAGAAAATTATTCGCCACAGAAGACTTGCCACAGTAGCTATATGCGGGCATATGGTATGTATTGTTGTTTAGTTCTGATTTTAAGGAGCACGAGTCCACGACCAAATTCTTACGGTCTCTGTCTATAGGAATTATCAGGTAGAGGCCTGCAAAATCATCGATCTCGTACCCAGGCTCTTCTCCCGCAAGGTGTAGCGGGAGAGAAGAGCCTGGGTACAAGGTTGCAAGGAAAAAGGAAAATTATTCCGTATATGGGCATTCCCAGAGGTCCTAGCGAGTTAACGTTAATGCTGCGCCATATTTGAATTCTCTTGTTGTTGCTGAAAGTTGAAACATTTATGGCATGCTGCTTTGTGTCTTGGATTCTTTGTTTGGCAAATTGCTTTGTGAGTTTGTGTTACCAATTCTAAAGAAGTGGCTGATCATCAATTATTCGTTGGTCTTATAAAATACTGGCTGCGGGAGTAAATACGGCAGTGATGTTTCAGCAAAGTTCGAAGAATGAAGGTAAGTCTGACTCTGATCTACTAATATATTAATCCTGATCCTAAACGCATCTGAAAGTTTGAAGCAAATCAAATAGTTGCCTTCTCCGTCTCCAAACAAATTTATTAATGACCAAGGCACTTTATGCAAATCTTCAGGCTAAATTCAGCAGGCTAAATTATTTTGTCATGTCAAATGTATAACATAACCTCCTCTTTCTTTCACTTTTCACATTTTCTTGTCTTTCCAGTGCGCTCTTTTTTTCTCTCCATACCTCTGCATTGCTGTATCCTTCATTTCAAGTCCTTGTGTCTTCTCCCTCTCACCACTCTGCTTCTTTATTTCATTTTCTTCCTCCACTCTTTTCTCCGTTTCATCACTTATTTCCGTCAGCTCTTCTAGCAAGCTCTTTCTCAGTCAGATCCTCTCCGCTAGTTTCTTTCTCCTGTTTGGCCATTTTTGCTTTGTTTTCGTGCTAACATACCGAAGTGGTCTCTTGTTGACCTGCCAGTGATATCCACAGCAGCAGGTATGCTAGGTTTTAATAAAGAGTTTAAGTACCAGGCGTTTTTGACAACGCGACCGCCATATGGAATTTTTTTTGTTTTGAAACCAACTGTGCATCACCAGGAGTTGTTGATGTAAAGTCACCAACTTCAAAACACGCGTCATTGGCGTTGGTAGGTTTTCAATTTATTATCGGCTAAATGTTTGTATATTTTGACAAATTTAGGTATTCCAATTTTATAGGGCTGCTGTTTGTCTTGGACGATTTTTGATGGCAAGAACTAAATATTTGAATCCAAATTCACACAACATTACTCTATGCAGAGAATTTTTTTTGGTAAACCATTAAAAGCGAAGAAAACAATCCCAAGGGCGAAGCTATGGGAGGAAGTTGCAACGAACATTAATAAAATGAGTACCACAAAATTCAACACGTCTCAGCGAGTTGTGCACGATCGCTACTCAAGGATTTCAAAAACATATCTTCTGCCGAAGAGCAATGAGCTAGTGGCATTGCGCCTGAGGCAATCGAATTAGACGTCCTGCTAGACGAACTCGTCGACCCGAGAACGTCTTGCTGTATGACGATTACTATGAGATGGATAACTTTGAATCGTTTCAATGCGTTTCGTTATTGCATTACAGTTCACAAATTAGTAATTAAAGATATTCTTCTTCCTCGGCTACAATAGTTTATTTGGTTTTTTTAATGTATCGGATTTAGTGGCGTTTTTATGTTCATTGTTCTCAAAATGTTTAGGAAATGAGAATGTGCGGCTATTAAACTGCAATGCTTGACATTTGGGGACTTGACAACTGTTGTCTTGAGAACTTTTTAGTGCTCTGAGAGGTACATTAGGCAACATGTTAAAGAAAGCAATCCATTGTCGGACTGTGATTCTGCAGTAACAAATACCCTTTCAATGGTATGGAACTCAACATGGAACTTGTATTTGAGATCAATCAGGCTGCGCTCATGAGGTATTCAGTGAACTTGAGGCAGGATAAAACGCTCTCATTAATTGGTAAACACACCGTTCTAAACGCGAGAAACGCGATAAAATGTTTGCGGTTTGCAGGTTGAATACATGGATCAAATCCTTTTCAATAGCATATTCATCGCCAACTATTCCGGCCATTGAGCCGACAATGAGCCCACAATGTGCAAGCGGATTTCCCCAAAAGTCAACACAAAATGGCAAATAAATTAACATAAAATGCGTTCGGATAAAAATAGATGGCAAACTGAGCAAAATATTCTGGTATTTTTCCATTTCCCAAAAATGGAAGAGAATTCTAATATTTGTTAACACTGCTGTTGAACAATAAATCCTCGAACTTTTCAACTTTCCATTTGACAAATCAAATACTGTACCATAGGCGTCTAGCGGCATTGCAATTAACGCACAACCGAGCAGAATCCCATCCTAATGTCAAACTTTATAGATTCATTGTCGATATTCTACAATTGCTTTCTAATTTGCCAAATTGAAAGGTGGAACTTGAGTCCCTTCACGATCAGCTAACAAAACTTGGGCTCTGAAGCTGGAAGATAATCGTTTCCCTTTTGCTCGTAAATTCGCTTCGTTTTCACTTTTACTTGAGAGCGTTGTACGCTATGATCGAGTTGAACATCGCGTTACATTCTGCAAATTTAGGAAAAATTGCAAGCGACTTTTAGTCCGTAAAACTACATAGTATGTTGCTGTGTTTGGTATCAAAATGATCGTCAAAACCTCTGGATTCAACACGGGTGTCACTATTTGTACAGCAGTTCATGTCGTGATGCCACAATTTTCAACACTTTTGTAATTTTCTAGGTACAAAACTAACCCTTACCCAAAATCTAACCCTAACCGTCATTCTAATCCTAATACCAGTATGAAAGTCGTACTAGTATGAGATCATGTTCCATACCGCATTCACATGCAAGTCATTAATCTCACACTGCTTCAAACAAATATGCCATCCACTGAATTAATTTATGTTTTCTGTATCTATTACTGCCATTTTCTTGCCAATTTCTATATCAAATTCTTTATATTCTTTTGTCATATCCCTCACCAAACTAACATATATGTCAAATATCTGTAAGTATCTGTCACAGTACTGCATGATATCTGTCTGGTGTTTTGGTATATCTGCAAAATATCTGTAGGAAATATGCAGATATTTTACAGATACGTGGATTGTCTGTCAACATATCTGTACCCTGTCTGTATATTGTTTACAGTTACTCCCTTACGAAAATATTCCTTAGGATTCTATAGAATATTCTATAGAATATGGAATATTCTATAGAATATTCTATGGAATTTTAAAATTCCATAGAATATTCTATATGTTTAGAATATTCTATAGAATATTCCATAATGAGAATGGAATATTCTATAGAATTTAACATGTATGTAGAATATTCTATATGATTTAGAATATTCTATAGAATATTCCATAATGGTACTGGAATATTCTATAGGGTTTCAAATTTATAAATAATTATATAATATAATTTGGAAATAAATTCCTTTATAAAAGTTTTGAATAGGGTCATTTCTAGGAAATTCTGTAGATTTACTTTCTCTATATGACAAAAAACTGTAGGTGTTTTAGACTTTAAATGAGAAAAAAATACAGATTTTTTAAATCTTCCCATTCATCGCCCCGGTCATCTTTATGTAATATAGACAATTAGATTGACCACATTAATTAATTATAATATTTAATCTGCATTATACTACGAAATATTTTAATTATGGGATTTTTAATCATTTTGTGTAATTATGGTAATTAAGGAGCTAAGTTTCAAACTGTTTCTTGAAAAGTAAAAATTTGAACAGCAAATTTAAATTTTTGAATACTTAATCAGAACCTAAAAGTAATTCCGTAGGAAACATAATGTGAATTAAACCAATTCAGTAATAGTGCGCAGTATAGTGACGTTGCAAAATGGCCACAATTAAAATACAGTTTAATTAATTGTGTTTATATAGCCAACTCGTCCGGTGACCACCAATTTTTTAATCAAAAGTTTTCTTTAATAAATTTAACCCAAAATACGAGCAGAAAAATATCATGTGGATAAACTGCCAATTGTATTGCTACCATGCCATTAACAAACATAATAATATGATTGGTAGTTTATCACTTTAAATTTCAGAATTATTTCACTAAAAACAAGAGAAGATATCTGAAGACAATTATTATTGACAAAAATGTATTTTGCATAACATTACAACTTGATCATGCAACTAGTTACATACTTTATTAAGTAAATTATTATGAGTATCAGTTAACTAATATATACAAACTACTGTATTATTTACTGAGATGATGTAAATAATTATTTAGACATTATAGCATGTCAATGTTGACAGTCAAAGACTGATTGATATAGCATTGACAGAGGTTTCAGGTCTAGATAAACTTTTACATTATCTGAATTTAAGCAATGATTGTTCATATTATGCATTCAAGATGCCATATACAAATGTAAGTTTCATGTACTGTATGGTGATAATATAAATCATGGCGATTACATTTAAGATGTTGGAATATCTACAGCATACACAGGAAATCAGCACCATAGATACAGAACAGTTAGCCGGAGTATTTTGACCAATGAGAATCAAACATGACATTTGAATGCATAAATGATGATATATACAATATGTGAAAAATGAGACTATATTATTCAGTAGATTTACTCAAGAAAAATGTTGACTATTTACAAGACAGTTTAATTAATTATGAAAAGATACTTAATTTAATGGTGGTGGTGACCTATATATATCATAAATTATCCATATTGAAAACTATTTTATCTACATCAGTGATATAATACAATTACATACAGTTTATGAAATGTATTGAAAGTGTCTACAAAGTAATGAAAAACTGTTTTTTTTGGTAAATTTGTTTTAGTTGGCATGAACATGCAACCTTGTAGGCTTGTATACATTGCTACTTTTTTTCTCGAGTAAAATAATTTCTTACTTGTCCTATCTGTCGAGCAACATAGTACTTTATATGTCACATCATAGAGACTTTAAAATTAAATGTATACTATATATAGTAAAACAGTTATTTTACATCATGGACACTTTAATACAGCTAGTCACCATATATTCGATATGGTAAAGAGCAAATAAATGTTTTGTTTTCTATCGATACACAAATACATTTCCGTTTAATGTGTGATGGGAATATAGCCACAATATCATCTGTAGCTAGCACTTCAGGAATAAATTTACTAGTAACATTAAAATCGATATCTCTAACTAATGTTCTATCAGAAACAATCATAGGTTGTATCATTACTAATTTGTATTCTACACATTTACAGTACTGAATACTTCCAACATCACATTGACATGAGGGCCTGATGACCAATAGCCCTAGTATCACACCATATACATAGTTAGGATGAAGAAATGACACACTACAGTTACTGTGTCGTTTTGCCCTGGTATAATTGTTACTCGAATACAAGTTATGATCATAAATAAATCGGTCAAACAATACTGCTGATCTTCTTACAACATCTACACCCAAGAGATTTTGCACAGCAAGAGCCTTGCGAGCATCGACCACAGTAAATCTCTCTGAACCTAGCGTAGCTAGACCATCACCAACACTACATTGATATTTGCGGTTGTCAGTCAACTTGTGAACAGCATTTGTGACTGTAGAACTGGATCTTCCATCAATGCATGACCTTGTAAGCACTGCCACCTTGTTCTGGAGTAAAAATGTATTTACGATCTGATGAGGAACATATTGTGTTCCACTGAACATATTTATGAGGACATGATTATTTGCCTCAAAAGTGAAAGCAGACGTAGCCCACAATGGGCCACAATCTTTAACACATTGAGCAAGATGTGTTAAACAATGAACATTGAACGTACAACACTTAAGACCATATAATTCTTCCATCTGAATAACAAATTTTGTTAAACAAGCTTCAGAAAGAATGATAGATTCGTGAGAAATGGAATCTCCCAAAAGAGTATAAACACCATACACATAAAGAAACAAATGATTTAAATATCTGGGTGGTAAAATTCCATGTAAGATGACCAGACAATAAAAAAGAAAAGCTCGCCATTCTGATGCTTTCCAAAAGCATCTTTCAGAAAGACTCCGGGGTGCTCGATGCATTTCACTTGGTGGGCTTATGCTCAACAACCTTTTGTCTACCAATGCCAATTTCCTACCAATGTAAAAACCCTCAGTATGATTTTTACTGTCCAACCACAGATTCACAATTTGTTTTGTCACACCTTGACACACACAGTGCATATAATCTGTAGCAATGCCTCTCACCATCTCAAAAGTGGGCAAAGCATCCACTACAGTCATTCCCTTAACTCCTTTCACTGGTTTGTTTGGTAAAGCCTCCATGGCATACAGAGCTTGGTTCAGTGCACTTCGCATGACAACAGGTGTTCTGTGTGGATAGTAACGGACTGGTGGGCCCCTGTTTTGTTGCACAGTTACACCAGGACTCTCGCACCAATCACACCCATAGCACCCATTGAATTGTTTTGAATTTCTTACAATTGCTCTAGCTGGTGCATCTCCACAGAAAAAAAGAGGGAAAACCTTCCTTGGTGAAAGCTCATTTGAAAATAAGAAACCATCTTCTTGCAATTTTGAACATTCGTCGACAAACGGTTTGAGGAAAGTATTCATGACAGGCTTCCCACCAAACCATAAACCCACTAGCAAAATGTTTTTTCCTCGTAGATGAGGGGGAAGTTCGTTTAAGAAAGCTTGTAGTGGCCATATCGAAAATTTCGATGAGTTGAAAATAGGGACACCATCTGTATTCCACGTCAAGGATATATCATTGCCAGTCAAGCCATGGCTTTCTATAAGTTCTTTATAGAGGCTTGATGTAGTGACATCATTCACAGTTTCCGTATTGATGAGCGTTTCTAAATTCCGGTTGGTCAGCAGTGCATACAGCTTAGGGTCAGATAGCATAGCTTTGATTTGCTGTTTAACTGGTATATAAATAAAATAATTGCCATCTTTCATGCTCTCTGAACCAGAAAAAGGAGTTTTACAAGATTCACATTGCCTTGGGTTTTGGTCTTTTCCCATATACGACTTGCATGATGAGCAATAATAGTGAATCTACAAATAGATAGATATAATTATAGACAACTTTATTTAAACATGCTTACAACGTCAACAAAACATTCAAAACATGTAATAATAATATTAAATACTTCTAAAACATACTGTACCTCAGAATTCTCCATCTTAAATGACTTGTAGAACCGATACTTTGTAGATGGCACAGTGTCAGGGAAGAATGTGTTTAAGAGCATGAGTAGATCCGTTAAAGCCACATCTGTCAATTTGTGTCTCAACATAAAACTCAATATTAAGAGAAGACTTTGATTCTTGGTCATTGTTGCACCAGGGTAAATTGGAGTATTGCCATCTTCTAAATCCTGCAAAAAGCCCAACACTTGTCACAAAAAGTTTTAAAAATTAAAGATTTATTATGGTTTAAACAACTGCCATTATATGACAACCCCTAAAGATGTCCAAACACCGGTTCCAGCTTTTAGCTACTACTTTGTGCATGACCAGTCATGCAACCTCAAGCATTAATTATTTACATACAAGGTTATCAAAGCTGCAGCTTATTTTCTCACTTATTTTTAAATGCCTTTATGTGGTTACTATTACAATAAAAGCACATGGCATCAAACAAACTTCCGAATGCATATCCAACTTCGCAAACCAAAGCAGCAATGTGAAATTAATTGTAAATGTTAACGTCAACATTTTATGAGTTAGATTTTAAACTACACACAATCTTCGGGTAGTTCAACCTTGTCAGTGTGACTTGTGTGTAATCCTAAAGCTCCGTGTAGTTTTGAGAAGTGTACATGCACATGCAAGCTACTTCACGCACACACAATTGACAAAGGTGTCACAAAACTTCGGGCACCACTGTAGGTGACTATTTGTTGCATACTAATAATTTCTCATCCTCGACTGGCATACTTTCTAGGCAGCCAACTGGATTGTCATTTTCCGACTATTTAAAAACAAAAAGTGCATTGATTTGGATCTTTCATAATCCAAATGTTAGCAAATTTCATTCCAAAATACCATTTCTTTCCATGTATTTCATTCTTTTTTTCACATCACATATATTTATTGTACCAGAAATTCTGTGTGAATTACATAATTTGGGGGGTAGCCAATCTTACCTGGTCAATGTCACTCTCACTGCTTTCTTCATTCTCAAAATCATCTTGAGATGTATCAGCATCATCTTGAATCGCTCCCCCACCATTACTCTATAAAAATAATAGCAAATTGTAATAATTCATAACAAATGCATTTTTAATTCTTAATAGAACATTTAACTTTAAAGGGACTCTACAGTCCCATTATATATTATGAGCTGTCGGCCATTACGCAAAGCGTGAAATTCTTCTGAGGTTTATTTATTTGATGTGTTCGAAAATAACTTTGAGCGCTGAAAGTACGCGCTTGTTCAGTACTCAGTGTTCGATTTTCGAATTGTCAATAAATTGTGGAAAGCAGTTAATTGTTGCCACCATGGAGCCATCATCAAGCATGCTGACAACACAGCCAAGGAGCACATAATATTTAATTTTTCTATATTATTCATCCTCGCTTCTCGTAATGGCCGACACTGGCCCGACAGCTTATAATATATAACGTGCCATATATAGCCAAGTAGACTGGGGCCTACTTCCCGTTGGAGTCACCATAAGCAAAAAACATAAACAAAGCTCGCACATGGGCTGAACGGACTGTAGAGTCCCTTTAAGAATGTAATTGGAAAATGTGCCCTTTTTCAGAAATAAAAGTGCCCTTCTGGATTGTTTATAAATGTGTCAGTTTAGGTTTACTGCCTAAATCGGGAAGAATTAATGTGTCCTTTTCGTATAGAAGTATGACATTGCTATTTAGTATTTGCTGTAAAAAAGAGTGACCGTGCCGTTGCTGTTTGTTCGAAAAAAGGAACGTAGGATTAGGTTTTTTGGTAAATTCTGAATCTGCCAAATTTGTTGCTTTTGCTGTTAGGTGTAAAATGTATACAAACAAATACTTACTGTTTTAAAGCTAAACTGTTTATTTATAAACAAAATAAATTATACAAATGGAAGTTAAATTTTAAATTCTAAAATTAATTTGAAAATAACCAAGGGGCCCTAGCTTTTTGGCGGTGCACCCCCCCCCCCCCCCCAAGTGGTTCCGCTGCCCTTGGTAGCAACACATCACATATATTTATTGTACCAGAAATTCTGTGGGATAGCCAATCTTACCTGGTCATTGTCACTCTCACTTCTTTCTTCATTCTGAAAATCATTTTGAGATGTATCAGCATCATCTTGAATTGCTCCCCCACCATTACACTATAAAAATAATAGCAAATTGTAATAATTAATTTCAATGGAATCGAGCACTGCAATCGAGAGCTTTCGACTGCGTTGCTTTGAGTCTTCCTCAGAAATGAGCTGGTTGTGTGCGATTAGATTTCTCCATATTGTCAACCACGCGTGTCTTCGCACTTTCAAGTATCAATCTGTTCGAGCATATATATATTAAATAAATATATCTTAAATCAATCTGACGAGTACACAAGAGTTATAAGAAATTTCAAATAAACGACAAATGTTTTTAATGTATATTTCGATATATGTGGCTATTTGCCCAGGGCTAAAAATAGGGATATTTAAGATTGCCTAGTATGAAGGAGGACCTTCGGGAACGCAGGGGGATGGGAAAGAAAATTCGCCTTGACAATAAAATTATTGCTGCCGTAGGCAGCACACTAATCTTGACTTGTGTCTCGTGCCCAGACCTCTTCGCGGAACTATGTATAGTTGATCGACTTTAAATTACGATCATGGATGGATGTTGGATGGATGTTTGTTTGTCCACAGATTTATGACGTTTTATGACGTAACTCGTAGATGTTCGTGTAATCGCCAGATGCGTAAACTATCCGAATCAAATGTTCGGAACTCGCCAACGGAAACAAAATAAAATGTCTTTAGCTACGCCTACGAGGGCCATCATACTTTGTGAAGAGAGCTTCATTCGTCAATCGTCATATAACGTGTTCTGCTTTAGTGATGAACTTCTGGCAGCCGTGCTTTAATTAGCCTGGTTGTGCTTGCGAATTTTAACTTTGACTCTTGTCAAGGTAAGGCAACTACAATTTAACTCGCTATTAAATTTTAAGGAGATCAATTGTCATTGTTTATAATATGGCAAATATGCTACTCGTCATGGTTATCAATATCACAATAATCAAATTATTTGTTTGTGAATAAGATTTACCTTCTATTTTAGGTGTATATTGGTGTGACTTGTGAGTTCATCGTTTCTCACGATATGCTCATACACAGCTGTGAGATATATTGAACTGCATTTTTATACAAATAATTCTGATTAACTTTTATCAACTGTTATAATGCCAACTTTTTGTGTTCATATTGAACTGCATTTTTATGCAAGAAACAAATTTTGATTAACTTAGTTTATCAGCTGTTATAATGTCAACGTTTTGTGTTCATATTGAACTGCATTTTATGCAAGCCTTGTACAGAGAGCTATGTTACTGTATACAACTATTTTATCTTTATGTTCGACTGCATTTTTATGCAACTGTTCAACTTACATCTGTTTAATATTACACATGTTCGAACTACTATATTGTGAATAGATGTTGAGAACGGTTACAACACAACAAGTGGGTACTCAGACGTGCAGCATGTGCAGGGGGCCCTAGATGTCTAACGTATCCCAGAGTGCCCCAGAGTTAGTATGTACCTATGGTCCAGCAAGCTCATTGTGAGCTCCATATATATGTAGAACTCACTGCTCTGGTATTACCTGAACCATAACCGCATGGGTACGAGACTATACTACCTCTGACTTGAGTTCAATAACTAGCCCACCACTTAGTTTTGCAATTTTGCACAATATTACGACTGCCTTGGATTTTGAGGCAGCACTTCCCTTGCGATAGTAACTTCTAGTTTTATACTTACATCATCATCATGATCGTCATCATGTCCTTCATTTCCAATTACTTCCCTAATTACGACTGGCTGCATATCAATATCGTTAAACTCCTAGGATATAAAATATGATAATACTAAATGTTCAGGCTATTTGGAAACATGTAATTATACATGTGAAAAGTGTTGTGCAGGCAGTGTTTATGATGTATAGCAAAGAGAATGTGTTGTATCGATATATTTTATATCAGTGACAGTATTCTTACTATTCTATAAATTATAAAACTATCTATCAATCATTCAAAATATCAATGCAAATGTTTTTGAACTTACCTCTGCTTCATGTTGATGTTTACGTTTTTTTATATAACTCGTTGATTTCGGCATAGGAATAGTAGGATCATATTCATATTGCTTGTATGCCCCGCGTGACATATGTACGTTTAAAAAAAACAGTCAAAGAGAAAAAGATTGGTCGTTTAATAGTTTGATTTTCGCTGTGCGTGATCTTCGCTGTGATGGCGTTATCGTCTGATCGATTGACAGTGACATGAAGCACTCTGGGACTGGGCCACACACGCACGCTACACGTGGGGGGAGAGTTGACCGTTCATTGGCTACAAGGACAATGAGATCCCATGATCCAACACTGCCTTGGCGTCAACCGCGTCATTCGAATTCTCATATTCCCAAGCGTGCCAGCGTGGTGAGAAATTGAAAGCACTAAAGTTATTGTTGGTCAGAATCATTAGATTATACTTTTGTTTGGTATAGTTATAGTAATAAAGTAATATGAAATACGCACTTTTCGAATTCGTGGTCGAGAGAACTTGCGAAGTTGGTGAAACTCGATGGATTGTTCGAGAAGATAAATTCGACAATGCCTCCTGGGATTTTGAAAAGGAGATCATGGTAGCTTGGCCTCGTGAATTTTCGAAGTTGTCGAAAAAGATAATCAAAGCTTCAATAGACCCCAACTCTGTGGAAACAACGACATATGTTGCCAAAGTGATTACATTTAGTGGTAAGTTGTTGTTTATATGTTTATTTTTACGTTCAGGTAAAATTAAAATCGTCGTTTATTTAGTCTAGTTTTATACTATAAAGGGAATATATTCTGTATAAAGTTAAATATTTCTTGTCGGAATAACTCTTTAGTAGGCTATTTCATTCTGGCTAACGCCAAACATATGATTATCTGTATAAATATTATATGTCTAGCATCCTGGAAACAAGGGTGGAAACAAGGGTGAAGGGAAATACACTGTGACTGTATGACTTTCACTGTATCCTGGCAGTTGCCGTTCTCAACTGGTGGACATTCTCTGATTGGAAATGATTTGGCAAATTAGTCAATTCATATAAAATTAATGTTTTTCTGTGCCTTAAATTAATTTATTTAACATGAAAAAATGCCTCACAAATTTGGGCAATATTTTGATATTAATATAAATAAATAATTGCTTACAGATTCTTACAATGACATCCGTCAGCATGCAAAGAGCTACAGTGAAACAGGCTCCACTGCAACTCCTCTTCATGGTCGAGGGCAAAGGGTTGCAAAGAAAAATGCCAGATATTTAGATACTGATGATGACGCAGGCGACAATGATGATGATGACTACAATGATTTTGATGAAGATGATGATATTGTTATCCATGCAAAGGTTATTTTTATTTAGCATTGTACTATCAATTTAAATGGTTACTGCTTAATCCACATGATAACAAAATAATGACTAATTTCTATACAACAACACACGTTCTACTGCCATTAGGGGTTGGCCGGTGGTCCCCCCCAACAGTTTCCTTCACTTAACATGATCATGTACATCAGCTCACACTCTCGTATCCCTTTCCATGTCAATATTCTTAGCCTAAAAGACAAAAAACACTCATCCCTCCAAAGACGACACCAAGCAATACTTCCACGGAGATGAAAAAGTTGAAAGCAAAATATAATTTCGCAAAATCAAAGGTACGACAAAATAACTAATTATGATTTGTTTGTGTATTTATTATTTTTTCATTTTTTTCCCAAGTTGTATGTTGCTACAGTACACTGAGTACAGGTAATAGTAAAGTCCCCTTTTTTTAAAATTTTGAACAGGACACCAACACAAGTGAATTGCAAGATGATGAAAGTCATGAAACAGATGCCAAATTATATGTATGTATAACAGTCATGGCAATAGAAGTGTCCCAAAAAATATTGAGCAATCCACATTTACCAATTCATGTATTCCTGATGAGTTCCTCAAATACTTGGCAAAGTTTGTTTGCAAGTGTACATTTCAAATTAGTTTCACTTCCTGCTTTATCATTTTGATTACTTAGCAGAGCAAGTTTAGTTAGGGGTTTTTCAAGGAGTTTCATAAAATGTTTGTGGAACTCATTGACATGAATCGGTTAAAAGTTAGCAAATGAACTGCTCAATATTTTTTGAAACGCTTCTGTTTCCACGATTGTATAAGGAAATTGGTTGTTTAATTCTTATCCTTAGTATGCTCGAATTAGTATACTCCACAGTCCACTTAGCATGATCATGCACATCATCCCTCATGAGCCCACATTCTCTCATATCTCTTTCTACCACCTGACGTCCTGACTTCATGTCATCCTTGGCCTCCCTCATCAGTCATCATCATCTTTCTGCAGCACATGTCCTAGCCACCTTCACTGGCTCCTCTTTAACTCTTTTTAGGAAGACTCGAGTGATGAGATTGATCGTCTGAAACAAAAGAATGCTTTTCTCCAACAAAAGCTTCAGAGAAAAGAGAAAGAAATTCAACATCTGCATAGTGTTATTCAGAATGCTGAATGTAAGGTTTTAATTTAGCTGATTATTATAATATAGATGCAAGTGTTTTACTAGAAATTAATTGTATAATTTACCAGTGTCCAATTATCAACATCCTGTGCCATTTTGTTCTACATTTGTTAAATAGTAAGCAACTTTAGAAATTAATGTGTCACAAAGAACAACCTATTCATTAATGCATCACTGTGTGGCAGATTTATATCAGAGGAATAACGAAGACCGTCTTTCACAGTGTTTAATATATATATATATATATATATATGTTGAAAGGATTTATGGTGAAGGAAAATTTCGAGTGTTGGAATACATACATTTTAAGACCAAACCAGGACCAGTTGCAAAAAATGCAACTTTAAGGCCTTCCGGTTGGGAATTGAACCCGCGATGCTAGTGCAGTGCTCTGACCACTGAGCTACGGAAGCCGTTGCCGAGAGCCTAGTCATGAGTTCTGTATATATGGTGGTGGTAATGCCGGGATAAGATTCTGGGTATCTTGGGAATCTTATCCCGGCATTACCACCACCATATATACAGAACTCATGACTAGGCTCTCGGCAACGGCTTCCGTTTTTATGGGTCAGTTAAGTTTGTTTACAAATGAACAATTAAATAATTATTTGTCAACATTTATGGTAATTAATTAAGACCATTGCTGCCCATGTGGTATTTTTATACACGCAGATCTATATGTATTTACAAATAATTATTCCATTCTGGCATGTTTTAATAATTTAATTTTTGTTTCCTGTAGATATACCTTCACTAAAAGATGTAGTGAAAGACTTGAGGAAACAAGTGGAGAGATTATCGTCAAACTCAACATCATTTGACCATGTTACCGTGCCTGATATATCAACCCCCTTGTCATCACAGTCCTCTCGGTCATCATCGCCATGTGTTTCAGCATCAGAGTTGGAAGTTGCTGAGTCTGACTTAGTGAGTATTCAGTATAGCTACAACTACACTTACTGTAATTTTTAATTTAATTTTGCCACATCAATTTGTAATTGTCAGCTCTTAATTCTCTATATACCTGGTATGAACAAACTGAAATCTTATATTAGGATTGGGGTCTGGGTTAATAGTGTCAGGGTTTGCAATAATTTTAGTGCCCCTCTCAAATAATCACCTCCCCCTGTTGGAGTAACTTTCTACCAAATCAGTGCCCTTAATAAGTGTTAGTAAACACTTATTCGAGTACTATTGCAAATGCTGTATTCTGATAAGCTATGCTACTCGTTATGTATTCGTCGATGGTCTATAGTATAGATGCATGTTGATCGAAACAATCACCTAACAAAATGACTTTCGTATCTCGTATTCTGAACTTTCTGAGGGTGAACTACAAATTTCTACTAATTCGCCCTGCCCTCATCAACTACCACTCTTGAAATCTTGTAATCTAATTGTTAAATAAAAATAATAGACTCAAGTATTACTCTCAATAATTGTAACTAAAATACTGTTGTATTATTATTTGTTTTCAGATTACCTTGTGCCCAATGATCACCCTTTCCAAAGCACAATTTAAGATTTTAAAATCAAAGACAAACCTTAAAGACTTCACTTATTGTGTGATGTCAATGCTGTGGAGCCGTGAGGTCCTTTATACACATACAATGACCGGGAAGGCATCAAATGCATATAAGGATAAAGAGGCTAAACCCCAACTTGACCCTGAGACAGTCAACAGTATATGTGGTGAGTTTTTCTTTTGTTATGACTGGTATTGACGTTATTTTATAACTATAGTTGTTTTAGAGGTTTACACTAAATTGCATGTGATAATATTATATAGTACGTTTTAACGAAGGGTTGTACAGCCAATGCGATTTACAATAATTATTTCAATAATACCATGATGACCTCGGGTTCTTTTGTTCTCGCCGGGTGGTTTAATCACGATATTCCCGGCTTTAGCGGGGAGATCTCTAAATCTCCTGGCAAAGCCGGGCAGATTTCTAATTTCTCCCTGATTAAAATTCATGAGCCAAAATTCAAAGACACGACAAAGAGTTGTCTTAATACGTTTTACATGCATGCACACGCGTCAGAATTGCTTATTCCCAAACAAATTTCCTACAATGGAAAATTGTTGAATACATCACTGATCATGCATTGTATTACACAATACTCCTACTATCAATTAGTTTTGTACAATGAAAACACTAGTTTCACCTCGGTCATCATGGTATTACAAACTAATACAATGGTTTTTAAGAATATAGTGATCAAATCTCCCGCAAACCGCGGAATGTTTGTGAAAGTCCCTCGGGACGCCTTCGGGCTTCGCCCTCATGCTTTCCCTCGGGACTTTCACAAACATTCCTCGGTTTGCGGGAGATTTAATCACTATATTCTTAAAAACCATTGTATTACTTATAATAACTTTGTGTAGTACGTGCTATACGTACATATAGATAACTGGGAACATCTCAATATTTATTTTTATAGAATTTGTGTCAAAGAAATATGGGGTCACTGTTGCTCATGTACAACAAATCATGAAAACGAAAATGAACAATATTGTTAAAGTTATTAATGCAAAGGAGAAACTAACTAACTTACAACAAAAATGACTGTTAATGAACTTGTTTACAGTTATTATATTTTATATATATTTTTTTTTTTTGTAGTTTGAATACAACTTAGAATTTGCCTGTATTAGAAATTTTAGAAATGTCTCGATCGTCTATTATTATGTAGTTTTTAATATTTTGTTATTTAATGATTATTGGGATATATACCATCCAATTTCTTTCCATATCAATCATTAAATATATATTATTTTCATTTGAATTGAAAATTTTCTATGAAACATTTTATATATTCTATAAAGTGTAATCTTAATATTACACAGAATATATATATATAACCTAAATAACATTAAGAATATTCTATTGAATATTCTATTGAATATTCTAAAGAATATTAGGAATATTCTAAAGAATGTTAGGAATATTCTATGGAATATTCTATTGAATGTTAGGAATATTCTATTGAATATTCTATTGAATATTCTAAGGAATAAGTCCCAATATGTCTTAGAATATGTCTTAGAATATGCCATTGAATATTCAATGGCATATTCTATAGAACATTTTCGTATGGGCTTGGCAGATATGTTAGAGCCCATACTATTTTTTCTTCATATAATTTTAGATTACAAATAGTTGTTATGGATTTGTTGTCAATTGCAATACAAAACAATTATCACAAACACAAAGGTCACCTTCTGAATAAGACACCTGGTCAATTTGAAATTAAAGTTCTTAAATAATGGTACATTTTTCAGGTTCCTCCCTTACGAAAATGTTCTATAGAATCCAATAGAATATTCTGTTGGAAATCTAAATCCAATGGAATATTCTGTTGGAATATTCTGTAGTATGACACTAAAGTGTCAATAGAATATTCCATTGAATTTTCTATAGCATATTGGTTTTTCTTCCAACAGAGTATTATCTTAGATTTTCTTTTCGACACTTATGGGTGCCAATAGAATATTCTATAGAATATTCTAAATATTCTATAGAATATTCTATTCGAGTTTTTATTCATCTGTATGTTATACCATTGGGCTTCAAATGATTTTCCAAGTTTAGCATTTGTCATATTTAGGTTTTTATTGCAACAGCCAATAGAATATGCTATAGGTAGGTTATACCCGAACGGGGGTTTATTTGCTGTAGAGTTAACAAAGTTTTACTATAATTACAATAACGTTTTGAGTAAATAGTAGCTTTCTGCATGCATAACTTCATGAATTATTGAATAAAACGTTGCGTGCGAGATCAAGCGCGGTACGGCAGCTTTATAAACCAGCAAGATACACTATCTCGCTTCAGGCTATTATTAACAGTAACAGGCTAAAAAACAGTAAAAACAGTAAGAGGCTTTTTAGTAACAGACTAAAATATTTAGTTTAATTTTTGGTTTTAGTTCAACAAGCAAGGGGAGGGGGAGCCGCAGCTCCCCCCTGGCTACGCCCCTGTCAGGAAATAAATACCGCGGGCGATTAAAATGTTCATCCAAAAATGACAGACAAATACTTGCTTTTTGATGTGCGTCTAAAGGACGAAATGATCGAAAACGTAAAGTTGTTAGAGACCTGCGTTTTAGCAGATATCATGCGAGGTCTCTGGGAGTACGATAAGTTCTACGGTGCTGCCACGAGCCTTTGGCAAAAATCTAAAGAAAATTATTCGCCACAGAAGACTTGCCACAGTAGCTATATGCGGGCATATGGTATGTATTGTTGTTTAGTTCTGATTTTAAGGAGCACGAGTCCACGACCAAATTCTTACGGTCTCTGTCTATAGGAATTATCAGGTAGAGGCCTGCAAAATCATCGATCTCGTACCCAGGCTCTTCTCCCGCAAGGTGTAGCGGGAGAGAAGAGCCTGGGTACAAGGTTGCAAGGAAAAAGGAAAATTATTCCGTATATGGGCATTCCCAGAGGTCCTAGCGAGTTAACGTTAATGCTGCGCCATATTTGAATTCTCTTGTTGTTGCTGAAAGTTGAAACATTTATGGCATGCTGCTTTGTGTCTTGGATTCTTTGTTTGGCAAATTGCTTTGTGAGTTTGTGTTACCAATTCTAAAGAAGTGGCTGATCATCAATTATTCGTTGGTCTTATAAAATACTGGCTGCGGGAGTAAATACGGCAGTGATGTTTCAGCAAAGTTCGAAGAATGAAGGTAAGTCTGACTCTGATCTACTAATATATTAATCCTGATCCTAAACGCATCTGAAAGTTTGAAGCAAATCAAATAGTTGCCTTCTCCGTCTCCAAACAAATTTATTAATGACCAAGGCACTTTATGCAAATCTTCAGGCTAAATTCAGCAGGCTAAATTATTTTGTCATGTCAAATGTATAACATAACCTCCTCTTTCTTTCACTTTTCACATTTTCTTGTCTTTCCAGTGCGCTCTTTTTTTCTCTCCATACCTCTGCATTGCTGTATCCTTCATTTCAAGTCCTTGTGTCTTCTCCCTCTCACCACTCTGCTTCTTTATTTCATTTTCTTCCTCCACTCTTTTCTCCGTTTCATCACTTATTTCCGTCAGCTCTTCTAGCAAGCTCTTTCTCAGTCAGATCCTCTCTGCTAGTTTCTTTCTCCTGTTTGGCCATTTTTGCTTTGTTTTCGTGCTAACATCCCGAAGTGGTCTCTTGTTGACCTGCCAGTGATATCCACAGCAGCAGGTATGCTAGGTTTTAATAAAGAGTTTAAGTACCAGGCGTTTTTGACAACGCGACCGCCATATGGAATTTTTTTTGTTTTGAAACCAACTGTGCATCACCAGGAGTTGTTGATGTAAAGTCACCAACTTCAAAACACGCGTCATTGGCGTTGGTGTTGAGAGGTTTTCAATTTATTATCGGCTAAATGTTTGTATATTTTGACAAATTTAGGTATTCCAATTTTATAGGGCTGCTGTTTGTCTTGGACGATTTTTGATGGCAAGAACTAAATATTTGAATCCAAATTCACACAACATTACTCTATGCAGAGAATTTTTTTTGGTAAACCATTAAAAGCGAAGAAAACAATCCCAAGGGCGAAGCTATGGGAGGAAGTTGCAACGAACATTAATAAAATGAGTACCACAAAATTCAACACGTCTCAGCGAGTTGTGCACGATCGCTACTCAAGGATTTCAAAAACATATCTTCTGCCGAAGAGCAATGAGCTAGTGGCATTGCGCCTGAGGCAATCGAATTAGACGTCCTGCTAGACGAACTCGTCGACCCGAGAACGTCTTGCTGTATGACGATTACTATGAGATGGATAACTTTGAATCGTTTCAATGCGTTTCGTTATTGCATTACAGTTCACAAATTAGTAATTAAAGATATTCTTCTTCCTCGGCTACAATAGTTTATTTGGTTTTTTTAATGTATCGGATTTAGTGGCGTTTTTATGTTCATTGTTCTCAAAATGTTTAGGAAATGAGAATGTGCGGCTATTAAACTGCAATGCTTGACATTTGGGGACTTGACAACTGTTGTCTTGAGAACTTTTTAGTGCTCTGAGAGGTACATTAGGCAACATGTTAAAGAAAGCAATCCATTGTCGGACTGTGATTCTGCAGTAACAAATACCCTTTCAATGGTATGGAACTCAACATGGAACTTGTATTTGAGATCAATCAGGCTGCGCTCATGAGGTATTCAGTGAACTTGAGGCAGGATAAAACGCTCTCATTAATTGGTAAACACACCGTTCTAAACGCGAGAAACGCGATAAAATGTTTGTGGTTTGCAGGTTGAATACATGGATCAAATCCTTTTCAATAGCATATTCATCGCCAACTATTCCGGCCATTGAGCCGACAATGAGCCCACAATGTGCAAGCGGATTTCCCCAAAAGTCAACACAAAATGGCAAATAAATTAACACAAAATGCGTTCGGATAAAAATAGATGGCAAACTGAGCAAAATATTCTGGTATTTTTCCATTTCCCAAAATGGAAGAGAATTCTAATATTTGTTAACACTGCTGTTGAACAATAAATCCTCGAACTTTTCAACTTTCCATTTGACAAATCAAATACTGTACTATAGGCGTCTAGCGGCATTGCAATTAACGGACAACCGAGCAGAATCACATCCTAATGTCAAACTTTATAGATTCATTGTCGATATTCTACAATTGCTTTCTAATTTGCCAAATTGAAAGGTGGAACTTGAGTCCCTTCACGATCAGCTAACAAAACTTGGGCTCTGAAGCTGGAAGATAATCGTTTCCCTTTTGCTCGTAAATTCGCTTCGTTTTCACTTTTACTTGAGAGCGTTGTACGCTATGATCGAGTTGAACATCGCGTTACATTCTGCAAATTTAGGAAAAATTGCAAGCGACTTTTAGTCCGTAAAACTACATAGTATGTTGCTGTGTTTGGTATCAAAATGATCGTCAAAACCTCTGGATTCAACACGGGTGTCACTATTTGTACAGCAGTTCATGTCGTGATGCCACAATTTTCAACACTTTTGTAATTTTCTAGGTACAAAACTAACCCTTACCCAAAATCTAACCCTAACCGTCATTCTAATCCTAATACCAGTATGAAAGTCGTACTAGTATGAGATCATGTTCCATACCGCATTCACATGCAAGTCATTAATCTCACACTGCTTCAAACAAATATGCCATCCACTGAATTAATTTATGTTTTCTGTATCTATTACTGCCATTTTCTTGCCAATTTCTATATCAAATTCTTTATATTCTTTTGTCATATCCCTCACCAAACTAACATATATGTCAAATATCTGTAAGTATCTGTCACAGTACTGCATGATATCTGTCTGGTGTTTTGGTATATCTGCAAAATATCTGTAGGAAATATGCAGATATTTTACAGATACGTGGATTGTCTGTCAACATATCTGTACCTGTCTGTATATTGTTTACAGTTACTTGGCAGATATGTTAGAGCCCATACTATTTTTTCTTCATATAATTTTAGATTACAAATAGTTGTTATGGATTTGTTGTCAATTGCAATACAAAACAATTATCACAAACACAAAGGTCACCTTCTGAATAAGACACCTGGTCAATTTGAAATTAAAGTTCTTAAATAATGGTACATTTTTCAGGTTCCTCCCTTACGAAAATGTTCTATAGAATCCAATAGAATATTCTGTTGGAAATCTAAATCCAATGGAATATTCTGTTGGAATATTCTGTAGTATGACACTAAAGTGTCAATAGAATATTCCATTGAATTTTCTATAGCATATTGGTTTTTCTTCCAACAGAGTATTATCTTAGATTTTCTTTTCGACACTTATGGGTGCCAATAGAATATTCTATAGAATATTCTAAATATTCTATAGAATATTCTATTCGAGTTTTTATTCATCTGTATGTTATACCATTGGGCTTCAAATGATTTTCCAAGTTTAGTATTTGTCATATTTAGGTTTTTATTGCAACAGCCAATAGAATATGCTATAGGTAGGTTATACCCGAACAGGGGTTTATTTGCTGTAGAGTTAACAAAGTTTTACTAATTACAATAACGTTTTGAGTAAATAGTAGCTTTCTGCATGCATAACTTCATGAATTATTGAATAAAACGTTGCGTGCGAGATCAAGCGCGGTACGGCAGCTTTATAAACCAGCAAGATACACTATCTCGCTTCAGGCTATTATTAACAGTAACAGGCTAAAAAACAGTAAAAACAGTAAGAGGCTTTTTAGTAACAGACTAAAATATTTAGTTTAATTTTTGGTTTTAGTTCAACAAGCAAGGGGGGGAGCCGCAGCTCCCCCGGCTCCCCCCTGGCTACGCCCCTGTCAGGAAATAAATACCGCGGGCGATTAAAATGTTCATCCAAAAATGACAGACAAATACTTGCTTTTTGATGTGCGTCTAAAGGACGAAATGATCGAAAACGTAAAGTTGTTAGAGACCTGCGTTTTAGCAGATATCATGCGAGGTCTCTGGGAGTACGATAAGTTCTACGGTGCTGCCACGAGCCTTTGGCAAAAATCTAAAGAAAATTATTCGCCACAGAAGACTTGCCACAGTAGCTATATGCGGGCATATGGTATGTATTGTTGTTTAGTTCTGATTTTAAGGAGCACGAGTCCACGACCAAATTCTTACGGTCTCTGTCTATAGGAATTATCAGGTAGAGGCCTGCAAAATCATCGATCTCGTACCCAGGCTCTTCTCCCGCAAGGTGTAGCGGGAGAGAAGAGCCTGGGTACAAGGTTGCAAGGAAAAAGGAAAATTATTCCGTATATGGGCATTCCCAGAGGTCCTAGCGAGTTAACGTTAATGCTGCGCCATATTTGAATTCTCTTGTTGTTGCTGAAAGTTGAAACATTTATGGCATGCTGCTTTGTGTCTTGGATTCTTTGTTTGGCAAATTGCTTTGTGAGTTTGTGTTACCAATTCTAAAGAAGTGGCTGATCATCAATTATTCGTTGGTCTTATAAAATACTGGCTGCGGGAGTAAATACGGCAGTGATGTTTCAGCAAAGTTCGAAGAATGAAGGTAAGTCTGACTCTGATCTACTAATATATTAATCCTGATCCTAAACGCATCTGAAAGTTTGAAGCAAATCAAATAGTTGCCTTCTCCGTCTCCAAACAAATTTATTAATGACCAAGGCACTTTATGCAAATCTTCAGGCTAAATTCAGCAGGCTAAATTATTTTGTCATGTCAAATGTATAACATAACCTCCTCTTTCTTTCACTTTTCACATTTTCTTGTCTTTCCAGTGCGCTCTTTTTTTCTCTCCATACCTCTGCATTGCTGTATCCTTCATTTCAAGTCCTTGTGTCTTCTCCCTCTCACCACTCTGCTTCTTTATTTAATTTTCTTCCTCCACTCTTTTCTCCGTTTCATCACTTATTTCCGTCAGCTCTTCTAGCAAGCTCTTTCTCAGTCAGATCCTCTCTGCTAGTTTCTTTCTCCTGTTTGGCCATTTTTGCTTTGTTTTCGTGCTAACATCCCGAAGTGGTCTCTTGTTGACCTGCCAGTGATATCCACAGCAGCAGGTATGCTAGGTTTTAATAAAGAGTTTAAGTACCAGGCGTTTTTGACAACGCGACCGCCATATGGAATTTTTTTTGTTTTGAAACCAACTGTGCATCACCAGGAGTTGTTGATGTAAAGTCACCAACTTCAAAACACGCGTCATTGGCGTTGGTGTTGAGAGGTTTTCAATTTATTATCGGCTAAATGTTTGTATATTTTGACAAATTTAGGTATTCCAATTTTATAGGGCTGCTGTTTGTCTTGGACGATTTTTGATGGCAAGAACTAAATATTTGAATCCAAATTCACACAACATTACTCTATGCAGAGAATTTTTTTTGGTAAACCATTAAAAGCGAAGAAAACAATCCCAAGGGCGAAGCTATGGGAGGAAGTTGCAACGAACATTAATAAAATGAGTACCACAAAATTCAACACGTCTCAGCGAGTTGTGCACGATCGCTACTCAAGGATTTCAAAAACATATCTAGCAAAGATGGCAGAAGAGCAATGAGCTAGTGGCATTGCGCCTGAGGCAATCGAATTAGACGTCCTGCTAGATGAACTCGTCGACCCGAGAACATCTTGCTGTATGACGATTACTATGATATGGATAACTTTGAATCGTTTCAATGCGTTTCGTTATTGCATTACAGTTCACAAATTAGTAATTAAAGGTATTCTTCTTCCTCGGCTGCAATAGTTTCTTTGGTTTTTTTAATGTATCGGATTTAGTGGCGTTTTTATGTTCATTGTTCTCAAAATGTTTAGGAAATGAGAATGTGCGGCTATTAAACTGCAATGCTTGACATTTGGGGACTTGACAACTGTTGTCTTGAGAACTTTTTAGTGCTCTGAGAGGTACATTAGGCAACATGTTAAAGAAAGCAATCCATTGTCGGACTGTGATTTTGCAGTAACAAATACCCTTTCAATGGTATGGAACTCAACATGGAACTTGTATTTGAGATCAATCAGGCTGCGCTCATGAGGTATTCAGTGAACTTGAGGCAGCATAAAAATCTCTCATTAATTGGTAAACACACCGTTCTAAACGCGAGAAACGCGATAAAATGTTTGCGGTTTGCAGGTTGAATACATGGATCAAATCCTTTTCAATAGCATATTCATCGCCAAATATTCCGGCCATTGAGCCGACAATGAGCCCACAACGTGCAAGCGGATTGCCCCAAAAGTCAACACAAAATGGCAAATAAATTAACATAAAATGCGTTCGGATAAAAATAGATGGCAAACTGAGCAAAATATTCTGGTATTTTTCCATTTCCCAAAATGGAAGAGAATTCTAATATTTGTTAACACTGCTGTTGAACAATAAATCCTCGAACTTTTCAACTTACTTTTCAACTTTCCATTTGACAAATCAAATACTGTACCATAGGCGTCTAGCGGCATTGCAATTAACGCACAACCGAGCAGAATCCCATCCTAATGTCAAACTTTATAGATTCATTGTCGATATTCTACAATTGCTTTCTAATTTGCCAAATTGAAAGGTGGAACTTGAGTCCCTTCACGATCAGCTAACAAAACTTGGGCTCTGAAGCTGGAAGATAATCGTTTCCCTTTTGCTCGTAAATTCGCTTCGTTTTCACTTTTACTTGAGAGCGTTGTACGCTATGATCGAGTTGAACATCGCGTTACATTCTGCAAATTTAGGAAAAATTGCAAGCGACTTTTAGTCCGTAAAACTACATAGTATGTTGCTGTGTTTGGTATCAAAATGATCGTCAAAACCTCTGGATTCAACACGGGTGTCACTATTTGTACAGCAGTTCATGTCGTGATGCCACAATTTTCAACACTTTTGTAATTTTCTAGGTACAAAACTAACCCTTACCCAAAATCTAACCCTAACCGTCATTCTAATCCTAATACCAGTATGAAAGTCGTACTAGTATGAGATCATGTTCCATACCGCATTCACATGCAAGTCATTAATCTCACACTGCTTCAAACAAATATGCCATCCACTGAATTAATTTATGTTTTCTGTATCTATTACTGCCATTTTCTTGCCAATTTCTATATCAAATTCTTTATATTCTTTTGTCATATCCCTCACCAAACTAACATATATGTCAAATATCTGTAAGTATCTGTCACAGTACTGCATGATATCTGTCTGGTGTTTTGGTATATCTGCAAAATATCTGTAGGAAATATGCAGATATTTTACAGATACGTGGATTGTCTGTCAACATATCTGTACCCTGTCTGTATATTGTTTACAGTTACTTGGCAGATATGTTAGAGCCCATACTATTTTTTCTTCATATAATTTTAGATTACAAATAGTTGTTATGGATTTGTTGTCAATTGCAATACAAAACAATTATCACAAACACAAAGGTCACCTTCTGAATAAGACACCTGGTCAATTTGAAATTAAAGTTCTTAAATAATGGTACATTTTTCAGGTTCCTCCCTTACGAAAATGTTGTATAGAATCCAATAGAATATTCTGTTGGAAATCTAAATCCAATGGAATATTCTGTTGGAATATTCTGTAGTATGACACTAAAGTGTCAATAGAATATTCCATTGAATTTTCTATAGCATATTGGTTTTTCTTCCAACAGAGTATTATCTTAGATTTTCTTTTCGACACTTATGGGTGCCAATAGAATATTCTATAGAATATTCTAAATATTCTATAGAATATTCTATTCGAGTTTTTATTCATCTGTATGTTATACCATTGGGCTTCAAATGATTTTCCAAGTTTAGCATTTGTCATATTTAGGTTTTTATTGCAACAGCCAATAGAATATGCTATAGGTAGGTTATACCCGAACGGGGGTTTATTTGCTGTAGAGTTAACAAAGTTTTACTAATTACAATAACGTTTTGAGTAAATAGTAGCTTTCTGCATGCATAACTTCATGAATTATTGAATAAAACGTTGCGTGCGAGATCAAGCGCGGTACGGCAGCTTTATAAACCAGCAAGATACACTATCTCGCTTCAGGCTATTATTAACAGTAACAGGCTAAAAAACAGTAAAAACAGTAAGAGGCTTTTTAGTAACAGACTAAAATATTTAGTTTAATTTTTGGTTTTAGTTCAACAAGCAAGGGGAGGGGGAGCCGCAGCTCCCCCCTGGCTACGCCCCTGTCAGGAAATAAATACCGCGGGCGATTAAAATGTTCATCCAAAAATGACAGACAAATACTTGCTTTTTGATGTGCGTCTAAAGGACGAAATGATCGAAAACGTAAAGTTGTTAGAGACCTGCGTTTTAGCAGATATCATGCGAGGTCTCTGGGAGTACGATAAGTTCTACGGTGCTGCCACGAGCCTTTGGCAAAAATCTAAAGAAAATTATTCGCCACAGAAGACTTGCCACAGTAGCTATATGCGGGCATATGGTATGTATTGTTGTTTAGTTCTGATTTTAAGGAGCACGAGTCCACGACCAAATTCTTACGGTCTCTGTCTATAGGAATTATCAGGTAGAGGCCTGCAAAATCATCGATCTCGTACCCAGGCTCTTCTCCCGCAAGGTGTAGCGGGAGAGAA